>JANRMT010062827.1:31894702-31933559 GCA_026402145.1 Polypterus bichir lapradei | reverse complement strand
CTCAGTCTGTCAGTGGAGCAGGATAGTGACAAAAGTCTGTCACTGAAGCTACTCCTCTGCCTGGAGATGACACTGTTCAGTGGATGCAGTGGATTATTCATGATTGACAGGAGTTTGCTTAGTGCCCGTTGCTCTGCCACAAATGTTAAACTGTCCAACTTTACTCCTACAATAGAGCCTGCCTTCTTAACAAGTTTGTCCAGGCGTGAGGCGTCTTTCATCTTTATGCTGCCACCCCAGCACACCACCGCGTAGAAGAGGGCGCTCACCACAACCGTCTGGTAGAACATCTGCAGCATCTTACTGCAGATGTTGAACGATGCCAACCTTCTCAGAAAGTATAATCTGCTCTGACCTTTCTTACATAGAGCATCAGTATTGGCAGTCCAGTCCAATTTGTCATCCAGCTGCACTCCCAGGTATTTATAGGTCTGCACCCTCTGCACACAGTCACCTCTGATGATCACAGGGTCCATGAGGGGCCTGGGCCTCCTAAAATCCACCACCAGTTCCTTGGTTTTGCTGGTGTTAAGATGTAAGTGGTTTGAGTCGCACCATTTAACAAAGTCTTTGATTAGCTTCCTGTACTCCTCCTCCTGCCCACTCCTGATGCAGCCCACAATAGCAGTGTCATCAGCGAACTTTTGCACGTGACAGGACTCTGAGTCATATTGGAAGTCTGATGTATATAGATTGAACAGGACCGGAGAAAGTACAGTCCCCTGCGGTGCCCCTGTATTGCTGAACACAATGTCAGACCTGCAGTTCCCAAGACGCACATATTGAGGTCTGTCTGTAAGATAGTCCACAATCCATGCCACCAGGTGTGAGTCTACTCCCATCTCAGTCAGCTTGTCTCTAAGGAGCAGAGGTTGGATGGTGTTGAAGGCGCTAGAGAAGTCCAAAAACATAATTCTTACAGCACCACTGCCTCTGTCCAGGTGGGAGAGGGATCGGTGTAGCATATAGATGATGGCATCCTCCGCTCCCACCTTCTCCTGGTATGCGAACTGCAGAGGGTCGAGGGCGTGGCGGACCTGTGGCCTCAGGTGGTGAAGCAGCAGCCGCTCCATGGTCTTCATCAGATGTGACGTCAGAGCAACAGGCCGGAAGTCATTCAGCTCACTAGGTCGTGATACCTTTGGGACAGGGGTGATACAAGATGTTTTCCAAAGCCTTGGGACTCTCCCCTGATCCAGGCTCAGGTTGAAGATGCGCTGTAGAGGACTCCCCAGTTCCAACGCACAGGCCTTCAGTAGTCGTGGCGATACACCATCTGGACCCGCTGCTTTGCTTTGCTAACCCTTTGTTAGAGGTACAATAGTCTATCCATGATTTTCCACTTTTCATGTAGTCGTTATTTTTTTACCCATGCAAATACACTGTGTTCCAGCTCTTCACTAACTCTAATACACATGTTAAGCACCACTTTTAAAATAGAGTACCCCAAACCGCTGTGTCTATCATCAAGTAATCTTGACTAAGCTGATCACGACCTATGAAAACTGTCACAAGAAACCAATTCCCGAAATTATTAAATTAACTCTAAAACGGAAGATATTTTTTACGAGTATTTAAAAAGGTTTAAAGCTCAACTTTTTACGCTTATTAGTCATTGACCGATTCTAAGAATGTTATGACTATAGTTCAAACTTTAATTTCTCCATCCATCCATTATCCAACCCGCTATATCCTAACTATAGGGTCACGAGGGTCTGCTGGAGCCAATTCAGTCTTTAGTTTATACATAGCATTTAATATCTAAGCGCAATAATAATAATAATAATAATAATAATAATAATAATAATAATAACAGACGTGTTCGACAAGCTTGATTTTAATCACATCGCTCGCACTTGGAGTCCTTTCAAACTAAACACATAAAAAACACAAAACCTTACGTTCGCAACTAAATATACTACATACTAAAACACCGAATTAAAAACATGTCCGCATTTTTTCAAATGTGATGGTGACTCTTTCGTGTTTGTCCACTTCCTGCTGTGTTACTTTCACTTGTTAGAAGTCACCGCTGCAGCTACCAGTTGCCGGTCCGAGTTGGAGCTGCGAATGAAAGCCGCCGTCTGTGCTGTTCTGTCCGTGGCTCTCCTTTCAAGTAAGAAGACGGTCATAATCGATCAACATGCTCCGTTTACACTCTCAGTCACACTGTACCAACTTTCTGTAAAAACGTAGTAAGTCTTCCTTTTTTCTCGTTTCCCACAGCCTGCTCCAGTTTGAGTCTCACCACTCCCACAAGCCCCTTTTCGGACGAGTAGGCGGCGATGTGATATTAAACTTCTCACTTAATCCTTCAGATGTCGTGTTACAGGCTGTGACCTGGACAGTAAGCATTACTAACAATGTGCTGATTTGGACGGGTGGTGCAGTTTCATACGGACTGGGAGAGCCCATCTGAACACAATGACGGGATCTCTGTCGATCTTCAGACTGACACTACGTGACTCGAGACAGTACAGCGTGAGCATCATAACTACTGAGGGAGTGACTGCGAGTGGAAGTGTCACACTCAAAGTGTTAAATAAGTAAAGTGCGGTTTTAATTTGGAGGCAGATCATCCCAAACACACTGTAGCTAAGCATTATTTTAATTAAATTCGTTTCAGTCACGAAGCTGTGAAATCTGCTGAAGAATATTAGGGCCACAGAGAAGATAACAAATTAGGGACATGGTGAGGAAAATGAAAGCTGTATTTCGTGATTAAATATCGAAATTTCTTCTTTAAAGTGTGAATTTCGAGATTAATCTCGTAGTTTATTTCAGCATTAAAGCCCAAATTTTGAAATTTCCACTTTGATCTTGTTAGTTTATTTCATAATTAAAGTAGAACATCGAAAACGTCATCCTAAAATGTTTAATTTACGGAGTTTCGTAAAGCCTATTGTAAATAAAGCAGCACGTTATTCTAACGTTCTAACGGGGTTCCTCTTGCGCTGAAAGGAGCAGAATGCAGCGATTGAAACACAAAATACTGTGACATCCCGTTGAATAAGCACACTCAGTAGCCGCTTGTCCTGGTAGTCTTCCAAATGCCGACTGGCTTTTTATTGAATATGCCGCGATACAAATGGTGCCCTACCGCTGCCCATTGTCTGGGTCACTGAAACACCTCCGAAATAACAAAGACAGTTCACCTTTGTCCCATCTACCTCTTTAATTGTTCGCTCCCTTCACCACTTGATGCTGTCTTCCTCTCGCTCCAGCAACAACAACTACTCCCGACCACCACCACCCCTTTTCTCCATGCACCGTTGATTAACCCGGATGCCTGTCACTCAGCTCTGTCTCTCTGTCTATAGGTAAGGGCCCCTAACCCTTACAAAAAGTGTTCCCCCAAGACTCCACCCCAACACTGCTTCCACTCCCTACAGCCCATGCAATGGCAAGACACGTCACTATACATTAACTTCATGATATTACAGGATTCCAAATGTTCAGAGAGCTAAGCCTTGGTATTATTTTCATGATGAACTGAATTAAAGCATATATTATACATTTTAAAGATAAATTGTTAACTTCATTTAAATTGGTGACTCAGTGGTAGAACTGCTGCCTCTCAGTAAGGGGGTCATGTCCCTGGTATACCCTGCCTGGAGTTTGCATGTTTTAATGTTGGGTTTCCTTCTTGGTGGGCTTTCTTAATTGCAACTGTTCTGTCTCTATAAAACGTACCGACTGCTACTTCCTAACTTTCCATTTTCTTTATCCTGTGGCGGATGGCTGGGGGTCCTGCCCAGCCAGGACGCCTGGAGGGACCGGGAGAGGAGGAATACCTTCCCCGTGCGACGAGAGGGCAGCTGCCCTTGTCTGCGTGGGGGCCACGGGAGCATGGCTTAGAAGCTCATCCCAGTTGGAGCCCGTGGTCACTGCCAGGGGGTGCCCAGATAACTATGGAGCCCTGGAAGAAGAATCCAGGCACGCCTGGAGTGCTTCCGGGTGCAAGAGCAGCACTTCCGTCACACCAGGAAGTGCTGCTGGGAGAAGATCAGGAAGCACCTGGAGCCAAAGTCAGGTGGAAGTGGACAGAGCTTGGAAGCGAGGATTCGAGACGACAGAGAGAGAAAAAGAAAGAAGTCTAAAGGACTGTATCATTGGTGGTTGGTGCACTGTTTGTGGTGTTATTGTGAGTTGTAGAATAAAATGTGTGTGCTTTGAGACATTTGGTGTTTGCCTGTCTATGTCCGGGTCCGAGATCTCCACACTCCACATAGCCTATCACTACTAAATAAATGTGGACTGTAAAACAAGCTGCAAACTTAGAACAATGATTCTTCAAAACTTTGAAGGAACATTGAAATATCTTTGTTATCCATGTTTGATTATTCCAACCATGCATTCAGGGTTGTGCCCATCCCAGCAAGCATGGTCCACTAAACAGGAACAATCCCTGGACATGGAGCCAGCTCATCGCAGGGAGCAATATGTGCACACAAATACACTTGCGTCAATATTGCATTGCCAAATCACATAATAGGCATGACTTTGGGTGGAAACTGGAGCAAATCAGAGAAACCCATGCAAAATCCAAACAGGGAACATCAGGGACTTGACTCCATTACTGTGAGACAGCAGCGCTACCACTGTGCCACCACGCACCCCAAATGTTTAATTATTAACAGTATAAATTATTTAAATAAAGTTAACAATTTATCTGTAAAATGTAATATATGATACCAAGAATATATCTTAGGATTCTAAGATTAAAGTGGAATTGTTGAAGTTAATGTGGAAATGTCATCTTTAATAACAAAATAAACAATGGGATTAAAGTGGACAGTTTGACTTTTAATCACAAAATAAACTTTTTTTCCCTTACTGTTTCCCTTTTTTGTCTGTGATAAAATATGAGTTTTTAAAACAGGTTTTAAAATATTCTCATTGATAAATTTGGACTAATATCATCACGACTGATAGCTATGGGATTAAAGATACTTGGAAGAAGTACAATCAAAACTGTCAAATGAAAAGAATGAATGCGTTATGATGTTCATTGGGAGAAAACAGAAGGATTAAGCTCTAGTGTTTTGAAACTGGGAGTCACAAAAGTGCTATAAAAGTTAAAGATGGATAAAAGCAGTGATGGTGATGATGATTACAATGATTATGATGATGTGCAGACTAATTTTATTGTACTACAAGTCACTCTCTTAATCTTCATTGTTTGAGCATAGCAGTCACTTGTAAAAGCGAGATAGAGCAGGGATATCAATAATAATAATTCAGAGAAACAAAAATTAAAAACTGGAAATATACGACTGTTTGTGGTTGTTTAAAGAACTCTACACATAAACAAGATTTGCACATTATCGAGAAGCTCACTCAGTGTATTGAATGAAATACCTACATAGGTTGTGGGGTTTCAGTGTCATTCTGTTTTATGTGATATGCGGCTACTCAAAAGAGACTTCTCATCTCAGTATTATTGAAGTTCAGTGTTCCACATAAATACCAACAGCATTCATTCTTTCAATTTCTCTACCAATGTATTCCAGTAATCAGTAGCAAGGTCTATGCTGGCATCATCGTGGTAGGAACAAACCCAGGGTCGGCTGGCTGTCCATTGCACATTCATATACATGACCACAGAACCAATTTAAAGCCACCAATCAGCCTAATGTACACATCTTTGGGGTATGGAGAAACGGAAACAAAAGAGAAAACAATGCAAAAGTACAGAAATCATATAACCTCAACATGGAGAGTGTCTGGCCATGGTCTGAACTGTGGACTCGAGTTATAAAGAAGCAGCTCTAACCAATATACAGTATCTTTGAATGTAGTAGCAACTAGTAAATGATTTATGGCCTTCATGATGTTTTTTTGTGCACAATAATACAAACAAGGAAAAAGTATGAAACAAAATAATTACCGTGCACACATTCTCATCTCCTTTATTTGGCCAAGGATTTTGTTCTTGGTGAGTAGTTTAGCAGAGCAGACTAGACTATTGTTAGGTTGACAGAGGATTTCAGAATACTCTGAAAATTCATACAATTTCAAGGCTGTTCCAAAGGTAAGGAGTCATAGCTACATACCTTCCTTGGGCATAGCAATGGCATCTCAATTAAGAGGTGCTCCTAAATCACTGATTAAGTGCAGATTGTGATGATAAAGTACATTTGGGAAAAGTTTGTCTTTTGTCTACCAAGGAACCTATTAACCTTATTATTTCATAGAGCTCAATAGCCACAGTAAAAAAAAGAGAAAATATTTTAGACATCAAAATAAATCTAGATATTTGTCTGATGGGTATAGGTTGGGAGAATTCACTGATAGTGTGTTGCCGCACACACCACATGACAAACCACTTGGATTGGGACCCGAGTGCAGCGAGTAACACCTCAGCTCCACGTCCTCTGGCATTTATAAAACTATTGAAGCAGCACCCACAAGTCAACTAATTTTACAGAGACTGCCAGCTAATATCTGGCCTAGTTTACAAAATGTACTGTAAATTCGCTTTATTTACTTGTATCTTCTAGTTTTTAGCCTTGTGTATACTAATTATCAGCTTTATGTTTTATAATATCAGTACATATAATATGTTTGTACACTTTCTCTACAGATCCCGTTTCTGTACCCACAATCCAGTCCAATGTGACTAATCCTGTAGAGTTCAATGACACTGTGACTTTGACCTGCACGGCCTCTGGCTCAGACGTCTCTTACCGGTGGTTCAATGGCAGCTCAGAGATGTCGGACACTCAGAGGATTCACTTGAGTGCGGATAACAGAACTCTAACGATATCAGGCGTGTTGAGATCAGATGATGGGCCCTCCTACTGTTACGTGTATAACCATGTCAGTAACGGCACCAGCAAGCCCTTTAGCCTTGATGTAAAATGTAAGTGTGGATGAAAATAGATCTTAGTATTATATTATACTTTCCTTTATTTAAAAATGAACGAAATAATTGAGTGAAGTGATTGATAAAATGTCTTAAAAGCTTGTATGTCAATACAGACAATAATTTAGCAGAGCAAGAATGCTGTATTAGTAATGTATGCATTACACGATTAATTATATACAGTAGAAGAGAAAAAAAGAACATTTAATGTGTTCAAGTTTATTGTGTATGTATTTTAGATGGACCGGACTTGCCCATTTTGTCTGTAAGTCCTTCCAAACCAGTCTATGCTGCTGGATCTTCCCTTATTTTAAAATGCTCAGCACAGTCCAGTCCTACTGCTCAGTATCAATGGTACTTAAATGGAACTTCACTTAATAAACGAAGTCAGGAGCTCGAAATAAGGAACATTCAGGTGGATCAGGCGGGTAACTACACATGTTGGGCTTTCAATGATGTTACACTCAGGTATGCCGCTGCCCACAGTGTGATTGATGTCACAGGTGAGTAAAATGGCGAGTGTTTTTGTGTGTGATTTTTTTAATTGCTAATTTAACTACTGAAGATTGATTATTTTTAGATTATAATATTAAAAAACATTGTTTTGCCTATGTTGAATTTTAATATTATTAATATAATGATAATTTGATATATATTTACTACTACTACTTCCATTAGTAAAAGTATCTATGTTTATATTTAATTAAGTCATACAAATACTTGGCAATACCACTATATCCAAAACAAATGTGACAAACATATGTGTCCTGTCTGAAACAAACATAATAAGAGACTATATAGAATAAATGTGAATTTCTTCATGTGCTGGCAGAGTTGGGTACAATGCTAGAACTAACCCTAGATGGGTTGAGAATTTATTGTAGAGCACACTTACTCGCACACCCACAGTAACTCCAAGTAAATTCAGAGTCGCGACATGTCACCTCTTTAGATTGTGTGAACAATACTAATTTAAACTTATTTATTGATGAAGTACAGCTTTCATTCAAATGTTACTACCGCCTCACTCTTGAAAACCTTTATAGTCTGCATCTAGGCTGTAAAACCAAGTGAGAATATCATTATGCTCTTCACAAATGATAATAATGCAACACCTAATAGTCTTTAAATATATCGAATTTATATGCAAGCGGTAGTGATCCTAACAAGCAAAACTGTCCTTGAATAATGCTTAAAGATGAAGCTTTATTAATGTGAAGATATTTGCACTTAGTGATACTAGTGATACACTGTAAAAAATGAAACTGTTGTTTGCAATATAAATACAGCCTTTTAAAACGCAGTAGTATTGGAATTCAGATCATTAATGGTATACCAATATCATTTACTGAAAGTAAAAAAAAAAACATAAACTAGAGTTGTCTGATATACAGTGCCAATAAAAGGATGCACTCCCTTGGAAATTTTAACATTTTTTTATACAACATTTAGGGCAGCACGGTGGCGCAGTGGGTAGCGTACCTTCCCTGCGTGGAGTTTGCATGTTCTCTCCGTGTCTGCGTGGATTTCCTCCGGGTACTCCGATTTCCTCCCACAGTCCAAAGACATGCAGGTTAGGTGCACTGGTGATCCTATATTGTCCATAGTGTGTGCTTAGTGTGTGTGTGCCCTGCGGTGGGTTGGCAGCCTGCACAGAGTTTGTTTCCTGCCTTGTGCCCTGTGTTGGCTCCAGCAGACCCCGTGACCCTGTAGTTAGGATATAGCAGGTTGGATAATGGATGAATGGATATACAACATTTAATAACAGAGGATTTAATATGGCTTTTTTGACACTGATCAACAGAAAAAGACTATTTAATGTCAAAATAAAAACAGATCTCAGCAAAATGGTAAAATACATTACAAATTTCAAAAACACAAAATGATTGATCACATAGGTGTTCACTCCCTACAGGTCAATATTTAGTCAATACACTGATGACTGCCTTGAGTCTGCCATTTTCCAATTCTTATTTGCTAAACTGCTCAAGCCCCGTCAGGTTGCATGGGGATTGAAGGGGATCATGAATAAACAGCCTGTTTCAAGCCCAGCCTCAAATTCTCAGTTTGGTTCAGATCTGGACTCTGACTATAAGACATTAAGACTATTGTTTTTAAGCCATTCCCGTGTAGCTTTGACTTTATGCTTGTGGTTGTTGTCTTGCTCAAAAACAAATTTTCTCCCATGGCATAGGTTTCTTGCAGTCTGAGCCAGGTTTTCCTCTAGAATTTATTTTCAACTAGAATTTATTTTTTGTGTTTCGCTGCATTCATTTTCTCCTCTTCTCTCACAAGCCTTCCAGGGTAATCTGCAGAGAAGCAACCCCACAGAGTTCTGATGCCACCATCCGTGCTTCACAATGAGTATGATTTGTTTTTGATAACATGCAGTGTTCAAACATTGGGTTTAGTCTGATGACCAGAAAGTTCAATTTTTGTCTCATCAGACCATAGAACCTTCTTTCAGCTGACTCCAGAGACCCTCATGTGCCTTCTGACAAACTCTTTGTGTGTGTTTTTTTTTAACAGTGGATTTCTCTTTGCTCGCCTCTCATTAATTTACCACTGGTGTAGCACCCACACAATAGTTATTGCATGCACAGTCTCTCCAATGTCATTTACTGTACCTTGTAAGTCCTTCAGAACTATCAGAGGGATCTTGGTGGCCTCCCTCACTAGTCTTCTCTTTACATGCTCACTCTCTGGCAGATTTCCAGCTGTGCTTTTCTTTTTACATTTCTAAATGACTGATTTAACTGAACCCCAACGGATATTCATTGACTTGGGTTTTTATTTGACCTTATCCCCTGATTTGTGCTTTTCAATCACCTATTCATGGAGATGTTTAGAGTGTTCCTTTGTCTTCATTGTGTAGTTAGTCCATCACACTGATGGGCCTTACAGGTCAGGTGACTTTACTCTACAGTCAACTGAATCACCAGGGAGGTGATCTGCAATAACCTGATGACGAGATTTCTAAAACAATTGGCTGCACCAGTAATGATTTAGGTGTGTCATTTTAAAGAGACTAAATGCTTTGTGATTCATTATTTTGTTTTTTATATTTGTAATTAATTTAGAACTCTTTGCAGAGATTTTCACTTTGATATTGAAGAATCTTTTTCCGTTAATCAGTCTCAATAAAGTCAAATTAAATGTGCTGTGATTCAGTGTTATGTATGAGTAAAATATGAAATCTTCAAAGGAGGAAAAAGCATTTTATAGGCATTGCATTACATATAAAAACAAGTAGTAGAACTGATCATATGTCCAGAAAACTATAACTGTGTAAATTGCTGATTTTTAGTACTTTACCTTAATTAGTAGAAAATGCTTTTTTAAAACTGGCAACATCTTTTAAAATAAATTAAACATTATAGTAGTTTAATATATTATGTTGCAAAATCTATTTCTTGAAAAGCATATGATAAAATATAAGTATGAAAAGATGGTGAAATAAAATTTCACTGAAATATATTCAAGGTACATATGAAATATTCAGTTTAGACCACAGAAATGCATCCCCTTCTGCTCTGCAAATTAAATCAAAACAATTCAGTGAAAAGGGTTTTGAATAAGAGTTTAGCCAAGTTAATTAAAATAATTTTGATTTATCAGTAAATATCATTTATTACTTTTAGAAAGTACAAAATTAACAATTTTACACCTAAGAAAGGGTGAACACATAAAATAAAATATAAATATCAAAACACATACATATTCACTCTCAAACTCACATCTAATTCAGGGTGTCGCAGTTTAAAGTAAATGCTAGTAGTTTGGAGCACAAGACAGGGATTTTCCCTGCACATTGTGGATGTCAAGCAAAGGTGTCAAGCACACATAATAATAATAATTCTTTGCATATTCACGCTTACAAGAACTACAGAGTAACTAATTAACCTAAAATGCAAGTTATGGCATCTCTCATAATCACCATCTTATCTTGGTGGCAAGGTTTGTGTGCCCCTGTGACCTGCAGGATGAATAGCAGCCAGCTACAGTTTGACACATTCGGCAGCTGGAAACAAAGGCCTTGGTGGACTGGGACCCAGGAACTCTCCCCAGCTCTGGAATTTTTTGGGATTTCTTGGCTGATCTCCCTTTTCAATGTTGCATGGACATCAGGAGCCGTACCCCTGAAGTGGCAGACCAGGGTGGTGGTCCTCATTTTTAACAAATAGGACCGGAGTGTATTCTCCAACTACTGAGGGAATCACACTCCTTAGTCGCCCTGGAAATGCTTATGCCAAGGTGCTGGAATGGAGACTCTGCCTAGTCATGAAACCTTAGATCCAGATAGAGCAATGTGGATTTTGTTTAGGCCATGGAACACTGGACCAGTTCTTTACCCTCAGGGGAATCTTGGAGGGGGTATGGGAGTATGCCAAATTGGTCTACATGTATTTTGTGGACTTAGAGAAGGTGTATGACTGTACTCCTTGAGGAATTCTGTGGAGCATACTGTGAGAGTACAGAGTTTTGGGGCCCCTAAGAAGGGCTATTTTGTCTCTTTATAATCTCAGTGAAACCTGTCTGCATTTTCGGAAAAACATTAGCACCATTCCCAGTTGGTATGGGACTCTGCCAGGGCTATGCTTTGTTTCATGTCCATTGTGATTTTCACAGACAGGGTATTAAGGCGCAGTCAGGGAGAGATGGGTGTCCTGTTCAGTAGTGTTAGAACTGCATCTTTGCTTTTTGCAAATGATGTGGTATGTAATGTGTATGAACATTTTTATCATTTATTTTTATTACTGATATAAAACCTCCTAAACATTGCAGAAAGTTCAGAAGTCACCAATTTTTTCCTTTCCAATAAGTCTACTGAGAACAGATAATGACCACTTAATGTGCTGATAACCCTTATGGCAGCTGTGATGTGTTTGTTATTTTTTGAGCTCTGAATGTTTGATATTCTCCAGAAACTAGCATCTGTTTTGCTCGGCACTTTCTTGAATTGTTGTTGACTGAAGCTCAGATGGTTTTATTAAGTTTGAGTCCAGTAAGTTACCCTGCATGTTTAGTCATGCAAGAGAAAGAAGTTAAGTTGAAAAAGCTGAAATGAGTGGGATGAGATGATTTTGTTTGGTGTTGTATTATGACAAATGAAAGCATATTTTATTTGTGTTATATATGACAAGTGTTTAAAATTCTCATCAGCAACAGTCATGTATTGCAAAAACAAGTAAGCCATTTCTTCAGCCTTGAATTATTGTATAAAACAGTATAAAACAATATCTCTAGTCGCAGTGTTCTGTCATGGGCAGGATCCTAGGTGACCCTGTTCTCCCGTTTATACTCTTTACTACAAAGGCCTGAACGGAATGCCCCAAATCCCAACTATAGCCCTTACATGTTTACACAGAGCAGGACATAAACTATTGAATGCAGAGGTGAGAATAAATGGTGGGATTTCTTTGTGAAAATGGAAGGGCACATGCAACAAGGTTTCTTGACCATTAATCAGGCTCTGTTTAGGAGCAAAAATACGATTTTAGTATAGCTATATTGAAATGCTGCTACAAGTATTGAATTAAACACACTCAAACACACATTCACATATTGAATCACATGCATGATTTGATGGTAGATGTGTACACACGCATAATAAGTAACAGTTTATTCTTGTATTTGCATACAGTGTCAGGTCTGCCATGTCTGTGAAAACATTGCAAGTGAGCTGCATTCACTCACAGACTGCTCCATTCACAATGTGCCATCTCACTTGTTCTTTTTCACACACCTAAAACTGATGCTGGTTGCAGACTTCTTATAGGGATAGCTTTCTTGCTATACAAGACACTTTGTGCAGAACTGCATCATTCGTTATAAGTAAGGGTAGAAATGCCCTTTAATGGGAAAGGGATCAGCATTATTTAGTCAGGGTGCTGCCCCATCCAACATGACTGCTGCAGGTGTGTGATGTTATGCTAGCCAAACAAGGTCAACAGTAACCCAGCAAAAAAAATTCGCTAAACTTTTTGCTGATCAACACTAATGAGGATATAAATTTATTGGGTTTTGAAGTTATGTATACCAATCAGAAGTGGTCATTGCTTCTTTAAATTATTAGATTAGTTACCATGAGGAACACTGATATGGGCTGATTCATTTACCTGGTCGGAGAATTATGGTTTTACCACCCAGGTGATACCCAAGCCCATAAACACTGCATTTTTTGGCCTCATTCCAGATTAAAAGTATATTTTCTTTCTCTTGTATTCATACAGTATATGGGAGTACAGGTAATCAGCGCTTAACATGTGCTTTACTGTTCACATATCCAAATGTATCATTTCTGAAACTAGAATCTCATATCTTGTAGTCATCGGTAGTTTTCATATTCTTAGCTCTTTGCAGGCCTTCCAATCCTACAATAAAGCCATTGAATCCGTTTAAATTTTTTTATTTTTCCCACTGGTGATGAAAATTTCACCTTGTGTACTTGAAACTCAGTTACAGAAATGATCAGTTTATCCATAAATGGCATGTGACTAGCAATCTAAAGTCTTCCTGAACAAGCTCAGTGTATTATTGTGGTATTTCCCTCTACTTGCCCTTTTACCTGTTTCCTCAAGGGTAAGTGTTCTCGTCAGGTTCGTTATCGGGTTGGTCTACTGTTGCACTTTAAGATGAACACACACTTACATAGATAAACACACACACAGACCCTAACCGCAACAGTGCCCCATGAATGACACACACACGCTGATTAACCCTTAGCACTTTAAACCACACAAGTGCTATAGGAATAACAGCCTGTTATTCAGCACTTCAAGAGACTTACTTATTTTCAGCACGAACAACAATACGATGTTTTAGTGATATCTCAGACCTAAATATTACTTTTGGTCTACAAGAATACATTTAAACATACAAAGACTCAGCACTCTTGACTATAGGCCATTCATCAGCCAAGAATACCTTCTTTCTCGTATTTGTCCCTTCTATTGAGTATAGCGCTCTCACTCTCAGCCTTATAAACCTCGCAGCACAGAAATAATGGCAAAAATACGGCTGTCACCAGGTGCTCAAAGAAATCTAACGTATTACTTCAATCACTCTAGACATTAAGACAAAGCATTGAAAGTTAAAAGCAGCATGGTATTTATTACAAGAATAATAATAATACCACAAGAACAAAGAATACTAGAAAATAGGTACTGATAGGAAATTCTATATATATATAGCCTTTAGAAAAAGCTTACGAAAATGTTACAGATGACAAGGATGAATGTCCCAGGGAGGCATTTGATTTAGCAATCGATGTTCATGATGTCTTTCTGACGACCAGGGCCGTCTTCGTCTGTTCCTCTTCTTCTTTGCTTCTTTCTTCTTCTCCCTTTGCTTCTCTCTATCTTGCTTTTCAAACCAAGGCATATTTATTATGAAATGTCATGCCTTGGTTTCACAACACATTCACCTGATTGGCTGGCTGTCAAAATGATTGATGAATTAATTCACTGTCCGTTTTCCCACACAACAAAACCTTTGATGTACTCTGAGGTATCAGTAGTTCTCCCTGTCCCAGGCTGTAAACCAAACTGTTGTTCCAGATGTCCATCCATAAAGTAATCAATAGCCTGAGGTATCAGCTCAGCATTATTTCTCAGGCTGTAAACCAAATTAGCACTAAGCTATGAACAAAAAGTAAGGTGTAAGGGAAGAAAACTTGCTTTAATTTGTCTTAGTTCATCTGTTGTCTTGTCTTGAACAAAATATAATGGAAACCAAAATGTACAGATTTTATACACCATAACACTCAGTTTGTCTGAAATCATGAAAACTGTTTTATTGTATGTTTTGGTTTTCATTAAAGGATGATGCTCCAACTGTATATAGTGATGATATCTCACCTCAGAAACCGTGATAGCGTTTTATATTTTTACAGCATCTTCACCAGGAACAGTTTTCACCTTGACAACAGAAAGTCTAGCTGGAACGATCATCGGTTCATTTCTAGGGGGCGTTCTTGTATCAGTGATTGCATTTCTTATTGCAAATAGCATCAGGTGAGCACAACAAATGATTATCTTACTTCTGTTCTTTTTTTCCTAAGTGTATGAATTTATTTTAGATGCAAAAGTCCATCATAATAGAAAGGCTGTGCTGTTATTCTTCTCCTGTTGTGTTTACTGGCAGACTTCACAATTTATCCAGTTAAATCAGGTAATGACAGTGTGTTTATATCTCCAGGATGGGACAACTTTCCGGAAAAGTTCCAGATGTTAAAGCAGACATTAATGGTATGTTTCCCTCCCTTATAGTTTATTACCTCCTGTTGTTATGCCTAAACATGTGTTTAGTTGTCAAGTTGATATCAATGTTTCCTTCCATTTTACAGACTTCTTAACAGGCTTTTCAGTCTGTTTATCAAAGACTAAGACTTACCTTTCATTGCCATAACACCATAACCCTGAGTTGACTGTGTAACATATGCTGAATATTGAAACAGTAAGGGTTTCCATAGTGGCACTTTCAACACAGATTAATATCAATGAGGAAAAATATACAAAGCAGCATATTTTTAAGAGAAAAAAGCACAGGTGATTCAAGAAGAACGATTAAGTACCTAATATAATGAAGGAACATCTTTGCATTTACCTCAATGGGTTCTGCTCACTGTCTACTTACATTTTCTTCTCTCATCGCTCTTGCTTACATATTCTCAGTCCCCTGGTTTATTTTCCATTATATCCTTTCCCACCTCAGTTCCATTCTGTATACTCAAAGGGCTCCTGGCAAGACATAGTCAATGATGATGATTCTGAGACCTGCTGGAATCACTTATTGGGACTAGGATGGCCTCATTAAAGTTGTGGGAAAAAATTACCAGCATTGTTGAGCTCCAGTCTACTATTAAAGCACATTTACCCCCTTTGTTATATGCAGTAAGGACCTATATGTTCCCAGCAAAAAAAATTCTGCTACCTGTTAGTATGATGGAATTTTCCAGTCATTTTGTCTCTCTCTCATGTCATCTCTTTTACTTTCGTGTCCACAGAGTAAGTAGTTGTGGAGTGCTCTTTAAAAGATATAGCATTTCATTCCCTGGAGGTGCCTTTTGTTTCCTGTTCTAATAATATAAAAATTTGCATTTCCAGTAACTGCATGTGCTCTCCTTCTTCACTAAGGTCCTTTCTTGTCTTCTCCGATCTTTTTCTTCCTTGTAAACCACATGGACCATGTAAGGTCCCACCATTCAAAAAGCTACTGTATATTAAACAGCATTAATATGCTTAGCAAAACTGGACTATATACCTAATTATGTTTTATTTAGCATACTAAAATCTTTTTTTCAAACGAATGTCATATGTCATCACTGTAGAATTACACTGAATTACAATACCATGTGCAGTAGCTTGTAAGAAGAGAAGAGAGATTTCAGTTAGCCAATTGTTAATATGTATAACACAGATTATTTTCCTGCTCTCACAAATCACCAATGATTAGAACGGCATAATCAAATTTTCTATGTTCTGATGTCTAACTCTGGTACTCTGATATTGCTGATTTGGAGGCTCCACTTGTTGTTATTCTGGAACACAAAATTGCAAAATAGAATGAACAGACCTTAAAATAAATAAAATCCTGACCAGGATTTCAATGGTCTTTGTCAGGAACAGGCCTCACCTCAGACAGCCTGGCCTGAAAATCAGATGTCAGACTTTGATTCCTGTAAAAGCCACAAATGGGGCTTAGATTTTCAAAGTTCAAATACAAAAACACAACAGCTTTAAAGAAAAAAATGTCCTTCAACGGTAAATCTCTGTTTTAAAAGAGCATTGATTAAGAGTCATGAACATAGCCAAAACTGATTGAGGGCTCCAAAATAAGCTAGAAAGCACATCAGGACCTTTATTGGTCAGCCCAGATGAAGCTAAAGCCAAAGCAGCCTGATTTCCCAAGTCCACAGGCAGGCTTTGGCCTACCTAGGCCCAAAATAGGGAAACTGGCTTTAAATATTCAAAATAATTTAACGAATATGAAAAATGCTTATCATAGAAGAAGAACTGTAAAACAAAAATAAAACTGGCTTGGATGAACAAAGCTAAAGAAGGATCTTCAAAAAATAACTGTATGAAGATCAGAAAATTGTTTTTCAAAAAGCCAAATCCTAAAACTGAAGCAAAATAAACTAAAACCACAAAAGTCAGTCTTACAATAATTCACTTTAGTATAACAGTCAATGAACTGCTGAAGGACCTGCCTCTCAGCATCAAATACATAGATTGACGGTGGTCTTTCAATGGCAACATTATGGTGACCCCACCTCTTGGGGTTTCACCCAATAAACACACAGACAATAACTATGAAATAAACATATGCAATACAAATGTAAAGCAAAATGTGAACATAACAATATTAACAAAAATCACAAAATCATAATACAATTATACAGCCAAATCAACTGAAATGTTAACCAAAAAGCTGAACTTGCTTAAGCCAGCAAACAAACCCTGTGTGACAAATAACACTAGTTAGCTGACAGATAAAAATGTGGCTAAAGATGAAAAGAGCAGTTACGGTCCTAGTGAGGCATTGTGATGGTGTATTGCCATTGGTATGACGGAGCCCCAGTAGCGTATGCACTTCTTTTTGTCTGAAAGTAATCAATTGTAGTGTGTCAGAGGGAGGAAGAGTTTCTTACCTTGAAACAAAAAAAAAAACTAAAAAAACTATGAGCTAACATACTTGACAGCCATTAACCCTTAAATTGTTATCACAAAATATCCAGACTATCCAAAATGCCATATAAAGGCTGGTTGTATTAGAAAAGACACAGTGGCATTTTAAAAGAGTTACATTTTGTATAATGTCTTTTAGCCACAATTAAAAACTGCCACTAATATCGCCCTTAAGCTCCAAGAAATAAAACAACAGTTATGTCAAGGAAAAGCTTAGACACTGAGTTACTGCTAATCAATGGAGGAAGAGATGCTTGCAGCTTTTATTAAGATCTTTGTGTGAATAGAAGAGTTTTTCTTTGCTTATTTATTTGAATTGTCTAAAGTCAGGCAATCATGACTCAAAAAAATGTGACTGATCAGATCTGGCACTTTTTCTATTTGTTTTTATTTAGCAGATATTTGTATAGATCATTTCTAAATTACTGTAGAATAAAACAAGTACCTATGCATTGTAATGGATTTCTTGGTCTGGCCAAAATGAAGGAAAATCACAACATTTCAGGTTCTGTCTGTGATACTGGCAGGAGATGCAATCAATATGAAAAGTATGTTGGCGTGGTGCAGGGACATTTTCCTAGCTGGGTGGCCAGCACAATGGAAGGAAAGCGGAAGACAATGGGACATGGATATGGTCTCCCCTGATAGGCTAGATGGCAGCATCCCTGGGTTAGGATTCTCACACTGACATCTGCAGGGCATGCTGGGACCTACAGTCCCTTGATGATGCCCTGCTGGGTTCCGTGAGGGCCACCAGGGGGAGCTGCTAGGTTTCGTAATCCCTACTTTCAGGGACTTATATTTGACTCAGAAGTACTTCCAGCAGACTATGCCAAAAAACCAGAAATACTCCCAGGGAATCCATTTGAAAACAGCATCTTTCATCTCTTCTAGTTATGCACTGTGATAGGTGTGACTGACCCTCAACATGGTAGAAGGAATCACGTTCACCAGTTTGCTTGTGCTTGTTACATAGCTGCATGGTTTTGAACTTTGGTGTTTGCTCTCATTATAAACAGACTGGAAAATTCAAAATATAACACATTTAAATATAGTGTTAGACACTGTCTAATTGCCGAGTTAACCTGTTAAGAAACAATGGGTCCTTACATAGCCTTATACAGACAGTATGTGTGTGTGTTCTGCTTCTTCTGTTTAATGCAAAATATTTTGTTTCAAATTACTTTTTTGAGTTTATAGGGAGCTTTGCAATAATACTATTCTTTGTATCGTTAATGTGATACACATTATTTTTTTTTCCATTTTTATATATCCCAGGGAACAATCCTGTTTTGAATGGCATACTGTGTAAATATTTTGATGGATTGTTCAGTGGGCAGGGGATTGACATGGAAAAAGTGTAGTGGTAGAGGACAAAAACAGAATCTACCAAGGCCGAGAAATAGAGAAAAGGGAAAGGGGAATAGCAGTGATGACACAGAGCATTGTGTCAGGGTAAAACAAATGGCTCACTAGCAAAATGCATGTTATGTAAGTGCTGTGCATGCCTCAGGAAGGCAGTAGTGAATGACTATACAGTAGAGTTGTTAGAGAGGGGATTTTAATCTGGAACCATAAAGATTTCCCTGAGACACTTGAGGGCAGTCAGACCAAAGCAGGTTGGCAGGGTTGTATTATCCTCATTGCAATGACAGTAGTTGGGCAAAAGGCCAAAGCAGCTAATTGCAAATTGATGTCAGCATGTTTTCCCAACTGGGATATTGGATAATTCTGTTCTTTAAAAGGTGAGCTTTTGGAAAGAAATCTACAGGCTATTGTTTCTCTCCAGGATGCCATTCATGACTGCAAACTGTGTGACTGTGTGGCCTTTTAAATGAGACACCATACAGGCTGTGGAAGGCATGTGTTTGCAATGGCATCAGTGAATATCACAGATCCCTGCGGGGTGTTGTATCAGGATCATTGGTGTATCATTGGTGGCTTTAACTGACCACATTGGAGTTCAAAACCATCTAAATCAATTGGCTCAGTGACATTAGAGTGTGGAAGTTAGTTGACCAAGGGCTAATTGTCAGATTATAAAAGATAAGAAAACAGAGATGATAACACAGAGAGGCAGAAGGAGGTGAAGCGGAGGTGAGGTGCTTACTCCTAGTACTGGTTGTCTAGGAAAGATGGGCAAAAATGAAAATATATAAATAAACCTGTATCATAGCTGGGATGACTCTGTTGAGTATTTAATATTGAATAACAATGATAACAATGGTCATTTAGGAATTTTAAATATAAGTAACGCAGTATTTTTTTTATTATATTCTGCATTAACATATCGATCCTCTGTTACAGAGAGCCCACCCAGCTCTTATGAAAATGTGCATAACATGAAAACAATGGTGAGTCTCCTTATCAGTCTTTTCACTCTACTTTTATTCTGGCATTATCTCATTGACATTTATAATTAATTGCATTTTTTTGCTCATTTACTTTATCTCTGTTGCATAAACTGGTTTTAACTTTAAGGATTACAAATTTTGTCTTTGGCAATAAAATATATTTAGTGTTGATGTTTTCCATTATCTACTTATACAGTCCACTCCAGAGATCACAACCAAGTCTGTTCTTTCCAGCAGCTATTGCTAAATTTTCCACATCTTTAATTTTTAGGATAACGGTCCTTCTCTTCCAAGTCCCAGCACAGATCACCATTACATGGTAAGGAATTTAGCATGTGTTCTGTTTAATTGTACTAAAATGATTCACAAAGTGTTTATCAAATAATGAGACAAGAAGGCAAACTGGTTCTTAATGCTGATAACCAGGGACGTCAAAGATAAGATATGGATAATGATGACATTATTACCAGAATAATTATGGTCCTTTATGTTTTCAAGAGCTGAAACAATTAAATAAACACAACTGATGGGATGCAAGCAACAAAATGGTTAATTCATAGGACGAGATAATTCCAGGACTGCATGTGGTGCAACTAAAGTGGTTGTGATGTGGTGTTTCCAGTATTTATATTAACACATTTCCTCACTGGTTTTGTCATTATGCTTGTTATTTAATTCAGTTAATTTTGAATATTAAGAAAAGAAGGCAAATTGTTTGTGAAGCTGATTACAGGAGAAATCAAATATAAAATGTTGATAATGATGACATTGTTAACAGAATACCAGGGCCACATTATGATTGGAGTTATGCTACTTAATATTGTATGAAGAGTATAAAATGAATTATACTTCAAATAAATAAACTTATACACTAGTTGGCATCATTTGTCATATACAAATGTCTGAAAATGAATGCTCCAAAACAAATCTCAATAAAATTATTCTTAATAAACATTCATAAACAAATTCAATTTGAAAATATTTAATAAATATTTTCACTTTCCTAATTTTACATTGCTTAAATATTGATAGATTTTTAATAAAAAAACCTTTAATTCATCTGTCATCCAGGTTCTAGTTCATAATATACATACTTTTCAGTAAAAAATTATACTTGACTTTCTGATCAACATGCAACATTTCAACATTCTCCAATATGTTTCTTGCTCTATGTAATTTTTAGAACATTAGAACAATTCAGACGAAAACAGGCCATTCAGTTCAACAAAGCTCATCAGTCCTTTCCACTTAATTCTTCCAAAATAACATCAATCTAGGTTTGAAAGTACTTGAAGTCCTGCTGTATTCCACACTACTTGGTCACATATTCCATGTGTTTATGATTCTCTGTGTAAAGAAAAACATCCGAATGTTTGTACAAAGTCTACCCTTAACAAGTTTCCAACTGTCCCTGTGTTCTTGACTTCAATCATCTCTCCTCTTAATCTTATTTTACTTAAACTGAAAAGGCTCAGCTCATTTAAACTTTCTTCATAATTCATGTTCTGCAGTCCTGAAATCAGCCAAGTCACTCTTCTCTGGACTTGTTCTACACTGCTATGTCCTTTTTCTAGCCTGGACCAAAATTGTTCACAGTACTCCAGCTGAGGCTTTACCAGCGTATTATAAACTTACCAGTGTGTTATCTTAATTAAATTTGAAGTGATGGAAAAGAAAAAACAAATTATGTTATGTTTTCATGAAGACAGGTAATTGAAAATGAGTCGATTGTAAGCAACACTGGGCAACAGCAAACTATTTCAAAATGTCCATGAATAAAAAATCTTACGGTACTCGGGTCTTACAATCCACAGTTCATCATCCAGTCTTATGTTGACAGCATCATAAAAGCATTTATTTTTTCCAAAGTATTTTTAAATAAATCACTTCTGGAAAACATTTTCATGAACAAAAAGTAATGCACTCAGAGTGAAGCAGCATTTCAATTGTAGACCCTCCTTTCATTACATTTAAATTCATACCCACATCTGGAGCACCTTGGGATTATTTAGCAGCAGGTTGCAACATTACATATGTAAATTGACCTTCTGATTGTTAAAGCAGATGCCCAAGTCTGCTTGTAAAGTTTTCATTCGATTTTATTTAACTTTTATTTTTTAGTTGTAAAGGTCTCTCTATACATGTTTTTCCGAGTATCCCCAGAAGCTCAGCCTTAACTAATGAAAAAGCTTTAACTGAGTTGGATGCCTGACCTCCAAATTAGGCAGGGAGACGGGTCTTTAGTGAAAATTCTTGGTTATATCTGAGTGCTTTCCATATTTATAAATGAAAGTGTTTTCCAGAAGTGATTTATGTAACAGTATTTTAGTAATAATACTTCTGATCATAGAACTGGATGACATTAAATGTAGATCATGCAGCACAAGAAAATGAGATTGTACGTGGACGTTTTTGATAGTGTTTGTTTTTGTCTAGTGTTGGTCACCATAGATTTCTGTACTATCCAAAACATTTTTCCTTCTGTTCTAAAATAAAACATTGTTCTTCTTCTTCTTCTTTTGGCTGCTCTCATTATGGGTTTCCACAGTGGATCATCTTCTTCCATATCTTCCTGTCCTTTGCATTTTGCTCTGTTACACCCATCACCTGCATGTCTTCTCATTAACACACATGTATTCTGTCTTGTTCCTAAGGACCTTCATTCCACTCCTCTCTAGAGCATATCTCCACCTCTACAGTGCCTCTTGAACCTGCTCCCTATTCTCACTACAGATCACATGTCATCGGCAAACATCATAGTCCATGGGGACTCCTGTCTAATCTCGTCTGTCAACCTGTCCATTACCACTGCAAAAAAGAAAGGGCTCAGAGCCGATCCCTGATGTAATCCCACCTCCAACCGCAGTCTTCACCATTTTCACACTTCCCTCATACATATCCTGTACAACTCTTATAATACTTCTCTGCCACTCCCGACTTCTTTATACAATACCACAGCTCCTTTTGGGACACCCTGTCATATACTTTCTCCAGGTCCACAAAGACGCAATGTAACTCCTTCTGGCCTTCTCTATAATTCTCCATCAACATCCCCAGAACAAACATTGCATCTGTGGTGCTCTTCCTTGGCATGAAACCATATTGCTGCTCACTAATCATCACCTCAATTCTTAATCTAGTTTAAAATACTCTTTCCCATAGCTTCATGCTGTGGCTCATCAATTTTATTCCCCTGTAGTTATTATAGTTCTGCACATCCCCCTTATTTTTAAATATCTGCACCAGTGCACTTCTTCTCCATTCCTCAGGTATCCTCTCACTTTCCAAGATTCCATTAAACAATCTGGTAAAAGAAACTCCACTGCCATCTCTCCTAATCCATTGCACTTCCTGATTCACTGTCTCCACATTAACCAACCTTCTCTCTCTCTTGTTCTCTTCATTCATCACCATCTCAAATACTGTTTCCACCTGCTCAAAACACTCACCTCGCTTGTGAGTATGTTTCCATCTTTATCCTTTATTATCCTAACCTGCTGCACATTTTTCAGTCCCTCTATCTAGCCAATCGGTACAGGTCTTTTCTCCCTCCTTAGTGTCCAACCTTTCATACAACTCATCATACACCTTTCTTTAGCCTTCGCCACCTTTCTCTTTACCTTCCATATTATCTCCTTGTACTGTTGTCTACTTTCTGCATCTCTCCGACTATCCCACTTCTTCTTTACTATCCTCTTCCTCTGTATACTCTCCTGAACTTTCCCATTCCACCACCAGGTTTCCTTTTCCTCCTTCATTGGTCCTGATGTCACGCTAAGCACCCTTCTTGCTGTCACCCTTAATACTTCTTCTGTAGTTGCCCAGCTGTCTGGTAACTCTTCATTGCCACCCAGTGCCAGTCTTACTTCCTCCCTAAAGTCAACCTTGCAGTCTTCCATTTTCAACTTCCACCATTTGATCCTTGGCTCTGCCCTCACTCTCTTCCTCTTCTTGATCTCCAACGTCATCCTAAAGACCACCAACCTATGCTGCTTAAGTACACTTTCCCCTGCCACCATTTTTCAGTCTTCAATCTCCTTCAGATTGACTCTTCTTCATAGGATGTAATCTACCTGTGTGTATCTACCTCCACTCTTGTATGTCACCCTATGTTCCTCCCTCCTCTTAAAATACTTATTCACCATCCTTTTGGCAAAATCCATTATCATCTGACCTTCTTCATTCCTCTTCTTGACACCATACCTACCCATCACCTCCTCTTCTCCTCTGTTCACTTCACCAACATGTCCATTGAAATCCTCTCTAATCACCACTTTCTGTCCCTTGAGTACACTGTTCATCACTTCATCCAACTCACTTCAAAAATCTTCTTTCTCATCCATTGCACTCCCAACTTGCAGGGTATTTGCACTAACAACATTCAGCATCCACCTCCAATTCCCAGCTTCGTAATCATTACTCTGTCTAACACTCTTTTCACCTTAAAAACACTCGTGATATACTGTTCCTTCAGAATAACAACTACCCCATTTCTCCTCCCATCCACACCATGATAGAACAGTTTGAATCCACCTCCAATCCATCTAGCCACTTCCATTTACTCTCTTGCATGCACAATGTGTCAACCTTCCTTCTCTCCATCATATCTGCTAACTCTCTCCCTTTACCAGTCATACTGCCAACATTCAAAGTTCCTACTCTCAGTTTCACTCTCTTCACCTTCCTTCTCTCCTCCTACCTCTGGAAACGTCTCCTCCTCTTCTTCTCCTTCTTCGGCCAAGAGTAGCCCAATACCCACCAGCACCCTTTTGGCTAACAGTACTGGTGGCGGTCATTGTTAACCCGGGGTTCGACCGATCCGGTATGGAAATTTGTATTGTTGTCCGCATATTGATTTGGCAAAATTTTACACCAGATGCCCTTCCTAACATAACCTTCCCCATTTATCTGGGCTTGGGAGTGGCACGAAGAAACACACTGGTTTGTGAATCCCCTGTGGCTGGGTTTTCTGCAAGAAATCATTAGAGTAACAATTCTTCTCATCCACAACTACAAACAATATGGGGTAAGTAGCATACAATAAAATCTTTTGGGTGCAGTATTGCCTTAAAGATACTGCCATTATGAATCACATTGATCTTGAGCAGTCTGGAAACAAAAAGATGGAAAGAAATTACATTAAACAAAAATGACAAAGTAAGTTTTTCCTTCCTTTCTAAATATTACTGTCAACACTCTTTTTATAATTTCAAGTGTCCAACACTCTAATCTCTTGAAAACCCTTGCAGAAATTGCTTTTATGAATATTTTACTTTATTAACAATGATTTTAATCTTTCACAGGGTCTGCAGCCTGGAAAGCAGTCAATCTATCACTCCCTCCAAGGAAAAATGCCAGCTTAGCATAAGATGGAGAAATGTTTATATTGGGACAGTCATTTGTGATCACTAGACAGCTCCTTCAGTTGCATTTATAGGGAAAAATGCAACAGTTCTATGATTTATTATTGTGTTTTAAAATATTTAAAGCCACAATTAATAGATATTTTTTCAAAAGCTGAAACACACATTTAAATCTTAGCAAAGTGAAACGACTCTCATACATGTTGTCTTTAATTTCAGCTTCATGAGTTTTCATTGCCTGCACTTCTTTAAACAACCGTCTTTGTGTTACTAATTAATGCTTTAGTGACTAGAAAATTAAAGGCAATTTTAAAAATATGTTTCACATTTGGCAGAACAGATTACTGTCTATATGTTAGGTGTCTGAGGGGCTTAGAAACCTTGTTTTTAGGATACCTTGAAGATCAGGTTTGGAATCAGTAATTCAACTGCTGTTTGTGTGTGATGTGCTTCTTCTTATATCGGGCCACAGAGAATACTCAGGCTCTTCTTCATATGCCAGCTTTTTAAAACAATAAATTTCATTTGTTTTTTCCTAAAAGTTGTTTTTAAATCGAAATGAATTTTCAAATATCATTTGTCTATTGGAAAAGGTTTATATCCAATCCAGCAAAATTTAGGGTTTTTAGATTTTGTAGGGGGACACCCACATCTGAACATTAAAGATTTGTAATGCTGGTTTAACTTTGAATATAAAAGTATTTGTTTCAACAAGTTACAAGTTATATACTGTATGTTTATCCTCATCATCTTCATCATCTTCTTCAGAGCAAGAATCTCTTTTCAAACCACAGTTTTAAATTTTTTTATTATTGATTTCAATTAGAAAGAGATAAAATTCCATACAGTCAAGTCAAATTTAATAAATTTAATCAAAATTTGAACCCCCCCAGACCCCCCCAGAGGAAGAGGAGCGAGAAAAGAAGGGTGCTTTTCCCCAAAATGGAAACTTACTCTAAAATGTTATTGATTAGTACCTGTCATATTTAAAAAAAAAAAAAAGTTTGGAACTGATCTTCTAAGTGGGAATTTGATTTTTTTCCAATTTCAAGTAGAATAGAACATCGGTTGTCCACTGAAATAAGAGTGGTGGGGTGGGATTCTTCCAGTTGAGCAAGATAAGTCTAAATACTAGTACTGTAGTAAAGGAAATTGCAGTTTGTTTATCCTTCTCCACTTTAAGCCCATCTGGGAGCCCACCAAACACAACTGTTAATGGGTTAGGATGGATTGTGACACGAAGGCTGTCTGAAAGGCATTTAGAGATTTTTGTCCAGAATGATGCTAATTTGGTGCATGCCCAGAACATGTGGCCTAGTGATGCTGCAGCTCGATTGTAACGTTCACAGGTTGAATCTTGCCCTGGAAATATTTTGGACAATTTTAAATGAGATAAATGCCTCAATAAAATATTTTAAGTCAAATGACTGAATGCTTTGCACATATTGAGCTCAAGTGTATTGTGTTCATGGCTACCTTCCAAACCTTTTCTGAAATATTGAGTGACAAATTCTTTCACCAATGTACTCTGGGGTCATTAAAAGGAAGAGACTTTAAAATATTTTTATAAATTGTAGAGATGCCATGTAAGTCTTCAAGACTGATCAATAATTCTTCTGAAATAGAATAAGGTCGAAGGTGAGGAAAGTTGAGCAGGTTCTGTTTAGCAAAGTCTCTGTTTTGAAAGTAGTGCAGGAATTCTGTTAATGACAAGTTGTATTTGAAGCATAGTTTTTCGTAGGATGCAAAGACATTATCTTTGTACATGTCTGTAATTGTTTTAATCCCACACATTTTCTGGACATTGATTAGTGTATATGTTTGAGAGGGTGGAAAAAGGTGGCTGTTATGTAGAGGTGCAACAGATGAAAGTTTCTCTATCTTAAAGTGCTTCCTACATTGGTTCCATATTCTGAGAGAATGAAGGGTAACTGGATTTTTAGTGTAATAACAGTAGTTTGTATTAACTGGGGCACACAGGAGGGATTTTATTTTATTTCTATTTTTTTTAACTCTTGCAGAATTCTTGGAGTTTTTTTTTTCAGATGATAAAATGAGAGAAAAAATTGAAAATCTGTATGGTAATGCTTACAATACAAATAATCTGGTAGTCAACACCACATAAACAATGGAAATGGTAATTGACTTTCACAAGCAACAGTTACAACCTTGCACATTGAAATTGATGATTCTGTAGTCAATGTGGTGGAAGACTTCAGATTCTGGGGCACAACTATCACAAACTCTTTCAGATAGTACATTAACACCACTTCCATCACTAAGAAGGCTTTTATGCCAACAAGACACCATGTATCTCTCAGCCTAGCCTGGTACAATTCTACTAAGCCATAAATGAAAGTGTGATCACACTCTCCATTGATGTCTGGATGAGTTCAGTTGTAATCTGCTCAAGACATAAATTACTGCATGTCATGAGGACTCTGAGAAAATAATAGGCTGTGCTCTTCACTCTTTTGCAGACCTATATGTACCTAAAGTCATAAACCATGTTAAAAGAATTACCATTTTCTCTGCTCACTCAGGTCATTAAATATTCCAAAACATCCTTTCTAACAGTACTTTAGATTAATTAAAACTAAAACTAACTGACAGTTAAACAGTTTCTTTTCTTTCCCAGAGTCATAGCCCACGCAAGTCAGCAATTTATCTTCTCTTCCTAGCTTATTTGTATGTTCTTTCATATATGAGGTTGTTAGTGTGTGTGTATAAATACAGTATATGTAAATTATAGCATGCGGCCAGGGCTCTTGCCCGGCTGGGACGCCTCCATGCTGAGATGACCGTGGGAGCAAGTATGGCCAGAGTGTTACCTCCCCCAGGATGCTAGATAGCAACCCCCCTGGGTTGCAGCAGTTCCTCAGACTTCCGCAGAGCTGCATGGGAGTTGGAGTGTGGTGCAGCCCTGTTGGGATCCGCAGGCATCGCCAGGGGGTGCTGCAGCAGGAGCTGCTGATCCCTTATGGGTAGTTCTTCCGCCACACCCAGAAATGCTGCCAGAAATGAGTAATCAAGCACCTGGAGCACGTCCGGGTGCGTCATAAAAGGAGCCAGCAGCCACTGCTGAGGGAGCCAGAGTCGGGAAGAGGAGTGACGAAGCTTGACCCGAGGAGTGAAGGTGGAGAAGGATAAAGAGAAGAGACATATTGTATTGTGTTGTACTTGTGCTGGGACTGTGTTGGGACTGTGTTATACTTGTGGGGAACGGGGAAAGCATTTCCCACAAGGGAAAAAGGAAAAAATTAAACCTGTGTGCCGTGAACTTGTGTCCCATGCGTGTCTGTGTTGGGTTCAGCTGGCAATGCCAGCCTGGTAGTCCACAACATGTATGTACAGTGGTGCTTCAAAGTTTGTAAACCCTTTAGAATCTTCTATATTTCTGCATAAATATGACCTAAAACATCATCAGATTTTCAGTCAAGTCCTAAAAGTAGATAAAGAGAAATCAGTTAAACAAATGAGACAAAAAAATTATACTTGGTCATTTATTTATTAAGGAAAATGATCGAATATTACATATTTGTGAGTGGCAAATGTATGTGAACCTTTGCTTTCAGTATCTGGTGTGACCCCCCTTTGCAGCAATAACTGCAACTAAACGTTTCCGGTAACTTTTGATCATTCCTGCACACCGGCTTGGAGGAATTTTAGCCCATTCCTCCATACTGAACAGCTTCAACTCTGGGATGTTGGTGGGTTTCCTCACATTAACTGCTCACTTCAAATCCTTCCACAACATTTCGATTGGATTAAGGTCAGGACTTTGACTTGGCCATTCCAAAACATTAACTTTATTCTTCTTTAACCATTCTTTGGTAGAACAACTTGTGTGCTTAGGGTCATTGTCTTGCAGTACAACCCACCTTCTCTTGAGATTCAGTTCATGGACAGATGTCTTGACATTTTCCTTTAGAATTCTCTGATATAATTCAGAATTCATTGTTCCATCAATGAAGGCAAGCCGTCCTGGCCCAGATGCAGCAAGACAGGCCCAAACCATGATACTACCACCACCATGTTTTACAGATGGGATAAGGTTCTTATGCTGGAATGCAGTGTTTTCCTTTCTCCAAACATAACGCTTTTCATTTAAACCAAAAAGTTCTATTTTGGTCTCATCCGTCCACAAAACATTCTTCCAGTAGCCTTCTGGTTTGTCCACGTGATCTTTAGCAAACTGCAGACGAGCAGCAATTTTTTTTTGGAGAGCAGTGGCTTTCTCCTTGCAACCCTGCCATGCACACCACTGTTGTTCAGCGTTCTCCTGATGGTGGACTCATGAACATGAACATTGGCCAATGTGAAAGAGGCCCTCATTTGCTTAGAAGTTACCCTGGGGTCCTTTGTGACCATGCCGACTATTACACGCCTTGCTCTTGGAGTGATCTTTGTGGGTCGACCACTCCTGGGGAGGGTAACAATGGTCTTGAATTTCCTTAATTTGTACACAATCTGTCTAACTGTGGATTGGTGGAGTCCAAACTCTTTAAAGATGGTTTTGTAACCTTTTCCAGCCTGATGAGCATCAACAACTCTTTTTCTGAGGTCCTCAGAAATCTCCTTTGTTCATGCAATGATACACTTCCACAAAACTGTGTTGTGAAGAGCAGACTTTGATAGATCCCTGTTCTTTAAATAACACAGGGTGCCTCCTCACACCTGATTGTCATCCCATTGATTGAAAACACCAGACTCGAGTTTCACCTTCAAACTAACTGCTAATCCTAGAGGTTCACATACTTTTGCCACTCACAAATATGTAATATTCGATCATTTTCCTTAATAAATAAATGACCAAGTATAATATTTTTGTCTCATTTGTTTAACTGGTGTGGCATGCGGCTGGGGGTGGAGCTCAGCCGGGACGCCCAGGAGGACCGGAGGAGGGCTTGTGCCTCCTCCAGACCACGAGGGGGCGACCGCCCTGGTTGTGTTGGGGGCCATGGGTAGAGGGCATGGAAGCCCAACCCTTTAGGGGCCCGTGGCCACCGCCAGGCGGTGCCCCGGTGCCTGAAGAACCCTGGACCTCAGCACTTCTGCCACACCAGGAAGTGCTGGGGGAAAGAAGACTGAGGACACCTGGAGGGCTTCTGGGTATGCAGCCGGCTATTCCACCACACGGGGGTGTGTCCGCGGGGGATTGCCGGGAAGCAGCTGAAGCCCATCCGGGTTGGGATAAAAGGGGCTGCCTCCCTCCGTTCATTAGCAAGAGTCGGGTGGAAGTGGACGGAGCTCGGAGAGAGGAGTGGAGGCGGCCAGAAGTAAGGCATTTAGTGACTGTGAGGCCTGAACTTTGGGGGATCGGTGCTGGAGGCACTGGGACGTGCACTAAAAACAATTGTTAATATTTCTTGTAAATAAACGTGTGTTGGGTGAACAACGATGTCCGTCTGTCTGTGTCCGGGGCCAGTTCCACACTGGTTTCTCTTTATCTACTTTTAGGACTTGAGTGAAAATCTGATGATGTTTTAGGTCATATTTATGCAGAAATATAGAAAATTCTAAAGGGTTCACAAAGTTTCAAGCATCACTGTATGAACATTTGTGCACACTATACACACACACTTTCATTTACACATGTCCTTTATCATTGCACTACTCTGTAACTGTTTATAATGTGTGTTGTTTAACTTGTGTTATTTATGTTATTTCTATGTGATTTTGTGTTCTCCTTTAAGCAGCGTCAAAAAGTGATTCTCATGGTAGAGAGATTTTAAATGATGCACTTTGCTTTATCACATTATTCAGATTTTTTAAATTATTGCAGTATGTAAAACTTACCACATATACTTTTAGATCTTTACTGCTGAGGCTAAACTAGAATATTCTGGAGTGTTTCTGGTGGGTTGCACTGTTGCATTAACAACAACAACATTTATTTATATAGCACATTTATATACAACAATGTAGTTAAAAGTGCTTTACAAGATGAAAAAGAGAAAGTTACAATTAAAGAAAAACAATTATAATTTGGCAATAAAATTAAAAAATTAAGTGATCAAAAAAAGGTAAGGTCAGGTGACCATGAGAACTAGAAAACAAAAGCAGTCCAGTTAGGCTGGAAAAAAAACATCTACAGGGGTACCAAAGGAAAATTACCGTCAAGCCCCAACTGGGCATTTCACCTAACAAAAATGTTCATAATTCATTTTTCTTGTTTCCAGGTTAGAAGATTTAATGAAGTCTATCTCATGGACACCTGACACACCCGCCTTCATTCCATCATCACAGGGGGTTTCACGGTGCTTTGATCAGGTGGTGGTGGTGCAGATTGTCACCACTGAGGAAACAAAAAAAAAAATGGCTGAGAATAGTGAGGATTAGTACTTGTTTTTATCAATGTAGAATATGATAATTCTATCCCCATGCGGTCTATTAGGAATACAACTAAAATGTAGCTACGGAAAAGCAGTAAAATAATGGGGCTTTTAAAAATTTCTGTTGGTATAGTTTTCCAGATTTTAAGTGCATAACAGCAAAAGGCCGCCTCACCACTTCTTTTAAACTTGGCTCTCAGAATTATAAGCAGACACCCATTCAATGATCTAAAGGTACTAATTGGAGTGTAGGGGGACAGGCTTTCCAAAATATAGGACAGAGCAAGATTGTTTAAGGCATTATAAACCATTAGTAGTATTTTAAAGTAAATTCTAAATACAATACAATACAATACAATTTATTTTTGTATAGCCCAAAATCACACAAGGAGTGCCGCAATGGGCTTTAACAGGCCCTGCTTCTTGACAACCCCTCCAGCCTTGACTCTCTAAGAAGACAAGGAACAACTCCCAAAAAAACCCCAGTAGGGAAAAAAATGGAAGAAACCTCGGGAAAGGCAGTTCTAAGAGAGACCCCTTTCCAGGTAGGTTGGACGTGCAGTAGGTGTCAAAAACAAGGGGATCAATATAATACAATACACAGAACAGAACAAATCCTCAATACAGTATAAAAACATTTTTTTTTACGTAGTAGAATTTGATAATGAATGACATCACATAATATGATTTGGATTTGTTTATAGTCCTGGAGACCTCATCCATCAAGCTGCCTCCCCCATTTGGCCATTCCACAGCTGAAACAGTGCTGGGCCAGCCAATCCAATGAAAGGACCTCTCTTTCCCATGATTCCAGTGATCCTCCATCAGGGATGACTTTACCATAAGCAGGCACAACAACTTGGCAGGTAGGCAGTGGCACAAAGTGTCACATTTGAGTACCGAGAAGAGAAACAGAATAGGTGAGGGTTAGTATCAAATTATAACTATCATGTTAATTATGTTTTAGTGCTAATGACTGACAACAGAGATGCAGTATGTACAGTAAATAAGCAGCTCTAGTCAGCATATGCTAAACTGAAGTAGTGAGTCTTCAGCCAGGATTTAAAAGCTGAGACCGAAGGAGCATCTCTTATTGTAGCAGGCAGACCATTCCACAGTTTAGGGGCCCTGTAACTAAAAGCTCGACCTCCCGCTGTTATTTTATTAATCCTTGGAATCATAAGCAGACCGGCATCTTGAGATCTTAATGTGCACTCTGGTTTGTAAGTTATGATAAGTTCAGACAAGTAAGCCAGACCTTGGCCATTTAATGCTTTATATGTAAAAAGGAGGATTTTGAAATCTGTCCTAAACTTAACCAGGAGCCAGTGTAAGGATTTATTGTTAAAGAACAATAAGAACATCCAGTGAACACCGCATTGCAGTAGTTAGTCCTACTAGAAATAAATGAATTAATTAATTTCTCAGAATCCTGTTTATTTAGAAAGCGCCTTAATTTCCTAACATTTTTAAGATGGAAGAAACATGATTTGGACAACTTTGTAATATGTGCTTTAAATGACATGCTAGAGTCAAAGAGAACTCCGAGATTTCGGGCTGATTCAGTAAAATTAATGGTGATTCCAAATGAGTTAAACGATGACAGAATATTGTTGTGATCAGCGTCATTCCCTCCAACAATTAACATCCCTGTTTTATTTGTGTTTAAAGACAAGTAGTTCTCATCCATCCAGTCCTTTAATTCACTAACACAACTAATTAAAGACAACATCGGAGAAACTTCATTTGATCTAAATGAAAGGTATAACTGGGTGTCATCTGTATACGAGTGAAAATTAACATTATGTTTCCTAATGATAGATCCCAGTGGAAGTATGTAAAGTGAAAACAGTAAAGGTCCCAGTACTGAGCCCTGCGGGACACCATATTACACATTTCTGTACATACTGGAATCGATTTGATAAATAAGAACTAAACCAAGTGAGCACGGTGCCTGTAAGCCCAACATCATTTTCTAGCCTGTGCAGTAAAATAGAATGGTCAATGGTGTCAAATGCTGCACTTAAGTCTAACAACATAATTACAGTGGAGTTTCCTTCATCAGAGGATATCAGAATGTCGTTTACAACCCGCGTTAGTGCCGTTTCTGTACTATGACCAGTGCGGAAACCAGACTGGAATTTCTCAAATAAATTGTAATACGTAAGTTGTGACTGAAGTGATTGGCAACTACTTTTTCTAGTATTTTAGAGAGAAAGGGTACATTTGAAATAGGCCTATAATTATTAAATATGTGTGGGTCTAGGTCTGACTTTTTAAGTAATGATTTAAAAGTGACTGACACTTTTAGTGCTTCAGGTACTATACCATGCAATATTGAACTATTGATAATGTTTAGAATAGGTGCTGCAAGAACATCCATGGCACTTTTTACTAGTTTTGTTGGCACTGGATCTAGGGAACATGTAGTGGGCTTCATTTTAGAAATTAAAGTTAAGACTTCCTGCTCAGTTACAGGATTAAAATGACTAAAGTTCTGAATTCAATGTGTGTCAGGGTCTGCTAAGATAGTATTTGGTTTGTACTGTGATGCTGAGATCTGGGATCTTATATTTTTAATTTTCTCATTGAAGAAGTTCATAAAGTCTGTACTGCTAATGTCTGTTGGTATTTTGCACTGTAGATCTGAATTCCCATTCGTTAATTTAGTCACTGTTCTAAACAGTACCCAAGGATTTTTATTATTGCTATCTATTATTGTAGAATAGTATTCTGAGCGAGCTTTAAAGATGGCTTTTTTATATTTATTAACACTTTCTCTCCATGCAATTTGAAAGATATGTAGTTTTGTTATTCTCCATCTGCGCTCCAGCTTTCGACACTAATTTAAGAGCGTAAGTGTTTTCATTAAACCAGGAAGAGTTTCTATGTGCTTTGATCACTTTTGTTTTAAGGGGAGCCACTGTGTCCAGAACATCCCTCAAGGTCACATTATAATGTGATGTTAGCTGATCTAAAATTTTTTCTCTAAATGACATGGGCAACCAATGTAACAACAGTAAAACTGAAGGCATATGATCAAATTTTCTTTTTATGGTTAAGATTCTGCTGCATTCTGCACTAATTGCAGTCAATTAATGTCTTTCTTATGTAGTTCTGTTAGGAGTGCATTATGATAATTTAATTGACTGAAAACAAAAGTATGAATTGATTTTTCAGCATCTTGTAAGGTTACAAGAAGTCTATCTTTAGCTATATTAAGTAAGTGAAAAAATGCAGTCCTAGTAATCTAGTTAACATGTGATTTAAAGTTTAGGTCAGAGTCAATGATAACCCTTAAATTTTTTACCTCTGTCTTGACTTTAAACTTAAGGGATCAAGTTATTTTTAATGCCCTCACTATATCCACATTTGCCATTCACTAAGATTTCTGTGTTTTCCTTATTTAGTTTGAGAAAGTTACTGAAAATCCATTCGAAAATACTGCTATGACATTGGATCAGAGAGCCAAGAGCATCAGGGTCATCAGTAAAAACAGCCGTGTGTCATCTACATAGCTGTGGTAGCTCATCTTGTGCTTTGAGATAATCTGACCTAATGGACACAAGTAGATTGAAAAGAGCAGCCGATCCAGAATAAATCTTTGTGGTACACCATATACCATATCATGGGTCTCCAAAGCACAATTACCATAACTTACAAATAATTTTCTACCTGTGAAGTAAGAATTAAAGAAAATTTAGATGCTGCCAGGAGGTCCACCCATTGTCTGAGGCAATGTATAAGAAAACAGAGATCTATGGTGTCAAATGCTGCACTCAAGTCTACAAGAACCAGAACAGATATATGGCTACTTTAACCAGTGTAGATTCTGTTTGTTCTAAAACCTGATTGAAACTTATGAAGAATGGAATGTTTATTCAAGTAATCATTAACTTGTTTAATAACTGAACCCACGGCACATAATGGCTTAGGTTCAGCAAAGCACGCACACACTCACACTCAGTCAGTCACATGATTTCACAGCAACTAATACTATTTACTACAGCGCTGTGCAGCCAGCTTTACCTTAATTCTGTGTGCCCGTCCCTTTCGGCGTACTATACTGTTCTTTTTAGAAAGGTCTCTTAACACTTCTCCATTGGAGGGGCAAGATCTCTGTGGAACCAACAGAAATAGTTTCACAGCAAAAGTTTATTGCTTACCCTCTGTTCAGGTGGACAGCCTTCGGATCAGCACTTGGCCTTCTTCTATCAACATCGGGGGTCACCAAGATATCTGTTGAAGCAAATTAGGCAGCACAGGCACCCTCAGCACCAAAGAAAGCACTCAGAATCTCAGGACAGACAGCAGAATCAAGCTTTATTATGAGATGCAGACACGGTCCCAGTTCAGATGAATTTAGCCCTGAGCATTCAGTGGGCTTCAGGTTTATTACAACTCTTACCACAAAATACCCCCTCTTCACAAAGTTTCCATCATCTGCTTTGCAGGGTTTCTAATAATAATGACCTCGTTCAACACCTTTTCTCATAACAATCACCAGGTGTTGCAAACTTTCTCATAACAATTCACCCTTCACTATCTGTTTCTTCATTAAAATCCCTTTGGCTCACAGGACATATTTGCCACCTGGAGGTGAGCATCACCTAACCTCTCCTCCCTAATCCTAAGCAGTTAAAAATTGAGGGCCTTTAGTTAATTAGTTCTCACCAATACTTTGGTCAGTTGAACCAACTTGTGAAAACTGAACTGCTCAATTAATAATTCAATTAATATTTACTCATTGCACTAGCATCTCTTAAGGCTGACATAATAGACAGCCATGCCACTTTGGCGGCAGCATGCAGCTTCGCTGATAATGGCTAAGATGCAGACAGCTTGGCATGGTGCCTCTTGACTACTTGAAATAAAAGTACAGGTTCCTTAACATTTAATTTTTACATAGTTTAAAACTGGTTTAGTTTACTCTTCTGTAACTTTATTATTATTATTCATAAAGAGACACAAACATATAAACTTAAATGCACCTTTAACCTATTGTTTTGTCTTGGTAGGGTAATATATTGCTCTAGTTTCCCCTTTTGTATTATTAATAAGTAGCCTTTGTCAGAATGCCTCAAATCTCACAGACGTACCACTGTTTATAAGGTATTATACTATATAACTTCTCCCCACATTCCCTTCTACATCTATAACCTCAGTCAGTTAGATGTAGTAAAAGACAAGCAGGAGTTAAGTTACACATAAAATAATGTATTATTGATAATATTCATAAATAATAACAATATGCAAAGTACATTTGAATATCGACAACCATGCAACCTGATAAAGAGCTGTACTCTTAATTGTGTTGTCCTTTCAGTTCATAGATCAGTTTGGTAAGACAGAGATGGTCTTTCATCAGATGTTAGTAAGAGAGAGTGAGTGTGAGGTTAAGCAAGTAAATTTATAGAGGTCCAACCCCTAGGGCAAAATAGGACATCATGGTACTTAAAAGCTTTTGATACAAGCCAATTCCAAACAGCAATACTTCATACCAATGGGGGAATAGAACACCTCCACACCTGCCCTCCTAAAGGGGTGTGAGGGGGGAGGGGGGTAAACATGAATGCTTCTCACTGATGTAACACTACATTACATTGCTTTACCTAAATTACAAAGAAAGACATACAAAATATTTATCAACTTGTATGCAAAATCTCACATCACAACACCTATATAAATATGAAAGCTTGCCTATAGTGTTCCCATAATTAAGCCATGAATGCTAAGAGAAACTGGTTAAATCTATTTCAGGCAACAGACCCACCACCTCTGTTCCTAAAACAAAATCTAGCTGCTTACTAGCTCACCTCCCTCAAAAAACACAACATCCTTGATTCAAAGAAATTAAAAAAAAAGCAAGTAAAAAAGAAGACAGGCTTCTCTTTTATGCTAAAATCAATTATGACCTTTCTTATTTAACTGCTTCATGGTCTAAGACTAACTGTAACCCTTACTATTTTAACGTGCACCAGGATAACAGGCTTATTTTCATATATGCTCATGATTCTCTTTGAATATATACAAATCATCAACTTTAAGAATATAGTTTACTGTACCATCAATCAAATCAGTAACTTCAGAAAAAAACATTAATTTGCTTTAGTATTACCTCAAGTTGAGAGGAGCGGTAATGTTTAATTCTGCATATTAGTTGTTGTAAAGGCATTCAAAGTTTGGTGCAAAATTCAAGAAATGGTTAGTTGTGACATTCCCAAATCCTTGCTATTGAAGCTGCCTTTTTCCCATGAGCAAAAAAATGTAATGTTACCAACACTTTAATTTTGGCTAATAGTGCATGGCTTGTTATCATAGATGGAACATATTACTGTACATTTGTTAGAAATTTTACTGTAACTCAATCAAATTGATTTTGTATTATGATTTCCTTCTTGGCCTTGTCTAGTATTCCACAACATTCCACCATTCCCATAATGTGTGTGTCAATTGCTGCCTGAATGACATCTTCTGACAGCTCCTAACAGATTAGGACAAAGCTTGAGCTCTTCTAAATCCTAGCGAACTTAGGAGAAGTTTTGCAAATTAAACAAAAAATGATAAAATGCTGTTACTCCTATTATAGGAGTAGGACTAAATTCACATGATTCTGATGTTTTTGACCCAGATAGGACCATTTTCATACTCTGAGATGCTGGTTAAATACAGGCACAAGTTCAAAAATCACAAAGAATTCCTTAAAATATAGGTCAAGCTCCACAAGAAGGAGGATGACTGTAAACCCCCCAGTTTGTAGATTAGGCAAAGAATCTTTTTAAAAGAGAGTATGTATTAACAAAAGACAAAGTACTACAACATGCTCAAAAGATAAAAAAAGGAGTTCCCAGAATAGAAGTTGTAAAATGAACTCTCAAAAAACAAAATCCAATAGAATAGTCAAAAAGCAGAGCAAAAATAGTCAAAAAAACAAAAAATCTAAACCAATGAAAATACAGCAATACTTTCGCTATCCAATAAACTCACTCAATGAATCACAACAATCTTACTTTCCTATCGGCCTTTTATGGACTGGGGGCAATCCCTAGCAGTGATGCAAGAGGTGGCCCCTCCCCTCATGGGTCCACCCACAAAATATAAAGAACATAGTAGAACAAAATAAATCACACAGAAACCAAATAGTAAATAAATTAAATAAAATTGATTGAGAATGCAAAATTGACAATTGTAATTGATTGTATATTTATATAATCATATTGATATATTATTGATATATATTGATATA
>JANRMT010062827.1:31881316-31894602 GCA_026402145.1 Polypterus bichir lapradei | reverse complement strand
TATATTTATATAATCATATTGATATATTATTGATATATATTGATATAATCATTGTAATAAATGAATCAAACATGAACAAAAAGACATAAAAAAGAAATTTAAGCATAACCTGTGTTTTGTATCTAGCAGTCAAGATTTTGGAGTAGTTGGCTAAGAAAGTGCTAGAGAAAACAATAAGGTATTACTGGAGGTGAAAGTAAAATACAATTTGGTTTCATGCCCGATAAATAACTAAAATGCAAGGTGTTAGGAGGCATGGAAGAGGTGAGTGCATATGTGGCATGTGCAGTAGAAGTGTTGGGATCAATGCAATTCACTGCACTGACTGTTGGAAGATTGTGCATTAACGCTGCAGTGGCATAAAGGGCAGACTGAAGGTAGTGAGGTTAGATAAAGTGTTTTCTTCTTCATATTTATTATTTATTTATTTAATTATTTATTAATGACTCAATTGACACATAGTGAATCCCCTGAGATATCTCAACATCAATTTTCAATTGTTTATTACAAATTGTTCTTTAGAGGCAATTGTTTTTTTCTGTCATGATGACTGAAAGATAGTCAAAACTTGGGTCATCTTTACAAGATGCTCTGCCACGAGCAGATTCTTCTTGACTGTGGTATATAATTTACTGATCCTAAAACAAAAACATTGACTAAGCAAGAATAAATCTTCAAAGATGTATTATTTTCTGCCTTTACAAACTTAGTGTTAACATGATACTTTATTTTGCAGTGTTTAACATTCATGTTGACTTTGTTATGAAAAAAACACACACACCAACTATATGTGTACAAATCTGTCAATACAAAAGGAAATGGTAAATGTGATTTCATTTTGGTGTGTTAGTGTTTTAAAGCTAATTTCTTTGTATATAGACATGTGTGTGAATGGTATGTAATAAGTGAGCCTACCCTCTAAGAATCTTATTCTAAGTAAGGCACCATCCACTCCTACTACCACTATAATAAAGAAACTACAATAATATGGGATGATTATAGAGGAATGACTGAATCCTGTTTTTCTTTATATTTTACTTGTGCAAATGGGGTTGATGGAATGTGAAGACATTTGTTCCAATATGAGGTCTCAATTCATATTGATTTTTTTTTCCTTACACCAGCACAAATTATCCTTTACTGTCTCTCATTTCATCACAACATAACTATTAACAGTTAATTTTGCAATGTCATGTTTCACTTTTATCAGTTATCTTTTTACACCACACCTATTTGTGAAGGTTGCTTTTGAACATTTCCAGCTGTCTCTTTAAATTATAATTGCCATACAAAAAGGGTGTCCAGCATTTAACAAAGTGTTTACACACCACTACGAATTTCAAAGTGTCCCAGTATGGCACGTGTGACTCAGCTGATCATCTTAAGAAACTGAATATCTGTGTCTTCTACTTAACATATTTTCATGCCTGAAATGAAACAGCTTTATATATCTGTCCATTATCCAACCTGCTATATCCTAACTACAGGGTCACGGGGTACTTCTGGAGCCAATCTCAGCCAACACAGGGTGCAAGGCAGGAAACAAACCCCGGGCAGGGCGCCAGCCCACCGCAGAGCTTTATATATGTCTTTCCTAAATAGTATTTCCTTAAATACACAACTAAAGCTAAATTCAGATTTAACTGAGGTATAGATAAACTTCTACTTTAAAAATTAGAGACAAAAAGAAGAGCAAACTTAAATTTCTTCAGATTCTCCATAATGATAAATATACATTATATTTATACCAGCTGCAGTCTTTATGTGTGCTGCTGAAGTGAACAACCTAAATACTAATATACAAAAAAAAAAAAAAGAATTTTAACTTAAAATAAAATGTTAGCTATTATAAAGATAAAGTGATTTTAATCACCCCCTCTCTCATTAAGAACTATTGTTACAGAACAGCCACATGAAGGTTCCATAAAGAACTTTTCCTTTAAATCCATAACAGATTCAATGAATACCCAGGAAGAGATGATTACACATCTTTGAAATACCAAAGGGTTTCCTGATTTTAAAAGGACTCTTGCTGAATATGACACAGGCTAACTTCAGGTTTTCTTGATCTGTCATATCCTGCTTGGTAGCCTTCTATTAATTAAAGATTTCTGTTTTGTGCACAGAATTGTTTCAATCCCCAAATATCATGTTTTTTTTCATATTTTAAAAACTCCTCCCAGAATGAAATAGTTCTTTATCAACCAATGGTTCTAGGAGGAACTACACAACTCAATAAAATGCCATTAAAGCACCAGTATGTTTAGGTGTGTGTGTGTGTGTGTGTGTGTGTGTGTGTGTGTGTGTGCAGGTGACATGATCAGAATTAGAGACCTAATTCTGACTATAAAACTGTAAAGTCAGTTAATCACAAGTATGCTGTGCATGAAACTCTGTAAAACATATGGGTGTGTACATTCAATACATGACACATCTGGTGCCTAGATCGTGGCATAAAGGAAGCATGGAAATTTTCAGATGGAATTGATTTCACAAGTAGGCATAACAATCCAATCCATCCATCCATTATCCAACCCGCTGTATCCTAACTACAGGGTCGCAGGGAGCCAATCCCAGATAACACATGGCGCAAGGCAGGAAACAAACCCCGGGCAGGGCGCCAGCCCACCGCAGGGCGCACACACACGGGACAATTTAGAATTGCTAATGCACCTAACCTGCATGTCTTTGGACTGTGGGAGGAAACTGGAGTACCCAGAAGAAACCCACGCAGACATGGGGAGAACATGCAAACTCCTCATGAGTGAACCCGAAGTGAACCCAGGTCTCCTTACTTCGAGGCTGCAGCGCTACCCACTGCGCCACCATGCCGCCCTAACCATCCAATATTCTAGGAAAAAAGGTTAGAGGTACAATAGATTTGTCTGTCCATGTTGTCGTTTTTCCAGTTTTCATGTAATCGTTATTTTTTTTACCTTTGTAAATACACTGTGTTCCAACTCTTCACTAAATCTAAAACGCATGTTAAGCGCCACTTTTAAAATAAAATCCCCGTAAACCAAAGTGTCAATCATCAGGTAATCTTTACTAAGCTGATCACGCCATACCAAAACTGTCACAAGGAACCAAATGCCGAAATTATTAAATTAACTCTGAAACGGTAGATATTTTTACGAGTATTTACAAAAAGGTTTAAAGCACACCTTTTTACGTTTATTAGTCATTGACCGATTCTGAGAATGTTTTGACTACTGTTCAAACTTTAATTTCTCCATTCAGTCTTTAATTTCTCCATTCAGTCTTTAATTTATACATAGCCTTTAATATCGCTGGGCTATAATAATAATAATAATAATAATAATAATAATAATAATAATAATAATAATAACAGACGTGTTCGACAAGCTTAATTCTAATCACATCGCTCGCACTTGGAGCCTTTTCAAAGTAAACACACAAAAAATACAAAACCTTACATTCGCAACTAAATATACTACATACAAAAACACCGAATTAGAAGCATGTCCGCATTTTTTCAGATCTGATGTTGACTCTTCCGTGTTTTTCCACTTCCCTCCCTGCTGTGTTACTTTCACTTGTTAGAAGTCACCGCTGCCAGTCCGAGATGGAGCTGCGAATAAAAGCCGCCGTCAGTGCTGTTCTGTCCGTGGCTCTCCATTCAAGTAAGAAGACGTTTATAATTGATCCACGTGCTCCGTTTACACTTTTAGTCACACTGTGCCAACTTACTGTAAAAACGTATTTTAAGTTTTCCTTTTTTTCCTTTCCCACAGGCTGCTCCAGTTTGACTCTCACTATTCCCACAAGCCCCGTTTTCGCACGGGTAGGCGGCGATGTGACATTAAACTTTTCACTTAATCCTTCAAATGCCGTGTTACAGGCTGTGACCTGGAGGTTAAACAATACTAACAATGTGGTGATTTGGACGGGTGGTGCAGTTTCATACGCACAGGGGTATGAAGGGAGAGCCCATCTGAACACAATGACGGGATCTCTGTCGCTATTCAGACTTACAGTACATGACTCGGGACAGTACAGCGTGAGCATCATAACTACTGAGGGAGTGACTGCGAGTGGAAGTGTCACACTTCAAGTGTTAGGTAAGTAAAGTGCAGTTTTAATTTGACGGCAGATCATCCCAAACACACTGTAGCTAAGCATTATTTTAATTGAATTCGTTTTAGTCACGAAGCTGTGAAATCTGCGGAAGAGTATTAGGGCCACGGAGAAGATAAAAAATTAGGGACATAGTGAGGAAAATAAAAGTTGTATTTCGTGATTAAAAGTCGAAATTTCATCTTTAAAGTGAGAACTTCGAGATTAATCTTGTAGTTTATTTCGGCATTAAATACGAAATTTCGTCTTAATCTCGAAATTTCCACTTTGATCTTGTAGTTTATTTCATGACTAGCAAAATACCCGCGCTTCGCAGCGACGAAGTACTGCCTTAAAATTTTTATTAAGAAGAAAATTAAACCTTTTTAAACTGAGGGAAAATATACCAATAATTATTTGTTAAGGATCTCTTTGTATGCCACGTTTTTAGTTCGGCCCTCCAGTTGTAATATGACCAAGCTGTAGCTGTGCGCTGAGCTTACTCTTGAGCATGCAACGTACAGTTGGCCATGTGAACAGTAATCTTGTTTCAAATCACACAACTTGGATTGCTGCTGTCATAATCGGTTTGAGTTTCATGGTTTGTTTCAATTACGACAGCATTTGTAGGACTTGTGTTGAAGAGACATTCGGCATCTGTCAAGCGTTGTAAGTATACAACCAGTTTCATTGATAACTTCACATCCAGCTTTTGAGAGTTTAAACATTTCTAAACATCAAAGTGTCCACTACTGAAATCGTCACCTGTCAATCTAAGATGTTTAAGAGGCATTGGCGGTTGTCCAAAGGTGTAAGATATTTGGCCATTTCGGTACACTTGAAAGCGACAACCAAACAATTCAGCGGCAGCCATCAACTCACATGCAGAACCATAGGTGAAGGGCTTAAGCATTTCACTCTTCCAGTGCTCCTGTGTAGTATAATTATCTCCTGTACCGTCATCAGTCCACACCTTGAACCTGTCCCAGTCATTCAATACATAAGACACAATGTTCCTCCGGATATCAAGAGTGAGCCTGATATGGCCGTGTAATATGTAACAAAGAGAATTGAAAAAGCAGGTGCCATCTCCGGGCATGGAAACCACTCGGTAAGTGACAGTTCTTTGATCGATGGTGATCACCTCGATAGACATGTTAATGGGGGTACGGTTGAAACGATAAAGGAAATGGGTACCTGAACAATGTAAAGTAAGTCTAAAATACCTACACAATAACTATAATCATAATAAATGAACAATAAAACAGCGGAGAAGCCGTGGATTAAATAAAAAGGCTGTAGTTATCAGCAGGGAGACGTGAATCCTGTGGCGAAGCAAGGAAGGGAATATAGAGACTGGAGCGACAGACGGCCTTATATAGGCAGGCAGCCAACAACTTGGGAGGCGTTGGGATGGGGGACCCAACGCCGCCTCACACGGTGACTGAGCTGCAGGCTATGGACGTATATATGTACGTAAGTAGCATTCAGTTAGCGTTGGGAACCCGCGTACTCAATTTCTTGAAGATGGGCCCATAAGTAACAAAGACTGTTGAAAAGTTCAATATGGCGGCCGACTGTGGCATCATATCACTTTTTTTCTACTTCCTATCTTTCCATTTTCTTTCTCCACTATCACCATAAGATAAATGTGGACTGTAAAACCAGCTGCAAACTTAGAACAATGATTCTTCAAAACTTTGAAGGAACATTGAAAAATCTTCATTATACATGTTTGATTATTCCAACCATGAATGCAGGGTTGTGCCCATCCCAGCAAGCTTAGTCTGCTAGACAGGAGCAATCCCTGGACAGGGATCCAGCTCATCGCAGGGAGCAATATGTGCACACACGCACACTTGTGTCAATATTGCATTGACAGATCCCCTAATAAGCATGACTTTGGGCAGAAACTGAAGCAAACTGGAGAAAATCACCAGGAGAACATGTAAAATCCAGGCAGGGAACACCTGGGACTTGACTCCGTAACTGCGAAACAGCAGCGCTACTACTGCACCACCGTACACCCCAAATGTTTAATTATTAACAGTATAAATTATTTAAATGAAGTTAACAATTTATCTGTAAAATGTAATATATGATACGAAATATAAATGTAAGGATTCTAAGATTAAAGTGGAAATTTTGAAGTTAATGTGGAAATGTCATCTTTAATAACAAAATAAACAACAGGATTAAAGTAGACATTTCGACTTTTAATCACAAAATAAACTTTTTTTCCCTCACTGTTTGACTTTTTTTTATATGTGACCAATATACCGTTCCGTAGAAATCAGTACCTATTACCGTCATATCGTATTTAATCACGATGTAGACTTGCTCCGTAGTATGTGATGAAAGCAATCACTGGCATACATTTAGAAAAAAAAAAAGTTTAAAGTAAACTAACCGAATCACGTCATAATTTAGATATGCTAACTTTCCACGTATTTTTGACAATATAAAGGTAAAGGCGAAAATAGCGCCAAGAGTGAGACAAGATACATAAGGGAAATAGAAATACTGAATCCTGTTTTCAGCTTGGGTTAAAAAACAAAGCATCACTACTAAGTAAGTGTTTTGGTTACGCAGTACTAGTAATATCAGTCATAATTCTTGTTTTTATATTAATATGCAATACATCACAACTCTGCCGCAAATATTTTATTTTATTGAACTGAATTGAATGCACAAATGTGCTTAACAGAGGTTCTGCTTGGCTCTAAAATTTTTTAGTCCACTCTGCGTGACATTCAGGTGGAAATATTAAGGTGAGGAGATCGGGGCGACAGTTTAAAAATCAGAAAATCCCGAGGTTTCAGGAGAAGCTGAACAATTGGGGTTGAATGGTTTCCATTTTTTTCTAGACATTCTTGAGGTCAAAGAACACATGAAATGTATTATCTTGGCCACATAACCCAATTTATTTATTTATGTAGCTAATGCCTTTCGGTGAATGCAGCAATGAATCAATTTCATTTTGGGATCAACTACTTTTGCATAAGCAGTAAATCCAGTTATTTTCCCATGTATTGCTTGGGCTCCATCTATTTTGATACCTATACATTTCCCCATTTCATATTGTTTTAATGAATTGACCACTGAACGCCTGAAACATTTTTTGTTTAATATGCCTCAACACCTAAAACAGCAAAACAAATCCTTATTTACCTGAATTTTCCACAGATTCTGCACAAATGCTAACCTTTTTTTGCTTGCTTTATCAAATTTGAGCTTTCATTGAGCTACACAGCACAGAAAGTTGCACATTTGTTTCCCAAAAATTAAAATTGCTTCAATCTTTAGTGATCCTCCCTTTACAGTAGATGAGAATAAGAACAGCATTAGAGGAAATCAGTGACTGTTTTTTTATTATTATTAAATATTTATTTTTTAATACATTATGTTAAAGCACCAACACGAGGAAAACTTTCTCTGGATTTAACATTTTCAGGGTAAAATTCAGGTGGTAGAAGTAAACAAACCATCACAATATGATGATCATTACATAATGTTCTTCACAGTGTTTTGACATGGTGTTCAAAAACTAAAACTGTGAAAAACTAATTTTAGTAAGCTAATTATCAGATGTGAGAAAGACTAAAAAAGATAAAACTCTAACAAAGGTGACAGTTGAGGAGCAGTGGATCAGGATTAAAAGCATTTTACCTGCTATGCAGTGCAAGTCCATCCCAAAATTAAAAACAACTCTGAAATGGATGAATGACAAGGTGGAATGGAAGTCACAAAGATAAAAAAATGTGTGAAGTGTACAAGGCAAATAACTTCAACTCTGACTTTTGGGCTTATAAGAGTAGCAGTTAAAAAGGATACAAAAATTATCTCTTCCACAGACAATTTATCAATTCTAACCATTTTGCTTTCTTTTTTAAACACACTTTATCAAAAGGTTATTTATTAAATAAATGTGACACTTGATTGTTAAAACATTCCCAGCATAAGGTGTTGGATTTTAAAAACTCCGCCAGTGCAAAATTATCAGCATATTTGCAAATAGGCCATATGAACAGGGTAGTGCAGATATACTTCTGGTGAAATCTCAGCACACTCAGTCACTTCTATTTTCTATACTGCAGTTGTAATTTTTGTTTAGTGGTGAGAATGTCAAAGAAAAAGAAGCTTAAATTTCAAAGTACAGATAGCTCTACAGCTAAACATTGATGTGCACCTTTGTGTTCAGCTTCCAGTGCATACGACAAGGTAATTAGTATTCATACATTTCCCTCCAATGCAGAAAGCTGATCTAAATGGATCATCACTTTCCAGAGAGAGAGCTTTGCAGTTTGTCATCCTGAGTTTGTAGTCTGCATTTTAAAAAAGAGAATTTTCACGAGCCACAGTGTGAGACAGAGCAGCTATTGTTGAAGAAGGGAGCGGTTTCTGTGTTAGTTGGGTGGACCAATTTCTCCATTCCACTTTCAAGACCAGGGGTTTGGGAGAGGAGAAAATGACCGATGAAGGATGACACACCAGAGAGGAGGAGGAGGTGGATAATAAATTTCCTCAGGACCACGACTGTGCTTTTTTATGCTTTTAGATCAAACAATTTACAGAAACTTGATTTGATGAACATGAACCTGTCTCATTAACACGCCTGTACTGAACCTGCAGGAAAACTTACACGCAAACTGTGAGGCTTTTGGTTTTCCAGTGGCCTGTAGCCCTGAGCCCTAATGGTAACCTCTCCATTCTGTGAATCCTTGTTTAAAACTGAATTTGACAAAGATGTTAGTAAAATTGTAACAGGGATTGACACACATTAGCGGTATCACTATGTTAACCTTGGCTTGTACACAAACATGTTAATACGTCCGGATCTTACCTTCATAATTGTGGACGTAGCTTGAAACATATCGTTTGAAGCCCTCCTTCTTTTTAGCTCGTGGCGGGTGGCATAATGTTTGAATAATGTGACTTACATCGTTTACTGTACGTTTGAGCACATCTTGAAGTGATTGGGCGATAAACACCATAGCTATTCTGTTTTAATTTTAGCATCAAAAGTGAAGTAGCAGGCTTATGTGGAATCTGGAAGAGAGTGTGCATGTAGTCCATTGCATGAATCAAAAATGTATATGAAATATAATATATGGTGCTGGTAATGGAATACAACCTTATAGGACACAAGACTAATAAAAAAAAAAAAAAACTTTGAACTGCTGTACTTTATATACTTTATATTCTTGTTTAGTTTAAGCTTAATTGCTTTACTGATTGTAATCTTTGATTGTAAATGTATGAGTTATTACATCTTTTTACTTATGGCAATCAACTGTGGTTCCCTGTCCCACTACCCTTGCTGAACAAAACAGACTGTAGCCTAATGTTACTCTTTTGTAAGTCGCTTTGTATAAAAGTGTCTGCTTAGCAAATACATGTAAATGTATTTTTAGGGATGATGGAGGAGAATTAAATCTTACTTGCTGACTACAATTTACATTAATTTTGAACAACCACTGAATAATTTTCACACTGATCCAAAGTTCAACTAACTTCCCAATCTGAATACACTGCTAAAGAATTGTTTGTGAATTCTCTATGTAATAAACTTAATAAGTAATAGCATAACGAAAATTGCATAATTAGATCTGGACCACCCTGTAGAAATAATAATTGACTAGAGTGGCTTCAGATATTTGAAGATATTATTTGCCATAATGAATGTGGTGTCTTTAACCACCCTTATTTGATAAACGTACTGATTTGGAACTATGAAATGAATGATATCAATGAGAGAAGATTTTTAATTAGATCCAATGGTAAAGCTAACAAAGAAAAACAATTCCTTTTTCGTAATCCACTGTTCATGGGCTACCTGCATGATCACAGTTCTTTTCCACAGGCCATGCACCACCTTACTGTCTACTAATAACAGAAACAGTTTAACAGGATGTCCTGTACTAGCTTGTCTACTCCACCTTGCAGCTGATTAAGTGAAGAAGACCACTGAGCTTTACCTGGCGTAACTAGTTTAATGTGATTTTACATCATAAACATTCTCAGTCGAGTTTCAAATGGACATAGCATGATTGATGTGATAAATAAACTACTCCAACCAATGTGTCGCACCACCTGTCATTGGAGACCCCGACCGTTAGTCAAGTTCCCTGAGAATTCTTGTTTCCGGCTGGCCCCACAAGGAGGTGATGGTGGGATTTCACCCGTCTGGTGGGATTTTGTGCAGCTTCATTAATCAGCATTTCAAATTGCTTTTTTTTTTCAGATGTTATAAAATCTAAATAATACCACTAAAGATTAAGTGCTTCATGACAAAAGCACTTTCATAAGAATAGAGACACATGCATATTCAGACCAAATGCATGGCGACTCACTACATACCAGTCTTCAAAACTGTTTTCATTTCCTGACTTTTAAAACACTGAATCAGAGTAAACTTGTCCAGGAAATATTCTCAGTTGTTAGTCAAATTTAAAATGGGGATGAAATATGTGTTTTTCAAATACATTTAAAGTATTATCATTGATAAATTTGGACTAACATCATCATGACTGATAGTTATGGGATTAAAGTGCCTGGAAGAAGTACATGGAGAAATTGTGAAATGAAAAGAATAAATGGGTAATGATGCTCATTGGAAGAACACAGAAGAATCAAGCAGTAATGTTTTGAAAGTGAGGGTCACAAAAGTGATGAAAAATTGAAAGATAAAACTGGTGATGGTGATGATGATGGCAATGATGTGCAGACTAATCTTGTTGTAGGACAAGACACTTTCTTAATCTTAATTGTTTGAGCCTAACAGTCATGTTTAAAAGCAAGATAGAGCAAGAATGCCAGTAATAAAAATGCAGAGAAATAACAAATTAAAAATGAAAAAATAAGTCTGTGTATGCTTGTTTAAACAACTCTGAAGATCTGCAAATTATTTATTCAGGAGACACTCACTCAGTGTATTGACTGAAATCCCTACATAGGCTGTGGGGTTTCAGTGTCATTCTGTTATATGTGATATGCAGCTACTCAAGAGAGACTTCTCACCTCAGTATTATTAAAGTTCAGTGTCCCACATAAATAATGACAGCATTCATTCTTTCAGTTTCTCTACCAATGTATTCCAGTAATCAGTAGCAAGGTCTATACTGGCAGCATCGGTGGTAGGAACAAACCCAGGATGAGCTGGCAAGGCACATTCATATACACAACCACAGAACCAATTTAAAGTCACCAATCAGCCTAATGTACACGTCTTTGTTGTATGGGGAAACTGAAACAAAGAGAAAACAATAAAAATACAGAAATCGTGCAATCTCAACATGGAGAGTGTCTGGGCCATGGTCTGAACTCTGGACTCGAGTTATAAAGAAGCAGCTCTAACCAAAATATCTCTGAATGTAATAGCAAGTAGTAAATGATTTATGGACTTCATGATGTTTATTGTGCATAATAATACAAATAGGGAAATAGAGAGCAGGAAATAGTTTGAAACAAAAGAATTACTGTGCACAAATTCTCATCTACTTTTTCTGACAAGGGCTTTTATTCTTGGTATGTAGTTTGGTAGAGCGAACTAGACTATCATTAGTTTCATACAATTTAACTGCTCCTCCAAAGGTAAGGAATCCAAACCAAATACCTTCTTTGTCCTTGTGCATAGATGTGGTACCTCTATTTGGAGGTGCTCCTAAATCACTGAATAAGTGTAGATGGTAAAGTGCATCTAGGAAAATGTTGTCTTTTGTCTACCAAGAACCCCATTAACTTTATTATAGCACAGAGCTCAATGGCCAACTTAAAAAAAAGAGAAAATATTTTAGACATAAAAATAAATCCAGAGATTTATCTGAGGAGTATCCTCTGGTATTTATTAAACTATTGTATCACCCACAAGTCAAGTAATTCTGTAAAGATTGCCAGCTATTGTCAGGCCTAGTTTAGAAAATGCACTATAAATATGCTTTATCTATTTGTAGCTGCTGTGTTTTAGCTGTGTGTAGACTAATTACCAGTTTTAATGTTTTATAATATCACTACTTTTTTGCACACTTTCTCTACAGATCCAGTTTCTGTACCCACAATCCAGTCCAATGTGCCTAATCCTGTAGAGTTCAATGACACAGTGACTTTGACTTGCGCAGCCTCTGGCTCAGACGTCTCTTTCCGGTGGTTCAATGGCAGCTCAGTAGTGTCGGACACTCAGAGAAATCACCTGAGTGTTGATCGCAGAACTTTAACGATATCAGGCGTGTTGAGATCAGATGATGGGCCCTTCTACTGCTACGTGTATAACCATGTCAGTAACGGCACCAGCAAGCCCTTTAGCCTTGATGTAAAATGTAAGTATGGATGAAAATTGATCTTTGTATTATATTATACTTTTATATATTTATAAATGAAGGAAATGATTAGGTGAAGTCATTCATAAAATACCTTAAAAGCTTGTATATGAAGAAAGACAATATTTTAGCACAGTAAAAATGCTGTATTAGTAATGTATGCATTACAAAATTAATTACGTAGAATAGAAGAGAAAAAAAAGAGTTAGAACGTTTAATGTGTTCAGACTTACTGTGTGTGTATTTTAGATGGACCGGACTTGGCCATTTTGTCTGTCAGTCCTAATAAATCAGTCTATGCTGCTGGATCTTCCCTTATTTTACAATGCTCAGCCCAGTCCAATCCTACTGCTCAGTATCAATGGTTCTTAAATGGAACTTCTCTTAACAAAAGAGGCCAGGAACTCGAAATATGGAACATTCAGGTGGATCAGGCGGGTAAATACACATGTTGGACTTTCAATGATGTTACACTCAGGTATGCTGCTGTCCACACAGTGATTGATGTCATAGGTGAGTAAAAAGGCGAGTGTTTTTGTGTGTGTTTTTTTAGTTGATAATTTATCTACAGAAGATTAATTATTGTTAAATTGTAATATTAAAAAAAACATTTTTTACCTATCTTTAATTTTAATATTATTAATTCAATGATAATTTGATGCAGATTGTACTACTGCTACTTCCATTAGTAAAGGTATTTATGTTGATTAGCAATTTAAGTCATGCAAATACTTGCCAATAACACTATATTCGAAACAAATGTGACAAACATACAGGTATGTGTCCAGTCTGAAACATAATAACAAACTATACAGAATAAATGGGTCACAGGGGCTTTCTGTCTGTGCTGGCAGCGTTGGGTACAATGCTAGAACTAAATGTAGATAGGATGCC
>JANRMT010062827.1:31854523-31877522 GCA_026402145.1 Polypterus bichir lapradei | reverse complement strand
ATAATAATAATAATAATAATAATAATAATAATAATAATAATAATAATAATAATAATAATAATAACAGACGTGTTCGACAAGCTTAATTCTAATCACATCGCTCGCACTTGGAGCCTTTTCAAAGTAAACACACAAAAAATACAAAACCTTACATTCGCAACTAAACATACTACATACTAAAACACCGAAATAAAAACATGTCCGCATTTTTTCAGATCTGATGGTGACTCTTCCGTGTTTGTCCACTTCCCTCCCTGCTGCGCAACTTTCACTTGTTAGAAGTCACCGCTGCATCTCCCAGCTGCCAGTCCGAGATGGAGCTGCGAATGAAAGCCGCCGTCTGTGCAGTTCTGTCCGTGGCGCTCCATTCAAGTAAGCAGATGAAATAATTGATCAACGTGCTCCGTTAACACTCCCAGTCAAACTTTACTAACTGTCTGTAAAAACTTATTTTAAGTCTTCCTTTTTCCTCTTTTCCCACAGGGTGTTCCAGTTTGACTCTCACTATTCCCACAAGCCCCGTTTTCGGACAGTACAGCGTGACCATCATAACTACTGAGGGAGAGACTGCGAGTGGAACTGTCACACTTCAAGTGTTAGGTAAGTAAAGTGCAGTTTTAATTTGACGGCAGATCATCCCAAACACACTGTAGCAAAGCAATATTTTAATTGAATTCATTTTAGTCACGAAGCTGTGAAATCTGCGGAAGAGTATTAGGGCCATGGAGAACATAAAAAATTAGGGACATAGTGAAGAAAATAAAAGTTGTATTTCGTGATTAAAAGTCGAAATTTCATCTTTAAAGTGAGAACTTCGAGATTAATCTTGTAGTTTATTTCAACATTAAATACGAAATTTCGTCTTAATTTCGAAATTTCCACTTTGATCTTGTAGTTTATTTCATGATTAAAGTAGAACGTCGAAAACTTCATCTTAAAATCGATATTTAATTTAGTAGAGTTTTGCAAAGCCTATTGTAATTAAAGCAGCACGTGCTCCCCGACCTAGTCTACAATCGCAATGTGCTTCTTAAACGGGGTTCCTCTTGCGCCAAAAGGAGCCACATGCAGCGATTGCCACACAAAATAACATAAACTTCATGATATAACAGGATTCCAAATGTTCAGAGAGCTAAGCCTTGGTATTATTTTCATGATGAACAGAATTTAAGTATATATTGTACATTTAAAAGAAAAATTAACTTAATCTAAATTGGTGATTCAATGGTAGTGCTGCCGCCTCTCAGTAAGGGGGTCATGTCCCTGTTGTATCCTGCCTGTAGTTTGCATGTTTTCATGTTGGGTTTCCTTCTTGGTGGGTTTTCTTAATTGCAACCATTCTGTCCCTATAAAACTTACAGATTTCTACTTCCTATCTTTCCATTTCCTTTCTCCACTATCACCATAAGATAAACATGGACTGTAAAACCAGCTGCAAACTTAGAACAATGATTCTTCAAAAATTTGAAGGAACATTGAAAAATCTTCGTTATACATGTTTGATTATTCCAACCATGCATGAAGTGTTGTGCCCATCCAAGCAAGCTTAGTCCGCTAGACAGGAGCAATCCCTGGACAGTGAGCCAGGTCATCGCAGGCAGCAATATGTACACACACGCACACTTGTGTTAGTATTCCATCGCCAGATCCTCTAATAAGCATGACTTTGGGCAGAAACTAAAGCCAACTGGAGAAAACCACCAGGAGAACATGTAACATCCAGGCAGGGAACACCTGGGACTTGAATCCGTAACTGCGAGACAGCAGCGCTACCACTTCTCCACCGTGCACCCCAAATGTTTAATTATTAACAGTATAAATTATTTAAATGAAGTTAAAAATTTATCTGTAAAATGTAGTATATGATACCAAGTATAAATGTAAGGATTCTAAGGTTGAAGTGGAAATTTTGAAGTTAATGTGGAAATGTCATCTTTAATAACAAAATAAACAACAGGATTAAAGTTTTTATTATTATTAAATATTTATTTTTTAATACATTATGTTAAAGCACCAACAAGAGGAAAGCTTTCTCTGGATTTAACATTTTTCAGGGAAAAATTCAGTTGGTAGACGTGATCAAACCATCACAATATGATGATTATTGCATAACATACTTCACAGTGTTTTGACATAGTCTTCAAAAACTAACACTGCGAAAAAATAATTTTAGTAGGCTTATTATTATTAGTGAGAAAACTGAAAAAAGATAAACTTGGACAAACTTCTAACCGAGGTGACAGTAGAGGAGCAGTGGATCAGGATTAAAGGCATTTTACCTGCTATGCAGTGCAAGTCCATCCCAAAATTAAAAACAACTCTGAAATGGACGAATTTAAAGGTGGAATGGAAGTCGCAAAGATAAAAAAAATGTGTGAAGTTTACAAGGCAAATAACTTCAGCTCTGACTTTTGGGCTTATAAGAGGAGTAGTTAAAATGGATACAAAAATGATCTCTTCCACAGACAATTTATCTATTCTAAACATTTTGCTTTCTTTTTTAAACACACTTTGTCATTTAACTTTCTTGACTACATGCTTTTCACAAACATTATATATACAACTTTTGTAAAATTCAGCAGTTAATACTAAAATCATTCCATTTATTTTAGAAAAACATGCCAATTGTTTTCAGTGCCCAATCAAAAACCTCAACTAGTTAACAGCCTGGTTTCCCAAATATTTTAACAATGGGATTGGCTCAACTAGTTTTCCATTTATATCAGTAGGTGGGGCTACTTCTTTTTTTCTCTTGAAGTCTATGATTATCTCCTTTCTTTTCTTCACATTTACTTTGAGAAGGTTATCAAAAGGTTATTTATTAAATAAATGTGACACTTGATTGTTAAAACATTCCTAGTATAAGGTGTTGGATTTTAAAAACTCTGCCAGTGCAAAATTATCAGCATATCTGCAAATAGGCCATATGTACAGGGTAGTGCAGATGTACTTCTGGTGAAGTACAAAAGCACTTTCAGAAGAATAGAGACACATGCGTATTCAGACCAACTACACGGCGACTCACTACATACCAGTCTTCAAAACTGTTTTCATTTCCTGACCCTTAAAACACTGAATCAGAGTGAACTTGTCCAGGAAATATTCTCAGTTGATAGTCAACTTTAAAATGTGAATGAAATATGTGTTTTTCAAATACATTTAAAGTATTATCATTGATAAATTTGGACTAACATCATCATGACTGAAAGTTATGGGATTAAAGATGCCTGGAAGAAGTACATGGAGAAATTATGAAATGAAAAAAATAAATGGGTAATGATGCTCATTGGAAGAAAACAGAAGAATCAAGCAGTAATGTTTTGAAAGTGAGGGTCACAAAAGTGATGAAAAATTGAAAGATAAAAGTGGTGATGGTGATGGCAATGATGTGCAGACTAATCTTGTTGTAGGACAAGACACTTTCTTAATCTTCATTATTTGAGCATAACAGTCATGTTTAAAAGCAAGATAGAGCAAGAATGCCAGTAATAATAATGCAGAGAAACAACAAATTAAAAATGAAAAAATAAGTCTGTGTATGCTTGTTTAAACAACTCTGAAGATCTGCAAATTATTTATTCAGGAGACGCTCATTCAGTGTATTGAATGAAATCCCGACATAGGCTGTGGGGTTTCAGTGTCATTCTGTTTTATGTGATATGCAGCTACTCAAGAGAGACTTCTCACCTCAGTATTATTAAAGTTCAGTGTCCCACATAAATAATGACAGCATTCATTCTTTCAGTTTCTCTACCAATGTATTCCAGTAATCAGTAGCAAGGTCTATACTGGCAGCATCGGTGGTAGGAACAAACCCAGGATGAGCTGGCAAGGCACATTCATATACACAACCACAGAACCAATTTAAAGTCACCAATCAGCCTAATGTACACGTCTTTGTTGTATGGGGAAACTGAAACAAAGAGAAAACAATAAAAATACAGAAATCGTGCAATCTCAACATGGAGAGTGTCTGGGCCATGGTCTGAACTCTGGACTCGAGTTATAAAGAACCAACTCTAACCAAAATATCTCTGAATGTAATAGCAACTAGTAAATGATTTATGGATTTCATGATGTTTATTGTGCACAATAATACAAATAGGGAAATAGAGAGCAGGAAATAGTTTGAAACAAAAGAATTACTGTGCCCAAATTCTCATCTACTTTGTCTGACCAGGGCTTTTATTCTTGGTGTGTAGTTTGGTAGAGCGAACTAGACTATCATTAGTTTCATACAATTTGAATGCTCCTCCAAAGGTAAGGAATCCAAACCAAATACCTTCCTTGTCCTCGTGCAAAGCTGTGGTATCTCTATTTGGAGGTGCTCCTAAATCACTGAATAAGTGCAGATTGTGATAGTAAAGTGCATCTTGGAAAATGTTGCCTTTTGTCTACCAAGAACCCTATTAACATTATTATAGCACAGAGCTCAATGGGCAACTTAAAAAAAAGAGAAAATATTTTAGACATAAAAATAAATCCAGAAATTTGTCTGACGGGTATCCTCTGGTATTTATTAAACTATTGCAGCACCCACAAGTCAATTAATTCTGCAAAGATTGCCAGCTATTGTGAGGCCTAGTTTAGAAAATGTACTGTAAATACGCTTTATCTACTTGTAGCTACTGGGTTTTAGATGAGTGTAGACTAATCACCAGTTTTAATGTTTTATAATATCACAACTTTTTTGTACACTATCTCTACAGATCCAGTTTCTGTACCCACAATCCAGTCCACTGTGCCTAATCCCATAGAGTTCAATGACACAGTGACTTTGACCTGCACAGCTTCTGGCTCAAACGTCTCTTACCAGTGGTTCAATGGCAGCTCAGGGGTGTCGGACACTCAGAGGATTCACTTAAGTGCTGATAACAGATCTCTAACGATATCAGGCGTGTTGAGATCAGATGATGGGCCCTTCTGCTGTTACGTGTATAACCATGTCAGTAACGGCATCAGCAAGCCCTTTAGCCTTGATGTAAAATGTAAGTATGGATGAAATTCTATCTTTGTATTATATTATACTTTTGTATATTTATAAATGAAGGAAATGATTAGGTGAAGTCATTCATAAAATACCTTAAAAGCTTGTATATCAAGACAGGCAATATTTTAGCACAGTAAAAATGCTATATTAGTAATGTATGCATTACAAAATTAAATACATAGAGTATAAGAGAAAAAAAGAGTTAGAACATTTAATGTGTTCAAACTTACTGTGTGTGTATTTTAGATGGACCGGACTTGCCCACTTTGTCTGTCAGTCCTAATAAATCAGTCTATGCTGCTGGATCTTCCCTTATTTTACAATGTTCAGCACAGTCCAGTCCTACTGCTCAGTATCAATGGTTCTTAAATGGAACTTCTCTTAACAAAAGAGGCCAGGAGCTCGAAATACGGAACATTCAGGTGGATCAGACGGGTAACTACACATGTTGGGCTTTCAATGATGTTACACTCAGGTATGCTGCTGTCCACACAGTGATTGATGTCATAGGTGAGCATGTTTTTAGTTGATAATTTATCTACAGAAGACTGATTATTGTTAAATTGTAATATTAAAAAAACATTTTTTGCCTATCTTTAATTTTAATATTATTAATTCAATGATAATTTGATGTAGATTATGCTATTGCTACTTCCATTAGTAAAGGTATTTATGTTGATAAGCAATTTAAGTCATGCAAATATTTGCCAATAACACTATATTCGAAACAGATGTGACAAACATACAGGTATGTGTCCAGTCTGAAACATAATAACAGACTATACAGAATAAATGGGTCACAGGGGGTTTCTGTCTGTGCTGGCAGCGTTGGGTACAATGCTAGAACTAAATGTAGATAGGATGCCAATTTATTGTAGAGCACACTTACTCCCACACGCACACTAACTCCAAGTACATTCAGACTCGTGACATGTCACCTCTTTAGATTGTGTGAACAATGCCCATTTAAACTTATTTATTGATGAAGTATAGCTTTCAATCAAACCATTGCTACCGCCTCACTGTTCAACTTGAAAACCTTTACAGTTTGCTTCTAGGCTGTAAAAGTAAGTGAAAATTTTATAATACTCCTCAAACATGATAATAATGATGCAATACCTAATAGTCTTTAAATATATTGCATTTATATGCAAGCACTAGTTCATCTTAATGTGAAAAACTGACCTTGAATAATGCTTATAAATGAAACTTCATAAATGTGAAGGTATTTGCACTTAGTGATATTTGTGCTACACTGTGAAAAAAATGAAACTGTTGTCCGTAATATAAAAACAGCCATTTTATAGGCAGCATTTTTGAAATTGAAATAATTAATGGTATACAAATATCATTCACTGAGAGTAAAAAAAAACAAAAAGTATGAACTAGAGCTGTCATATATACAGTGCAATAAAAGGATTCACACTCTTAGAGGTTTTAACATTTAGTTATGAAACATTGAATCACAGCCAGTTTAATTTGGCTTTTGTGACACTGATCAACAGAAAAAGACTATTTAATGTTAAAATAAAAACAGATCTCTGCAAAAGTAAATTACAAATTTAAAACACAAAATAATTGATCATGTAGGTATTCACACCCTTCAGGTCAATATTTAGTCAATGCACCACTGGCACCCATGACAGCCTTGAGTCTGTGTGCACATCTGCCATTTTCCAATTCTTATTGCTAAACTGCTCGAGTCCTGTCAGGTTGCACGTGGATCATCAATAAACAGCCTTTTTCAAATCCAGCCACAAATTCTCAGTTGGTTTGAAATCTGGACTCTGACTACATGACAGTAACACTATTGTTTTTAAGCCATTCCCATGTATCTTTGACTTTATGATTGTGGTTGTCATCTTGTTGAAAAACAGATTTCCTCCCACAGTGTTGGTTTCTTGCAGACTGCGACAGGTTTTCATCTAGAATTTATTTTCCACTAGAAATTATTTTTCTGTTTTTTGCTGCACTCATGTTCTCCTCTACCCTCACAAGCCTTCCGGGGTCCAGAGACCCTCATGTGCTTTTTGACAAAGTCTTTGTGTGTTTTTTTCTAACAGTTGGTTTCTCTTTTCTTGCCACTCATTAATTTGCGACTGGTGTAGCACCCACACATCAGTTGTTACATGCAACTCTCTCCAGTGTCAGTTACTGTTTCTTGTAAGTCCTTCTGAGCTATAAGAGGTCTCTTGGTGGCCTCCCTTACTAGTATTTTCTTTACATGATCTCTCTCTGGCAGATTTTCAGCTGTGCTTTTCTCTTTCCATTTCTTAATGACTGATTTAACTGGACCCCAAGGGATATTCAGAGACTTGGATGTTTATTTGACTCCATGCCCTGACTTGTGCTTTTCAATCTCCTTTTCATGGAGTTGTTTAGGGTGTTCTTTTGCCTTCATTGTGTAGTTAGTCCACCACAGTGATGGCCCTTACAGGTCAGGTGACTTTACTGTACAGTCAACTGAATCACCAGAGAGGTGATCTGCAATGAACTGATGATGAGATTTTTAAAACAATTGGCTGCACCAGTGATGATTTAGGTGTGTCATGTTAGAGAGAGTAAACTCTTTGTGATTAATTACAATACTTTCAATTTTGTTTTTCATATTTGTAATTAATTTAGACCGCTTTGCAGAGATTTGTTTTCACTTTGACATTAAAGTCTTTTCTGTTGATCAGTGTCAAAAAAGTCAAATTAAATTCCCTGTGATTCACTGTTATGTAATATTAAAATGTGAATTCTTCCATGGATGAAAAAGCGTTTTATGGGCACTGCATCTATACTAATAAAAGGCAAAGCCCTCACTGACTGACTGACTCACTCTATGACTCACTCACTGACTCACTGACTCACTCACTCACTCACTCACTCACTCACTCACTCACTCACTCATCACTAATTCTCCAACTTCCCGTGTAGGTAGAAGGCTGAAATTTGGCAGGCTTATTCCTTACAGCTTACTTACAAAAGTTAAGCAGGTTTCATTTCGAAATTCTACACGTAACGGTCATAATAGTCGACAACATCCACCATGTTGAACTTTCTTATTTATGGCCCCATCTTCATGAAATTTGGTAGGCGGGTTCCCTGCGCTAACTGAAACCGATGTACTTACTTATTTCGATGGTATGATGCCACTGTCGGCCGCCATATTGAACTTTCCAACGTCACCAATTTTCCAACTTCCCGTGTAGGTAGAAGGCTGACCCCGTCTTCACTAAATTTGGTAGGTGGCTTCCCTGCGCTAACCAAAACCGATGTACATACTTATTTCGGTGGTATGACGCCACTGTCGGCCGCCATATTGAATTTTCCAAAGGTCACAAATTCTCCAACTTCCCGTGTAGGCAGAAGGCTGAAATTTGGCAGGCCCATTCCTTACAGCTTACTTACAAAAGTTAAGCAGGTTTTATTTCAAAATTCTACGCGTAATGATCATAACGTTCAACAACGTCCGCCATGTTGAACTTTCTTATTTATGGCCCGATCTTCTCGAAATTTTATAGGCGGCTTCCCTGCACTAACTGAAACCAATGTACGTACTTATTTCGGTGGTATGATGCCACTGTCGGCCGCCATATTGAACTTTTCAACAGTCTTTGTTACTTATGGGCCCATCTTCAAGAAATTTGGTACACGGGTTCCCAACGCTAACTGAATCCTACTTACGTACATATATTCGTCCGTAGCCTGCAGCTCGGTCACCGTGTGAGGTGGCGTTGGGTCCCCCATCCCAACGCCTCCCACGTTGTTGGCTGCCTGCCTATATAAGACCGTCTGTCGCTCCGGTTTCTACATTCCCTTCCTTGCTTCGTCACGGGATTCACGTCTCCCTACTGATAACTACAGCCTTTTTGTTTAATCCACGGCTTCTCCACTGTTTTATTGTTTGTTTATTACAATTATAGTTATTGTATAGGTATTTTAGACTTACTTTACATTGCTCAGGTACCCATTTCCTTTATCATTCCAACCCCCATTACCATATCTATCGAGGTGATCACTATCGATCAAAGAACTGTCACTTACTGAGTGGTTTCAATGCCCGGAGAGGGCACCTACCTTTTCCATTCTCTTTGTTACATATTGCACGGCCATATCAGGCTCACTCTTAATATCCTGGAGGAACATTGTGTCTTATGTATTGAATGACTGGGACAGGTTCAAGGTGTGGACTGATGACGGTACAGGAGATAATTATACTACACAGGAGCACTATAAGAGTGAAATGCTTAAGCCCTTCACCTACATGTGAGTTGATGGCTGCCGCTGAATTGTTCGGTTGTCGCTTTCAAGTGTACTGAAATGGCCAAATATTTTACACATTTCGACAACCGCCAATGCCTCTTAAACATCTTAGATTCACAGGTGACGATTTCAGTAATGGACACTTTGATGTTTTTGAATGTTTAAACTCTCAAAAGCTGGATGTGATTTTATCGATGAAACCGGTTGTGTGCTTACAATGCTTGACAGATGCCGAATGTCACTTCAGCACAACAAATCCTGCAAATACTGTCGTAATTGAAACAAACCATGAAACTCAAACCGATTATGACAGCAGCAATCCAAGCTGTGAGATTTGAGACAAGATTACTGTTCACATGGCCAACTGTAAGTTACATGCTCAAGAGTAAGCTCAGCGCACAGCTCGGTCATGTTACAACCGGAGGGCCGAACTGACAACATGGTATACAAAGAGATCCTTAACAAATAATTATGGGCATATTTTCCCTCAGTTTAAAAAAATTAAATTTTCTTCTTTTAAAAATTTTAAGGCAGTACTTCACCGCTGCGAAGCGCGGGTATTTTGCTAGTTACATATAAAAATAAGTAGTAGAACTGATCATTTGTTCAGAAAACTTGCAGTTGGGTTGTCAGTAATTCAAAAGTACAGAAAAAAAATTTCTTAAAAGAGCTCATGACTGTATAAATTGCTGATTTTAGTACTTTACCTTAATTAGTAGAAAATTCTTCTTAAAACCTGGCAACATATTTGACAATAAATCAAAAATTATAGTACTTTAATATAATATGTTACAAAATCTATTTCTTGAAAGCATATGATAAAAAGTAAGTATGAAAAGATAGTGAAATAAAATTTCACAGAAATACATTCAAAGTACATATGAAATATGCAATTTAGATCCCAGAAATGCTTTTCGTTCTGTTCTGCCAATTACATCAAACATTTCAATGAAAGGGGTTTTTGAATATGAGTTTACCCAAGTTAAAGTAAATAATTATGATTTATCAGTAAATATAATTTAGCACTTTTTGAAAGTACAAAATTATCAATTTTTACGCTTCAGAAAGGGGAACACATGAAAAATAAAATATAAATAGCAAAATACATACATATTCACTCTCAAACTCACATCTAATTCATGGTGATACGGCGTCAAAGCCAATGCTAGCAGTACCGAGCACAAGACAGGGATTATCCCTACAAATTGTGGATGTCAAGTAATGGTCCAAATCACACACAAACAATTTCACACTTACAAGAACTACAGAGTTACTAATTAACCTAAAATACAAGTTATGGCATCTCTCAGAATTACCATCTTATCTTGCTGAAGAGGTTTTTGTGCCACTGTGACCCTTAAAGCTGTGTTGTCCAGAGCAGAAGCTCCTGTTAGAACATCCCAAGGTTAATTGGTTCCAGATGAGGTGTTAGACAAAGAACAATTCAAATGCCCTCACTGATCAATACACAAAAGTTTTACCCCGCCCAGTATGGGGTTCCTGGGGCCTCTTCCTATAGCCAGGCCTGAGAGGAGTGTCTACAAGCTAGTAGGTGGTTATATTAAGTTCGTTTTTACAATAATAATTGTAAAGGCTTTTTAATTAGCTTATTATTTGTACATTTCTCTTTCTTTTCATGAATTTCATCTACTTAATTGTAAAGAAGAATTTTAAGTGAAGTAGTTACAATAAAACACATTTTTCCAATTGTTTTACAAATATAGAAACTGAACTGTTTATTATATCTCAATGAAACATTTCTGCATAAAATGAATTTGCTTTATTTATTGAGGTTACATAGAGAATAATTTTTAGTATCTGATTTCAGTTGTTTGTAAAACTATTTGAAAATAAACTGAATTATTTATTAACACTGTGGCTTTTTATTTGGAAATATTTGTATTATTTACAGCATACTCATAATTAATTTTATATTAAGATACATGGAAGTTCCATAATTGCATAAACCCTTTTAGTGTGTGTGAACATTGTTATCATTTATTTAATAACTGATGTAAAACCTCCTTCATATTTCAGATAGTTCAGAAGGCACCCATTTCTCCTTTTCCATATTTCTACTGAGAATGGGTCATTTGTTTTATTGACATTTGGTATTCTCCTAACATCTGATTTGCTCAGCACTTTCCAGAATTATTGTTGATTGAATTATTTTGTATAACTCCATTTAGATGTCAGCTCAGACGGCTTTATTAAGTTTAGTTCCAGCAAGTTACCTTGAATGTTTCGTCTTACAAGAGAAAGAAGTAAAGTTGAAAAGGCTGAAATGAAGAAGATTAGATGATTTTGTTTGGCGTTGTATCATGACAGATGAAAGCATATTTTACTTGTGTGATGTATGACAACTGTTTAAAATTCTTCTTATTAACACTTATGTACTGCACAAACAGGCAGGCCATTTCTAATGTTACTAATACCATGAATGATTGTTTTCAGTATATGGGCTTGGCCCTTGGGAGACCCCGTTCTCCCCTTTATACTCTTTATTACTTAGAGCTAAGCAGAATACCCCAAATCCCAAATGTGGACCTCATAATGTATACTTACACATAGCTGGAGAGAAAGTTTCTACTTTTATTCATGCACAGATTATCTTATGGTTTCCAAATGTGTCCAGAATATAAGCAGAGTAAAATGGGTGTTTGATTTACAACTATAATCTAGTAAAAGTAAAATTTATAGATTGCATTTCACTTTCCTACAAATTAAGAGCTGATTCCTAAGAATTGCCTTATTTACAGTAAAATACCCTCTTTTATCATATTATCTGCCAAGACTGAATAACATCACCCAGAACCTCTCCAATGTCATGACTTGCCACCTCATCTTTTATATCTTTAAACAGGACATTCTGAAATACAGAAATTAATGTATCTTTATTCTGACCTGTCTCATCTAACTAGATTTTAAAATCATTTATAAAACCTCAAATGAAACAGTTAACCTATTTAAGATATAGCATTTTGAACTGACTGATACCCTAACCAAGCTTGGTTCTTCCATTGCACCTGAGTAGAATCCTTACTCACAAGACTTTGAACATGTTGAAATGAGTTCAATAATGGACTGAAAATTACTGATTTTTTTTCCTGATACCTCAAAAGAAAACATTTTACTTTGCAAATTATTGCACACGGGGGAAAAACACAAACCATTGTCTTCATCTTGAAGAACTGATAGATGTCACACTGGACTTCTCAGAGAAAATTCACTTGATTGCAACCTAATAAATAAACTCTTATACCCTGTTGTTTTGATGGTCCATCTTCAGAAAAAGCAGTAGCAGTAGTAGTAGTAGCAGTAGCAGTAGTAGTAGTAATAGTAGTAGTACCAAGTGTACAGTGCAGTATATGCTTTACAACTTGTAACTTAAAGAGCAGCATCTTCTTTATCTGCAATATCACTGTGCTTCTCCGTTTTTCACATATAAACCTAAAACAAAGCATTAAGCAATGACTAAATGGTTCTTCTATGATAATGTAAAACAAAGTTTAAAAAAAAATAATATATAAAAAATAATTTGACAATGAAAACCCCAACATCTATCACAAGTATAAGACAAGGCAGTAGATGAAAATTAATTCTCATTGTCTTTTGAAACATTACAGACTCAAAATACACAGAAATGGTAGGTGAGTTAGAATTTGCCTTGCTGTCAGATGCATCTTAAACAGTGATGAGCAATTCCTGCTTTGCCTCGAGTTCTGCAAAAACACGGAAAGGATTGGGAATTTCAGCAAAACGCATAATAGTGCAATGGTCACTTAAGTGTCACTGAGGGTTGGGGAGGAATCTGACAACTTTATTGGACCAATTATTGTGGCTAAAATTGTTGCCTGAGCTGTGACGCAGTAGTGCTAACCATTGCACCACCATGCCTCTCTAAGAAAAAATTATATTACAAATCAGGCTACATTGTCACTTTTTAGGACTGGTTCAGTTACAAAGAAACATACACTTTCATACAGACAGATGTCAGAGCAATTCTTGACCAATTGTGGTTCTGCACAAGTCACATATCTCATGGTAATAAAAACCATGGTAATAAAGAGTCTGAGATGCTTGTCTCAGGCATCATGCAGCCCATCTTCTTTAATGGGGAACAGCTCTCTAAAGCAGTGGCTCTCCAAATCTGAACTGCCACATCTCAAAGAGGCACACAGAGGGAAAATAAATTAACACTAGAAGTGTCAGGGGAATGCCAATGTTATGTTTTTAAATCGCTAATTATTTCATCAGTGTGTATGTCACACTCCTTCACTTTTCCTAACTTGCTACACTTTGACCGACCATGTTTTTGAAATTATATTCAGAAAATGTGATTATTGCTATTTGTCTTTGCTTTTCTACACAAAGACCCCCTTTACCATCACAAGCAACATAGAGAACATTGGTACCCAGATGCAAATTACTGTCCGTTTACTTCGGCTACCACTTGAGTACATTTGCATATCTTTTATACATCAAAAAATCCTCTCCTGCCATTATTACTAAACTATAAAACTGTTGGCACTTCACTTATTTCCATTAGTCAAAAAATGACTTTGCACTCATTTGAAATTGTATCACAATGCTTTTCACATACAGTAGCATGAAGTACAAGGTACACAGCCAACATCAACAACAACATTTATTTATAGAGCATGTTTTCATACAAACAATGTAGCTCAAAGTGCTTTACAGGATGAAGAAAGAAAAAAATGACAAATGAAAAGCCAGCATTAATGTGCCATAGGGAGGGGAGAACATGCAAGTGGCATATACTGGGCTGAGTGATCGAGCCATGAGTGGAAAGCGCAGCGCACCTGAAAACTCTTCACAGGAACAGCAGACCTCACAATGAATGCAAATGCAAGAATTAATGGTGGGATTTCTTTGTGAAAATGGAAGTGCTGATGCTGTACTCAACCATAAATGAGGCTCTGTTTAGGAGCAAAAAATATAATTTGAGTATAGCTATCTTGAAATGCTGGCACAAGTATTGAATTACACACACTCATTCACATATTGATGGCAGATGTGCACATGCATAAAAAATGACTGTTTATTCTCATATGTACATACAGTGCCAGGTCTGGCATGACTGTGAAAACGTTACAAAATGAGCTGCATTCACTCACAAACTGCTCCATTTGCAATGTGCCATCTCACATGTTCTCCTTTCCACAAATAGAACTGATGCTAGTTGCACAATTCTTCTAGGGACAGCTTTGCTGTTATATTTGGTGATTTTGTGCAGAACTGCATCATGTATTACAAGTAAGGGCAAAAACACGCATTGATGGACAAGAGATCAGCAATTTATAATCAGGGGGCTGTCCCAATCAACATGACTGCTGAAGGTGTGTGATGTTACAGTAGCCAAACAAGATCACCCGCGAACCCAGCAAATTCACTCAATTTTTTGCCAATCAACAGTAGTGAGATACAAATTTCTTGGTTTCTTTACTTTCTGTACACCAATCAGAAAAGTTCATTGCTTCTTTAAATTATAAGAGATTAGTGACCATGAGCAGTACTGATATGGGCTGATTCATTTACCAGGTCAGAAAATTATAGTTTGACCTCCCAGGTGATACCCAAAGCCATAAACAATATATATTATGGCATCATTCAACAAACCTCCAATGAAGAGTAAAAACTGTGGACGACGTTTTCCCTTGCCCGGACGCGGGTCACCGGGGCCCCCCTCTGGAGCCAGGCCTGGGGGTGGGGCTCGATGGCGAGCGCCTGGTGGCCGGGCCTACACCCATGGGGCTCGGCCGGGCACAGCCCGAAGAGGTAACGTGGGTCCTCCTTCCCATGGGCTCACCACCTATGGGAGGGGCCAAGGAGGTCAGGTGCAATGTGAGTTGGGTAGTGGCCGGCGGCGGGGACCTTGGCGTTCTGATCCTCGGCTACAGAAACTGGCTCTTGGGACGTGGAATGTCACCTCTCTGAAGGGGAAGGAGCCTGAGCTAGTGCGCGAGGTTGAGAGGTTCCGGGTAGATATAGTCGGACTCACCTCGACGCACAGCTTGGACTCTGGAACCAATCTCCTTGAGAGGGGCTGGACTCTCTACCACTCTGGAGTTGCCTCCGGTGAGAGGCGCCGAGCAGGTGTGGGCATACTTACTGCCCCCCGACTTGGAGCCTGTGCGTTGGGGTTTACCCCGGTGGACGAGAGGATGGCCTCCCTCCGCCTTCGGGTGGGGGGAAGGGTCCTGACTGTTGTTTGTGCGTATGCGCCGAACAGCAGTTTGGAGTATCCACCCTTTTTGGAGTCTCTAGAGGTGGTGCTAGAGGGCATACCTTCTGGGGATTCCCTCGTTTTGCTGGGAGACTTCAATGCCCACGTGGGCAATGACAGTGAGACCTGGAAGGGCGTGATTGGGAGGAATGGCCCCCCCGATCTGAACCCGAGCGGTGTTCTGTTATTGGACTTCTGTGCTCGCCACGGATTGTCCATAACGAACACCATGTTCAAGCATAAGGGTGTTCATATGTGCACTTGGCACCAGGACACCCTAGGCCTCAGTTCGATGATCGACTTTGTGGTTGTGTCGTCGGACTTGCGGCCATATGTCTTGGACACTCGGGTGAAGAGAGGGGCGGAGCTGTCAACTGATCACCACCTGGTGGTGAGTTGGCTTCGATGGTGGGGGAAGATGCCGGTCAGACCTGGTAGGCCCAAACGTGTTGTGAGGGTCTGCTGGGAACGGCTGGCAGAGTCCCCTGTCAGAAGTAGCTTCAACTCCCACCTTCGGCAGAACTTCGACCACGTCCCGAGGGAGGTGGGGGACATTGAGTCCGAATGGGCCATGTTCCGTGCCTCTATTGTTGAGGCGGCTGACCGGAACTGTGGCCGTAAGGTGGTCGGTGCCTGTCGCGGCGGCAATCCCCAAACCCGTTGGTGGACACCGGCGGTGAGGGATGCCGTCAAGCTGAAGAAGGAGTCCTATAGGACCTTTTTGTCCTGTGGGTCTCTGGAGGCAGCTGATAGGTACCGACAGGCCAAGCGGAATGCGGCTTCGGTTGTTGCTGAGGCAAAAACTCGAGCATGGGAGGAGTTTGGAGAGGCCATGGAGAACGACTTTCGGACGGCTTCGAGGAGATTCTGGTCCACCGTCCGGCGTCTCAGGAAGGGGAAGCAGTACAGTGTCAACACCGTATATGGTGGGGATGGTGCGCTGCTGACCTCGACTCGGGACGTTGTGGGTCGGTGGGGGGAGTACTTCGAAGACCTCCTCAATCCCACTAACATGCCTTCCAATGAGGAAGCAGAGCCTGGGGACTCTGAGGTGGGCTCTCCCATCTCTGGGACTGAAGTCACCGAGGTGGTCAAAAAACTCCTTGGTGGCAGGGCCCCGGGGGTGGATGAGATACGCCCGGAGTTCCTTAAGGCTCTGGATGTTGTAGGACTGTCTTGGTTGACACGTCTCTGCAACATCGCATGGACATCGGGGACAGTGCCTCTGGATTGGCAGACTGGGGTGGTGGTCCCCCTCTTTAAAAAGGGGGACCGGAGGGTGTGTTCCAACTATAGAGGGATCACACTCCTCAGCCTCCCTGGAAAAGTCTATTCGGGGGTTCTGGAGAGGAGGGTCCGTCGGATAGTCAAACCTCGGATTCAGGAGGAACAGTGTGGTTTTCGTCCTGGTCGCGGAACAGTGGACCAGCTCTACACCCTTAGCAGGGTCCTGGAGGCTGCATGGGAGTTTGCCCAACCAGTCTACATGTGCTTTGTGGACTTGGAAAAGGCGTTCGACCGTGTCCCTCGGGGAGTCCTGTGGGGGGTGCTCCGGGAGTATGGGGTACTGGACCCCCTGATAAGAGCTGTTCAGTCCCTGTACAACCAGTGTCAGAGCTTGGTCCGCATTGCCGGCAGTAAGTCGAGCCCGTTTCCAGTGAGAGTTGGACTCCGCCAGGGCTGCCCTTTGTCACCGATTCTGTTCATAACTTTTATGGACAGAATTTCTAGGCGCAGCCAGGGTGTTGAAGGGGTCCGGTTTGGTGGACTCAGGATTGGGTCACTGCTTTTTGCAGATGATGTTGTCCTGTTTGCTTCATCAGGCCGTGATCTTCAGCTCTCTCTGGAGCGGTTCGCAGCTGAGTGTGAAGCGGCTGGGATGAGAATCAGCACCTCCAAATCCGAGACCATGGTCCTCAGCCGGAAAAGGGTGGAGTGCCCTCTCAGGGTTGGGGGCGAGATCCTGCCCCAAGTGGAGGAGTTTAAGTATCTCGGGGTCTTGTTCACGAGTGAGGGAAGAATGGATCGTGAGATCGACAGGCGGATCGGTGCGGCATCCGCAGTGATTTGGGCTCTGCATCGGTCTGTCGTGGTGAAAAAAGAGCTGAGCCGTAAGGCAAGGCTCTCAATTTACCAGTCGATCTACGTTCCTACCCTCACCTATGGTCATGAGCTATGGGTAGTGACCGAAAGAACGAGATCGCGAATACAAGCGGCTGAAATGAGTTTCCTCCGCAGGGTGTCTGGGCTTTCCCTTAAAGATAGGGTGAGGAGCTCAGTCATCCGGGAGGGGCTCAGAGTAGAGCCGCTGCTCCTCCGCATCGAAAGGAGTCAGATGAGGTGGCTCGGGCATCTGATCAGGATGCCTCCTGGACGCCTCCCTGGTGAGGTGTTCCGGGCACGTCCAACCGGGAGGAGGCCCCGGGGAAGACCCAGGACACGCTGGAGGGACTATGTCTCCCGGCTGGCCTGGGAACGCCTTGGGATTCTACCGGAAGAGCTGGAAGAAGTGGCCGGGGAGAGGGAAGTCTGGGCTTCTCTCCTTAAGCTGCTACCCCCGCGACCCGACCTCAGATAAGCGGAAGAGGATGGATGGATGGATGGATGGATGGATGGATGGATGGATTATGGCATCGTCTCAGATGAAAGGTATATTTGATATCTCTTTTATTTGTGTTGTATGTGGGAGTCATCAGTGCTTAACATACGCTATTCTGTTCACATATCCAAAGGTATCCTTTCTGAAACCAGAGTGTTAATACTCTTTCATGTTCATAGCTCTTTGCAGGCATGTCCAGTCCATCAATATGACACTACACAAACTGGGTATTTAAATCAGCAGGAAAATGCCATTTCATCCAGTTCTGTTAATTTGAAACTCAGTTACAGGAATAATCATATTATCTATTAAATGCATGTGATTAGCAATCCAATGTCTCCCTGAAAAGTTTGTTTAAAATTACTAAAGTTGTTTAATTGTATGTTTTGGTTTTCTTTAAAAGGTGATTGTCCAGCATCTTTACCAGGAGCACTTATCACAACATAAAAACTAGCTGTAACGAACATCGGTTCATTTCTAGGGGGCGTTCTTGTAGCAGTGATTGCATTTCTTGTTGCAAACAGCATCAGGTGAGTACAGTGAATGATTATCTTACTTCTGTTCCTTTATTCCAGATAATTAGCATGTCTGAAAATTACATTTGATTTTACAGGCAATCTAAGCTTGAAAGTGATAATTTATGTAAGTGTATTGATTTATTTTAGATTCAAAAGTCCTTCATAACAGATTGTTATGCTGTGCTGTTATTCTTCTCCTTTTGTGTTTACTGGGAGACTAGTAACAATTCATCCAATTAAAATTAAACATGTTAAAGTTCATTTGTTAATTGTGATCAATCTGCAAGGGTAATAACGGTGTGTTTATATCTCCAGGAGGGGCCCACTTTGCGGAAATGTTTCAAATATTAAAGCAGACATCAACGGTATGTAATCTCTCCCTCGTGATTAATCAGTTCCACACTCCAGTGCTGTATACTGATAAGTTAGGTAACCTGTTGTTAGGCACAACCTTGTCTTTAGTTGTCAGGCTGATATCAATATTTCCTTCCATTTTGTAGATTTCTTGTGTGTTTTACTCTTATCACCATAACCCTCAGCCAACTGTGTAACATATGTGTGGAGTATTCAACAGTAAGGGTGCTTCCATAGTGACACTTTCAACACAAATTAATATTAAGGAGGACAAATATATAAAATAACATATTGTCAAGAAAAAAGTAATAGGTGATCCAAGAGGAACACTTAAGTACATAATATATTAAAGGATCATCTTTGCATCTACCTCAAATGGTTCTGCTCCCTGTCTGCTCGCATTTTCTTCTCTTACTTCCATACTCCCAGCCCCATGGATTATATTCCATTTAATACTATCCCACCTCAGTTCCTTTCACCAGACACAAAACGATCCTGGCAAAACACAGCTAATGATAATGGTTGTGGGACCCGCTGGAATCACTTCTTGGGACAAGGATGGCCCCATGAAAGTTCTGGGCCAAAATTCTAGGCATTGTTGAGTTCCAGTCTACCAATAAAGCACATATTCCCCCTCTGTTATATGCAATAAGGACCTATATGTTCCCAGCAGAAAATCAATTCTGCCACTTATTAGTATGATGGGATTTTCCAGTCTTTTTGTCACTCCCTCGTGATATCTCTTTTAATTTCATGTCCACAGAGTATAATTAGTTTTGGAGCACTCTCTAAACAGATAGAGCATTCCATTCCATCAAGGTTCCACTCCTTACCTTCTATAATAATATAAAAATTTGTTTTTCCAGTGTTCCATCATGTGATCTTCTAACCTCAAAGCAGCCTGATTTCCCAACTCCACATGCAGGCTTTGGCCTAGCTAGACCCAAAGTAGGGAATCTGGCTTTTAAAGTTCACAATATCTTAAATGTCCCAAAATAAATGAAAATATAAAAATGGCCATAATAGGAGAAGAACTGTTAAATGTAAATCTGGCTTAGAAGAACACGGCTAAAGCAGGATCTTTAAAAATAAAGATATATATTTGAAGATCTAAAAACGATTAAAAATTGCTAGAATGCGCAGAAATAAGGCCATGCAGAGCAAACAAGTGCAAATATACATTTCAAAAATCCAAAACCTTAAATGAAATAAAATAATCAAGAAACATGAAAATCTTACAATAACGTTAGACCACTTCAACACAACAGCCAATGACACACTAAAGGACCTGCCTTTCAGCTTCAAATACATAGGCTTAGGGAGGTTCTTCAGGGGTGATATCAGGATGTTTTTGGAGTTTCACTCACAAAAACACAAGGACAATAACTTTGAAACAAATATACATAATACAAAATATAAAGGAAAATGTAAGCAAAACAATATTAGCAAATATCTCAAAAAGATAAAAACACAATAAAAATAATAATGCAAAGCTGTTGAAATATTAACCAAAAAGGAAATCATACTTAAACCAAGGCGCCTGGCTGAAAAATAACAATATTTAGCTGATAGATAAAAATTTCGCTGAATATGGCAGATGGCTAAAGATAAAAAGAGTAGTCATGGTCCTAGTGAGGCATTATGAAGGTGTATTTCCGTTAGTATGAAGGAGACCCTGTAGCATTTGCACTTCTTGTTGTCTGAAAGTACTCAATAGTACTGTGTCAAAGGGGGACTGAGCTTCTTTCATTTAAACCTAATAAAAAAAGAACTATGGGTTATCATAGCTGACAGCGGTTAACCTTTACATTGTTATCACAAAATACCCACATTATCCAAAATGCCATATAAAGGGTGGTTATACCAGAAAAGACATAGTGGTATTTTAAAAGAGTCACATTTCGTGTAATGTCTTTTAGCCACAATTACAAACTGCCATTAATATCGCCCTTAAGATCCAAGAAATAAATACCACTTATAGAGAACACCAATATCAAGGAAAAGCTCAGACACTGAGTTACTGCTAAACTGCTGCTTTCATTTAGATCCAGTACTGCCATCTTTATATAACAGAAGTGTTTGGCTTTGCTCATTTGTTTCATTTCTCTAAAATTAGTCCATTAGGACTCATAAAAAATTGACTGACCATATCTGGCCCTTTTTTATTTGTTTCTTTAGCAGATATTTGTGTAGGCTGTTTCTAAATTACATGTGAATTAAACAAGTGCCTGTGCAGTGTAATGGATTTCATGGGCTGGCCAGAATGATTGAAAAGCACAACATTTCAGGCTCTCTCTAGGAGTTTGGTGTGAGATGCTAGGAATCTGAAAGATATGCTGGCATCCTGGTTGAAATGGAGCATGGACATTCTGTGGCCACAAGGAGAGCTGCCAGGTTTGATGATTCATACTTTCTGGGATTTCTGTTTGACCCAGAAGTACTTCCAATGGGCTATGCTGCAGCACCTGAAGTACACCAGGGGAATCCTTTTGAAAACATAGCGTCACTCAGCTCCTGTAGTTATGCACTGTGATAGGTGTGACTGACCCTCAACATGGTAGCAGGAATCATGTTCACCAGTTTGCTTGTGCTTGTCTGTACAAGTTACACAACTGCATGGTTTTGAACTTTGGTGTTCGCTCTCATTATAAACAGATTGGAAAATTCAAAGTGTAAAACATTTAAAAATAATGTTTTCCATTGTCTAAGTGCAGAGTTAACCTGATAAGAAACAATGGCACCTTACATAGCCTTATACAGACAGTCTGTGCATGTGTTCCACTTGTGTTTAATGCCAAATGTTTTTTTTTTTCAGATCACTTTATTGTATTGACAGGGAAATTTTCAATAGTACTGCACATTGTATTATGAATGTGGTACACATTATTTTTTTTCCATATTCATATATCCCAAAAAATATTCCTCTTTTAAATGTCATACTGTGTAAATATTTTGATGGATTGTTCAGTGGGCTGGGGATAGAAATGGAAAAAGTGTTGAGGTAGAGGATGAAAACAGAATCTACCAAGGCTGAGAAGGAGAGAGAGAGGGAGAGAGAGACATGGCAGTGATGACACAGATCATTGTGTCAGAGTAAAGCAGAATGTTCCACTAGCAAAATTCATGTTATGTAAATGCTGTGTACGTCTCCAGAAGACAGTAGTTAAAGACACTGATTTACTAAATAGGGAATTTTGACCTGGAAACATAAAGATTTTCTTGAGATATGGAAGAATAGCCAAAGCAAGTTGACAGGGATGCCTTGTCCTCATTGCAATAACAGAAGTTAGACAGAAGGCCAAAGCAGCTACTTGCAACCTAATGTCAACATGTTTACCCAGTTTTAAATTTGGAGAATTTTGTTCTTTTAAAGGTGAACTTTTGGAAGTAAGACTACAGGCTATTGCTTCTCTCCATGATACCATTAATGACTGGAAACTGTGGGAGTGTGTGGCCTTTTAAATGAGATACCATACAGACTGTTTGATCTATCATGACCATGGAAGGCATGTAGTTGCAATGGCATCAGTGAATATCAGAGAGTTCTGTGGGGTGCTGTATCAGGATCATTGGTGGCTGCAAGGCTTGATCGACTCACCCTGATCCTGCTTCAAGTGACCCCATCAGGGATTCAAAGCCATCTAAGGCCAGGGGCCCAATGACACTAGAGTCTGGAAATCAGTTGAGCAAGGGCTAACTAGCAGATTAAGAAAGTCAAGAAAAGAGAAATAATAACAGAGAGACAGAAGGAGGTGAAGTGGAGGTGGAGTGTTTAATCCTAGTACTGGTGGTCTAGGAGAGATGGGAAAATAGTTAAATAAATAAGTCAACCTGTATCACATCTGCAAGAACTATGTTGAGTATCTTATATTGAATCACAATGATAACAATGGTCATTCAAAAATTTTAAACTTGACTTCCAAAGTATTTAATTTCATTTTTTTTTTTTTTGTTTTTCATTAATAAATTGATCCTCTGTTACAGAGAACCCAACCGGCACTTATGAAAATGTGCACAACACAAATAGAATGGTGAGTCTC
>JANRMT010062827.1:31757629-31838306 GCA_026402145.1 Polypterus bichir lapradei | reverse complement strand
TACTTCAATTATGTTCCCTCTTATTCTCCGTTTGCTTAAACTGGAATGGTTCAGATCTTCCAGCCTTTTCTCACAGCTCCTACTTCTCAGTATCAGAAGCAGCTGAGTTGCACTTCTCTGGGATTTCTCTAGTATTTCCATTGGTGGATCTGCTATGAAACTAATGAAGGTTAAGCTTCAGGGCCACTAATCCTGGAGGGGCCCCAGAAGCGGCTTTAGTCCACATTTTGTCTATCTATATGTATGAGATGGAATATTTATAATAATAATAATAATAATATGGTGTAATTCAATAAAAAATAAAATAGTAATAATTAAAAATAAGCTTTTCTCTATTGGACCCTATTTTAACAGGCTGTGGCAACCGAGAGGTTCAGTTCCCACCTCAGAGCTTACCTGGAAGAAAAAAGCTGGCTAATTTTCAATGTAGGCAAAGTGTACTGTTCTCCTTTTGCTGAGTGGTATGGTGGTTCAAAGTTTAAAAATGCTCAGCCACCCACAAAACAAAAAGATTAAGTTTTATTTTCTATACAAGCAATGTTACAAAGTGCCCCTCCCTATTTTGTACCACATAAGACATAAGTCCTTATTCAATAAATGGCACAAAACCAGGTTAGAGATCACACAACAAGGAGAAACATGAATTCAGTATTGATATTTTACATGCTTTGTGTTAATTTCATTTTTTAGGTTTTAACAAGGCACTAAACAAATGAAGGTATCTTCGCTGTCAGTAGTGATGATAACACAGGCGATGCACCCTTTCTGGTTGAAATGGTCATCTGCTTTTTCATTAAATATTGAGTTAATTGAAAAATTGATTCTAGTTCAATTAAAGTGAATAAGTTATGAAGATGGAGAGATCCGTAAAAATATTTCTAATGTGACTGATGGCATTGCAGTAAAAAGTCTCACCAGTTACTGATTTTATTCAATATTGCTGACAGGCTATTATTTACTAATAGTCAAGATATGGGGAGACGCCAAATACCACTGACACTCTTTTTTATTAATTTAGACCACTTTGTGGAGGTCTCTTGTCACTTTGACATTAAGGAGTCTTTTTCTGTTGATCAATGTCAAAAAAGGCAAAATAAATTGACTGTGAATGTTGTATAATGGGTGGCACAGTGGTAGTGCTGTTGCCTTGCAGTTAGGAGACCCAGGTTCACCTCCTGGGTCCTCCCTGCATGGAGTTTGCATGTTCTTCTCATGTCTGCCATGGTTTCCTCCGGGCATGCCAGTTTCCTCCCACAGTCCAAACACATGCAGGTTAGGTGGATTGGCAATTCTAAATTGGCCCTAGTGTGTGCTTGGTGTGTTTGTGTGTCCTGCGGTGGGTTGGCACCCTGCCTGGGATTGGTTCGTGCCCTGTGTTGGCTGGGATAGGCTCCAGCAGACCCCCGTGACCCTGTGTTTGGATTCAACGGGTTGGAAAATGGATGGATGTTGTATAACAATAAAATGTGAAAACTTGCAAAGGGTGGATGCTTTTCATAGTCAATGTACTTGTTTTAAGATTAAAATGAAAAAATATCATCAATGACACACGGAATCATTTGAAAAATGTAAATAAGTAAATTGTTTTTTATTGTAAACAGTATGTAAATTGCTTTGATATAGTGTCCAGTGTTAAAGACATTAACCAACAGGAAAATTTACCGCACAAATGTTGATCTTTGAATGTGTGACTCTGCTGAGATCTCTGCTGAAACTCAAAAGGAGACACTTGAGAGACTACTGGGGTAAAGTGTTCAGGAGAAAAATCAGAGAAGCAAGAATAAAAGAAAATGTCTCAATTTTATTTATTTCTTATCTCATTGTTGTCTAGGGGAAAACCAAAAAGTTATTAAGGAGATCTCTTTTTTCATTTTTCATTCCTATGGGAATTTAACATTAACATTTATTGATCAAATAAATGGCCAAATAATTGGCCCAGATAGTACTTCACTGCACAGTTTACATGTGTTTACTGTTTGTCTGCATTTTTTTATTTGTTTGACCTTTAAACCAGCAATTGATTTTAAATAACAATGAAGTACAGACCTCTGATTTTCTTCCATTTGTCTTTAGAAATGAAAATGTAACCAAATGATAATATTTCTAATACTATTTTTTACATCATCCAATTGCTATTGTTGCCTCACTGCTTGGCTAAACTTGGTGACATTATCGACGGTGTTGGGTTCAAGGGCTCCCGTACAGTATAATAATAATAATAATAATAATAATAATAATAATAATAATAATAATAATAATAATAACAGACGTGTTTGACAAGCTTAATTCTAATCACATCGCTCGCACTTGGAGCCTTTTCAAAGTAAACACACAAAAACTACAAAACCTTACATTCGCAACTAAATATACTACATACAAAAACACTGAATTAAAAACGTCCGCATTTTTTCAGATCTGATGGTGACTCTTCCGTGTTTTTCCACATCTCTTCCTGCTGTGTTACTTTCACTTGTTAGAAGTCACCGCTGCATCTACCAGCTGCCGGTCCGAGATGGAGCTGCGAATAAAAGCCGCCGTCTGTGCTGTTCTTTCCGTGGCTCTCCATTCAAGTAAGAAGACGTTTATAATTGATCCACGTGCTTCGCTTACACTTTTAGTCACACTGTGCCAACTTACTGTAAAAACGTATTTTAAGTCTTCCTTTTTTTCCTTTCCCACAGGCTGCTCCAGTTTGAGTCTCACCACTCCCACAAGCCCCGTTTTCGGACGGGTAGGCGGCGATGTGACATTAAGCTTTTCACTTAATCCTTCAAATGTCGTGTTACAGGCTGTGACCTGGAGGTTAAACAATACTAACATGGTGGTGATTTGGGCGGGTGGTGCAGTTTCATACGGACAGGGGAATGAAGGGAGAGTCCATCTGAACAACATGACAGGATCTCTGACGCTCTTCAGACTGACACTACGTGACTCGGGACAGTACAGCGTGAGCATCATAACTACTGAGGGAGGCAGTGTGAGTGGAAGTGCCACACTTCAAGTGCTAGGTAGGTAAAGTGAAGTTTTAATTTGACAGCAGATCATCCCAAACACATTGTAGCAAAGCAATATTTTAATTGAATTCGTTTTAGTCACGAAGCTGTGAAATCTGCGGAAGAGTATTAGGGCCACGGAGAAGATAAAAAATTAGGGACATAGTGAGGAAAATAAAAGTTGTATATCGTGATTAAAAGTCGAAATTTCATCTTTAAAGTGAGAACTTCGAGATTAATCTTGTAGTTAACTTCGAGATTAATCTTGTAGTTTATATCGGCATTTAAAACGAAATTTCGTCTTAATTTCGAAATTTCCACTTTGATCTTGTACTGTACTTTATTTCATGATTAAAGTAGAACGTCGAGAACTTCATCTTAAAATCGATATTTAATTTAGTAGAGTTTTGCAAAGCCTATTGTAATTAAAGCAGCACGTGCTCCCCGACCTAGTCTACAATCGCTATGTGCTTCTTAAACGGGGTTCCTCTTGCCCTGAAAGGAGCCACATGCAGCGATTGCCACACAAAATAACATTAATTTCATGATATAACAGGATTCCAAAGGTTCAGAGAGATAAGCCTTGGTATTATTTTCATGATGACCTGAATTAAAGTATATATTGTACATTTTAAAGATAAATTGTTAACTTCTAAATTGGTGATTCAGTGATAGAGCTGCCGCCTATCAGTAAGGGAGTCACGTCCCTGGTGTACCCTGCCTGGAGTTTTCATGTGTTCATGTTGGGTTTCCTTCCTGGTGGGCTTTCTTAATTGAAACCGTTCTGTCCCCATAAAACTTACCGATTTCTATCTTTTCATTTCCTTTCTCCACTATCACCATAACATAAATGTGGACTGTAAAACCAGCTGCAAACTTAGAACAATGATTCTTTAAAACTTTGAAGGAACATTGAAAAATCTTTGTTATACATGTTTGATTATTCCAACCATGCATGCAGGGTCGTGCCCATCCCAGCAAGCTTAGTCTGCTACACAGGAGCAATCCCTGGACGGGGAGACAGCTCATCACGAGAGCAATATGTGCACACACGCACACTTGTGTTAGTATTGCAACACTAGATCCCCTGATAAGCATGACTTTGGGCGGAAACTAAAGCCAACTGGAGAAAACCACCAGGAGAACATGTAAAATCCAGGCTGGGAACACGTACGACTTGACTCCGTTACTGTGAGACAGCAGCTCTACCACTGCGCCACCATACACCCCAAATGTTTAATTATTAACAGTATAAATTATTTAAATGAAGTTAATAATTTATCTGTAAAATGTAATATATGATACCAAGTATGAATATAAGGATTCTAAAATTAAAGTGGAAATTTTGAAGTTAATGTGGAAATGTCATCTTTAATAACAAAATAAACAACAGGATTAAAGTAGACATTTTGACTTTTAATCACAAAATAAACTTTTTTTCCCTCACTGTTTCCCTTTTTTTTTTGTATGTGACCCAAATACCGTTCCGTAGAAATCAGTACCTATTACCATCGTATCATATTTAATCACGACGTAGGTTTGTTCCGTAGTATGTGATGAAAACAATCACAGACATACATTTAGAAAAAAAAAGTTTAAAGTTGTGTGTATCACCCAGAAGAGACTGCATTTGTGTTTAAATAATAGACGAAGTCTACAGTATACCCTGGCAGAGCGAGTTTAGATTTATTTATTTATGTATTTGTTTGTTTGTTTGTTTATGTTTTCCTGGCTTGAGTTAGTTTTATGTTGTGCTGAATGTAAACGAACCAAATCGTGTCATAATTTAGATATGCTAACTTTGCACGTATTTTTGACAATATAAAGGTAAAGGCAAAAATAGCGCCAAGAGTGAGACAAAATACATGAGGGAAATAGAAATACCAAAACCTGTTCTCAACTTGGGTTAAAAAACAAAGCATCACTACTAAGTAAGTGTTTTGGTTACGCAGTACTAGTAATATCAGTCATAATTCTTGTTTTTATATTAATATGCAATACATCACAACTCTGCCGCAAATATTTTCTTTTATTGAACTGAATTGAATGCACAAATGTGCTTAACAGAGGTTCTGCTTGGCTCCAAAATTTTTTAGTCCACTCTGGGTGACATTCAGGTGGAAATATTAAGGTGAGGAGTTCAGACGCGACAGTTTAAAAATGAGAAAATCCCAGGGTTTCAGGAGAAGCTGAACAATTGGGGTTGAATGGTTTCCAGTTTTTTCTAGACATTCTTGAGGTCAAAGAACACATTATGAAATGTATTATCTTGGCAACATAACCCAATTTATTATTTATGTAGCTAATGCCTTTCGGTGATTGCAGCAATGAATCAATTTCATTTTGGGATCAACTACTTTTGCATAAGCAGTAAATCCAGTTATTTTCCCATGTATTGCTTGGGCTCCATCTATTTTGATACCTATACATTTCCCCATTTCATATTGTTTTAATGAATTGACCACTGAACGCCTGAAACATTTTTTGTTTAATATGCCTCAACACCTAAAACAGCAAAAAAATCCTTATTTACCTGAATTTTCCACAGATTCTGCACAAATGCTAACATTTTTTTGCTTGCTTTATCAAATTTGAGCTTTCATTGAGCTACACAGCACAGAAAGTTGCACATTTGTTTCCCAAAAATTAAAATTGCTTCAATATTTAGTGATCCTCCCTTTACAGTAGATGAGAATAAGAATAGAATTAGAGGAAATCAGTGACTGTTTTTATTATTATTAAATATTTATTTTTTAATACATTATGTTAAAGCACCAACACGAGGAAAACTTTCTCTGGATTTAACATTTTCAGGGTAAAATTCAGGTGGTAGAAGTAAACAAACCATCACAATATGATGATCATTACATAATGTTCTTCACAGTGTTTTGACATGGTGTTCAAAAACTAAAACTGTGAAAAACTAATTTTAGTAAGCTAATTATCAGATGTGAGAAAGACTAAAAAAGATAAAACTCTAACAAAGGTGACAGTTGAGGAGCAGTGGATCAGGATTAAAAGCATTTTACCTGCTATGCAGTGCAAGTCCATCCCAAAATTAAAAACAACTCTGAAATGGATGAATGACAAGGTGGAATGGAAGTCACAAAGATAAAAAAATGTGTGAAGTGTACAAGGCAAATAACTTCAACTCTGACTTTTGGGCTTATAAGAGTAGCAGTTAAAAAGGATACAAAAATTATCTCTTCCACAGACAATTTATCAATTCTAACCATTTTGCTTTCTTTTTTAAACACACTTTATCAAAAGGTTATTTATTAAATAAATGTGACACTTGATTGTTAAAACATTCCCAGCATAAGGTGTTGGATTTTAAAAACTCTGCCAGTGCAAAATTATCAGCAATTATTTGCAAATGGGCTAGATGTACAGGGTAGTGCAGATGTACTTCTGGTGAAATCTCAGCACACTCAGTCACTTCCATTTTCCATAGTGCAGTTGAAATTTTTGTTTAGTAGTGAGAATATCAGAGAAAAAGAAGCTTAAATTTCAAAGTACAGGTAGCTCTACAGCTAAACATTGATGTGCACCTTTGTGTTCAGCTTCCAGTGCATACAACAAGGTAGTTAGTATTCAAACATCTCCCTCTGATACAGAAACCTGATCTAAATGGATCATCACTTTCCAGAGAGAGAGCTTTGCAGTTTGTCATCATCGTGAGTTTGTAGTCGGCATTTTAAAAAAGAGAATTTTCACGAGCCACAGTGTGAGACAGAGCAGCTATTGTTGAAGAAGGGAGCGGTTTCTGTGTTAGTTGGGTGGACCAATTTCTCCATTCCACTTTCAAGACCAGGGGTTTGGGAGAGGAGAAAATGACCGATGAAGGATGACACACCACAGAGGAGGAGGAGGAGGTGGATAATACATTTCCCCAGGACCACAACTGTGCTTTTTTATACTTTTAGATCAAACAATTTACAGAAACTTGATTTGATGAACATGAACCTGTCTCACGAACAAGCCTGTAATGAACCTGCAGGATAACTTACACGCAAACTGTGAGGCTTTTGATTTTCCAGTGGCCTGTAGCCCTGAGCCCTAATGGTAACCTCTCCATTCTCTGAATCCTTGTTTGAAACTGAATTTGACAAAGATGTTAGGAAAATTGTAACAGGGATTGACACACATTAGCGGTATCACTACGTTAACCTTGACTTGTACACAAACATGTTAATACGTCCGGATCTTACCTTCATAATTGTGGACGTAGCTTGTAACATATCGTTTGAAGCCCTTCTTTTTTTTTAGCTCGTGGCGGGTGGCATAATGTTTGAATAATGTGACTTACATCGTTTACTGTAAGTTTGGGCACATCTTGAAGTGATTGGGTGATAAACACCATAGCTATTCTGTTTTGATTTTAGCATTGAAAGTGAAGTAGCAGGCTTACATGGAATCTGGAAGAGAGTGGGCATGTAGTCCATTGCATGAATCGAAAATGTATATGAAATATAATATATGGTACTGGTAATGGAATACAACCTTATAGGACACAAGATTAATAAAAAAAACAAAAACTTTGAACTGCTGTACTTTATATACTTTATATTCTTGTTTAGTTTAAGCTTAATTGCTTTACTGATTGTAATCTATGATTGTAAATGTATGAGTTATTAAATCTTTTTACTTATGGCAATCAACTGTGGTTCCCTGTCCCACTACCCTTGCTGAACATAACAGACCGTAGCCTAATGTTACTCTTTTGTAAGTCGCTTTGTATAAAAGTGTGTGCTTAGCAAATAAATGTAAATGTATTTTTAGGGATGATGGAGGAGAATTAAATCTTACTTGCTGACTACAATTTACATTAATGTTGAACAACCACTGAATAATTTTCACACTGATCCAAAGTTCAACTAACTTCCCAATCTGAATACACTGCTAAAGAATTTTTTGTGAATTCTCTGTGTAATAAACTTAATAAGTTATTGCGTAATGAAAATTGCATAATTGCATAATTAGATCTGGACCACCCTGTATAAATAATAATTGACTAGAGTGACTTCAGATATTTAAAGATATTGTTTGCCATAACGAATGTGGTGTCTTTATCCACCCTTATTTGATAAACGTACTGATTTGGAAATATGAAATGAATGAAATCAATGAGAGAAGATTTTTAAGTAGATCCAATGGTAAAGCTAACAAAGAAAAACAATTCCTTTTCGTAATCCACTGTTAATGGGCACCTGCATGATCACAGTTCTTTTCCACAGGCCATGCACCACCTTACTGTCTACTAATAACAGAAACAGTTTAACAGGATGTCCTGTACTTGCTTGTCTACTCCAGCTTGTGAGGTCTTGCAGCTGATTAAGTGAAGAAGACCACTGAGCTTTACCTGGCGTAACTAGTTTAATGTGATTTTACATCATAAACATTCTCAGTCGAGTTTCAAATGGACATAGCATGATTGATGTGATAAATAAACTACTCCAACCAATGTGTCGCAACACCTGTCATTGGAGACCCCCACTGTTAGTCAAGTTCCCTGAGAATTCTTGTATCCGGCTGACCCCACAAGGAGGTGATGGTGGGATTTCACCCGTCTGGTGGGATTTGCGCAGCTTCATTAATTAGCATTTAAATTTTTTTTTTCAGATGTTATAAAATCTAAATAATGCCACTAAAGATTAAGTGCTTCATGACAAAAGCACTTTCTTAAGAATAGAGACACATGCGTATTCAGACCAAATGCACGGCTACTCACTACATACCAGTCTTTAAAACTATTTTCATTTCCTGACCCTTAAAACACTGAATCAGAGTGAACTTGTCCAGGAAATATTCTCAGTTGATAGTCAACTTTAAAATGTGGATGAAATGTGTTTTTCAAATACATTTAAAGTATAATCATTGTTAAATTTGGACTAACATCATCATGACTGATAGTTATGGGATTAAAGATGCCTGGAAGAAGTACATGGAGAAATTGTGAAATGAAAAGAATAAATGGGTAATGATGCTCATTGGAAGAAAACAGAAGAATCAAGCAGTAATGTTTTGAAAGTGAGGGTCACAATAGTGATGAAAAAATTGAAAGATAAAACTGGTGATGGTGATGATGATGGCAATGATGTGCAGACTAATCTTGTTGTAGGACGAGACACTTTCTTAATCTTCATTGTTTGAGCATAACAGTCATGTTTAAAAGCAAGATAGAGCAAGAATGCCAGTAATAATAATGCAGAGAAACAATAAATTAAAAATGAAAAAATAAGTCTGTGTATGCTTGTTTAAACAACTCTGAAGATGTGCAAATTATTTATTCAGGAGACACTCACTCAGTGTATTGAATGAAATCCCTACATAGGCTGTGGGGTTTCAGTGTCATTCTGTTATATGTGATATGCAGCTACTCAAAAGAGATTTCTCACCTCAGTATTATTAAAGTTCAGTGTCCCACATAAATAATGACAGCATTCATTCTTTTAATTACTGTATCAATGTATTCCAGTAATCAGTAGCAAGGTTTACGCTGGCAGCATCAGTGGTAGGAAGAAACCCAGGATGGGCCGGCTGTCCATTGTAGGGCACATATATATACACAACCATAGAACCAATTTAAAATCACAAGTCAGCCTAATGTACACGTCTTTGGGTTATGGAGAAACTGAAACAAAAGAGAAAACAATAAAAATACAGAAATCATGCAGTCTCGACATGGAGAGTGTCTGGGCCATGGTCTGAACTCTGGACTTGAGTTACAAAGAAGCAGCTCTAACTAAAATATCTCTGAATGTAATAGCAACTAGTAAATGATTTATGGACTTCGTGATGTTTCTTGTGCACAATAATAAAAATAGGGAAATAGAGAGCAGGAAATAGTTTGAAACAAAAGAAGTACTGTGCACAAATTCTCATCTACTTTTTCTGACCAGGGCTTTTATTCTTGGTGTGTAGTTTCGTAGAGCAGACGAGACCATTGTTAGTTTCGTACAATTTGAATGCTCCTCCAAAGGTAAGGAATCCAAGCCAAATACCTTCTTTGTCCTCGTGCAAAGCTGTGGTATCTCTATTTGGAGGTGCTCCTAAATCATTGAATAAGTGCAGATTGTGATAGTAAAGTGCATCTGGGAAAATGTTGTCTTTTGTCTACCAAGAACCCTATTAACTTTATTATAGCACAGAGCTCAATGGCCAACTTAAAAAAAAGAAAATATTTTAGGCATAAAAATAAATCCAGAGATTTGTCTGAGGAGTATCCTCTGGTATTTATTAAACTATTGCAGCACCGACAAGTCAATTAATTCTGCAATGATTGCCAGCTATTGTCAGGCCTAGTTTAGAAAATGCACTGTAAATATGCTTTATCTATTTGTAGCTACTGGGTTTTAGCTGAGTGTAGACTAATTACCAGTTTTAATGTTTTATAATATAACTACTTTTTTGTACACTTTCTCTACAGATCCAGTTTCTGTACCCACAATCCTGTCCAATGTGACTAATCCCATAGAGTTCAATGACACAGTGACTTTGACCTGCACAGCCTCTGGGTCAGACGTCTCTTACCGGTGGTTCAATGGCAGCTCAGAGGTGTCGGACACTCAGAGGATTCACTTGAGTGCTGATAACAGAACTCTAACGATTTCAAGAGTGCTGAGATCAGATGATGTGCCCTTCTACTGCTACGTGTATAACCATGTCAGTAACGGCACCAGCAAGCCCTTTAGCCTTGATGTAAAATGTAAGTGTGGATGAAAATCGATCTTTGCATTATATTATCTATACTAATAAAAGGCAAAGCCCTCACTCACTCACTCACTCACTCACTCACTCACTCACTCACTCACTCACTCACTCACTCATCACTAATTCTCCAACTTCCCGTGTAGGTAGAAGGCTGAAATTTGGCAGGCTTATTCCTTACAGCTCACTTACAAAAGTTAAGCAGGTTTCATTTCGAAATTCTACACGTAACGGTCATAACGGTCGATAACGGTCGACAACGTCCGCCATGTTGAACTTTCTTATTTATGGCACCATTTTCACGAAATTTGGTAGGCGGCTTCCCTGCGCTAACCAAAACCGATGTATGTACTTATTTCGATGGTATGACGCCATTGTTGGCCGCCATTTTGAACTTTCCAACGTCACTAATTTTCCAACTTCCCGTGTAGGTAGAAGGCTGACCCCATCTTCACGAAATTTGGTAGGTGGCTTCCCTGCGCTAACCAAAATCGATGTACGCACTTATTTCGGTGGTATGACGCCACTGTCGGCTGCCATATTGAATTTTCCAAACATCACTAATTCTCCAACTTCCCGTATAGGTAGAAGGCAGAAATTTGGCAGGCTCATTCCTTACACCTTACTTACAAAAGTTAATCAGGTTTCATTTCGAAATTCTACGCGTAACGGTCAACAATGTCCGCCATGTTGAACTTTCTTATTCATGGCCCCAACTTCACGAAATTTGGTAGGCGGCTTCCCTGCGCTAACCAAAATCGATGTACATACTTATTTCGGTGGTATGACACCACTGTCAGCCGCCATATTGAACTTTCCAACGTCACTAATTCTCCAACTTCCCGTGTAGGTAGAAGACTGAAATTTGGCAGGCTCATTCCTTACAGCTTACTTGCAAAAGTTAAACAGGTTTCATTTCGAAATTCTACACGTAACGGTCATAACGGTCGATAACGGTCGACAACGTCCGCCATGTTGAATTTTCTTATTTATGGCCCCATCTTCACGAAATTTGGTAGGCGGATTCCCTGCGCTAACCGAAACCGATGTATGTACTTATTTCGATGGTATGACGCCACTGTCGGCCGCCATATTGAACTTTCCAATGTCACTAATTTTCACAATGTCCGCCATGTTGAACTTTCTTATTTATGGCCCCATCTTCACGAAATTTGGTAGGTGGCTTCCCTGCGCTAACCAAAACCAATGTACGTACTTATTTCAGTGGTATGATGCCACTGTCGGCCGCCATATTGAAGTTTCCAACGTCACTAATTCTACAACTTCCCGTGTAGGTAGAAGGCTGAAATTTGGCAGGCTCATTCCTTACAGCTTACTTACAAAAGTTAAGCAGGTTTCATTTCAAAATTCTACGCGTAACGGTCAACAACGTCCACCATGTTGAACTTTCTTATTCATAGGTAGAAGGCTGAAATTTGGTACTTATTTCGGTGATATGATGCCACTGTCGGCTGCCATATTGAACTTTTCAACGATCTTTGTTACTTATGGGCACATCTTCAAGAAATTTGGTACGCAGGTTCCCAACGCTAACTGAATCCTACTTACGTACATATATACGTCCATAGCCTGCAACTCGGTCACCGTGTGAGGCGGCGTTGGGTCCCCCATCCCAACGCCTCCCACGTTGTTGGCTGCCTGCCTATATAAGGCCGTCTGTCGCTCCAGTCTCTACATTCCCTTCCTTGCTTCGCCACGGTATTCACGTCTCCCTGCTGATAACTACAGCCTTTTTATTTAATCCACGGCTTCTCCGCTGTTTTATTGTTCATTTATTACGATTATAGTTATTGTATAGGTATTTTAGACTTACTTTACATTGTTCAGGTACCCATTTCCTTTATCATTCCAACCGTACCCCCATTAACATGTCTATCAAGGTAATCACCATCGAACAAAGAACTGTCACTTACCAAGTGGTTTCCATGCCCGAAGATGGCACCTGCCTTTCCATTCTCTTTGTTACATATTGCACAGCCATATCAGGCTCACTATTGATATCCGGAGGAACATTGTGTCTTATGTATTGAATGACTGGGACAGGTTCAAGGTGTGGACTGATGACGGTACAGGAGATAATTATACTACACAGGAGCACTAGAAGAGTGAAATGCTTAAGTGTACCGAAATGGCCAAATATTTTACACCTTTGGACAACCGCCAATGCCTCTTAAACATCTTAGCTTCACAGGTGACGATTTCAGTAGTGGACACTTTGATGTTTAGAAATGTTTAAACTCTCAAAAGCTGGATGTGAAGTTATCAATGAAACTGGTTGTATACTTACAACGCTTGACAGATGCCGAATGTCTCTTCAACACAAGTCCTACGAATACTGTCGTAACTGAAACAAACCATGAAACTCAAACCGATTATGACAGCAGCAATCCAAGCTGTGAGATTTGAAACAAGATTACTGTTCACATGGCCAACTGTACGTTGCATGCTCAAGAGTAAGCTCAGCGCACAGCTACAGCTTGGTCATATTGCAACTGGAGGGCCGAACTGACAACGTGGCATACAGAGACATCTTTAACAAATAATTATTGGTATATTTTCCCTCAGTTTAAAAAGGTTTAATTTTCTTCTTAATAAAAATTTTAAGGCAGTACTTCACCGCTGCGAAGCGCGGGTATTTTGCTAGTACTTTGTATATTTATAAATGAAGGAAAAGATTAGGTGAAGTCATTAATAAAATATCTTAAAAGCTTGTATATCAAGACAGACAATATTTTAGCACAGTAAAAATGCTGTATTAGTAATGTATGCATTACAAAATTAATTACATAGAAATGAAGAGAAAAAAAAGAGAACGTTTAATGTGTTCAAACTTACTGTGTGTGTATTTTAGATGGACTGGACTTGCCCATTTTGTCTGTCAGTCCTAATAAATCAGTCTATGCTGCTGGATCTTCCCTTATTTTACAATGTTCAGCCCAGTCCAATCCTACTGCTCAGTATCAATGGTTCTTAAATGGAACTTCTCTTAACAAAAGAGGCCAGGAACTCGAAATATGGAACATTCAGGTGGATCAGGCGGGTAAATACACATGTTGGGCTTTCAATGATGTTACACTCAGGTATGCTGCTGTCCACACAGTGATTGATGTCATAGGTGAGTAAAAAGGCGAGGGTTTTTGTGTGCATTTTTTTAGTTGATAATTTATCTACAGAACACTGATTATTGTTAAATTGTAATATTAAAAAAACATTTTTTGCCTATTTTTAATTTTAATATTATTAATTCAATGATAATTTGATGTAGATTATACTATTTCCATTAATAAAGGTATTTATATTGATAAGCAATTTATGTCATGCAAATACTTGCAAATAACACTATATTCAAAACAAATGTGACAAACATACAGATATGTGTGCAGTCTGAAACAAACATAATAACAGACTATACAGAATAAATGGGTCACAGGGGGTTTCTGTCTGTTCTGGCAGCGTTGGGTACAATGCTAGAACTAAATGTAGATAGGATGCCAATTTATTGTAGAGCACACTTACTCCCACACGCACACTAACTCCAAGTACATTGAGACTCGTGACATGTCACCTCTTTAGATTGTGTGAACAATACCCATTTAAACTTATTTATTGATGAAGTATAGCTTTCAATCAAACCATTGCTACCGCCTCACTGTTCATCTTGAAAACCTTTACAGTTTGCTTCTAGGCTGTAAAAGTAAGTGAAAATTTTATAATACTCCTCAAACATGATAATAATGATGCAATACCTAATAGTCTTTAAATATATTGCATTTATATGCAAGCACTAGTTCATCCTAATGTGAAAAACTGACCTTGAATAATGCTTAAAAATGAAACTTCATAAATGTGAAGGTATTTGCACTTAGTGATATTTGTGCTATACTGTGAAAAAAATTAAACTGTTGTCCGTAATATGAAAACAGCCATTTTATTGGCAGCATTTTTGAAATTGAAATAATTAATGGTATACAAATATCATTCACTGAGAGTAAAAAAAACAAAAAGTATGAACTAGAGCTGTCACATATACAGTGCAATAAAAGGATTCACACTCTTAGAGGTTTTAACATTTAGTTATAAAGCATTGAGTCACAGCCAGTTTAATTTGGCTTTTTTGACACTGATCAACAGAAAAAGACTATTTAATGTTAAAATAAAAACAGATCTCTGCAAAAGTAAATTACAAATTTAAAACACAAAATAATTGATCATGTAGCCGTTCACACCCTTCAGGTCAATATTTAGTCAAGGCACCATTGGCACCCATGACAGCCTTGAGTCTGTGTGCACATCTGCCATTTTCAAATTCTTATTTGCTAAACTGCTCAAGTCCTGTCAGGTTGCACGGGGATCATGAATAAACAGTCTTTTTTAAATCCAGCCACAAATTCTTAGTTGGATTGAAATCTGGACTCTGACTACATGACTGTAACACTTTTGTTTTTAAGCCATTCCCATGTGTCTTTGACTTTATGATTGTGGTTGTCATCTTGCTGAAAAACAGATTTCCTCCCACGGTGTTGGTTTCTTGCAGACTGAGACAGGTTTTCCTCTAGAATTTTTTTTCTCCTGGTTTATTTATTTATTTTTCTCCAGGTGTTCATCTAGAATTTATTTTCCACTAGAAATTATTTTTCTGATTTTTGCTACACTCATATTCTCCTCTACCATCACAAGCCTTCCGGGGTCCAGAGACCCTCATGTGCCTTTTGACAAAGTCTTTGTGTGTTTTTTTCTAACAGTTGGTTTCTCTTTTCTTGCCTCTCATTAATTTGTGACTGGTGTAGCACCCACAGAACAGTTGTTACATACACAGTCTCTCCAGTGTCAGTTACTGTTTCTTGTAAGTCCTTCTGAGCTATAAGAGGTCTCTTGGTGGCCTCCCTTACTAGTCTTCTCTTTACATGCTCACTCTCTGGCAGATTTTCAGCTGTGCTTTTCTCTTTCCATTTCTTAATGACTGATTTAACTGGACCCCAAGGGATATTCAGAGACTTGGATGTTTATTTGACTCCATCCTCTGACTTGTGCTTTTCAATCACCTTTTCATGTGTGGTTTAGGGTGTTCTTTTGCCTTCGTTGTGTAGTTAGTCCACCACACTGATGGTCCTTACAGGTCAGGTGACTTTACTGTACAGTCAGCTGAATCACCAGAGGGGTGATCTGCAGTGAACTGATGATGAGATTTTTAAAACCAATTGGCTACACCAGTGATGATTTAGGTGTGTCATGTTAGAGAGAGTAAACACTTTGTGATTAATTACAATACTTTCAATTTTGTTTTTCATATTTGTAATTAATTTAGACCGCTTTGCAGAGATTTGTTTTCACTTTGACATTAAAGTCTTTTCTGTTGATCAGTGTCAAAAAAGTCAAATTAAATTCCCTGTGATTCACTGTTATGTAATTTTAAAATGTGAATTCTTCCAAGGACGAAAAAGCATTTTATAAGCACTGCATTACATATAAAAATAAGTAGTAGAACTGATTGTAGCTGCGTTTTCCCAAAATTTCCAAAGTTCAGCAGCTTCAACTCAAAAAATGGGATTTAACAAAAGCCTGACACGCAGAAATGATTCCACAGACAAAATATCTTCGTTTTTAAAAGTTTAGTTAAATTTTAAAGTTAAACAGTTCACACAAAAAAAGGAAAATTAAAATAGCAAAAAAGGGAAAATTAATGTTAAGAAAAGTTAAATTCTAAGCTTAATCTTGTTATATCTCAAATCGTTACTATTTACTTAACATTTCTGAACCATTTCAAAATGGTCAAAAAACTGTATGCTTATCCCATTTCTAAACTTAAAATGGGTCTATCAAGTCCCTCTTACTGAGACCTGTTCTAAACAACAACTGAGCTTATTATCACACTGTTTCTCAGTTACAGTAAGAAGGTTCTATCTCTTGCTAACTTATAGGGGGAAAAGACTATACCATAAGTTATGACTATGAAAGAAATTTATATTCTAATTAAATTAAGCAAGCATTAATATGAGTTTAACTCAAAACTTTAACTTTCTAAGATTGGCTGTTACATTTCCGGCCCCAATTGGCTATGCAGGAGCGGAGACAATTACTATATTTCACTTCATCCATCCATCCATTCTCCAACCCGCTGAATCCGAACATAGGGTCACGGAGGTCCGCTGGAGCCAATCCCAGCCAACACAGGGCCCAAGGCAGGAATCCAATCCCGGGCAGGGTGCAAACCCACCGCAGGACTATTTCACTTCAATATGAGCCAATTACTCTTATATTAACTATTCTTTTCAAAACTAGCAAAAACACTGCAAACAAACATTGTAAAAATTTCATATTTCAAACATTGGTTGTTTCTTGAAGCAGGCACAGTTTATTCACGGGTCTGTCCAGTGTGCTGGTTTTGGTCTGCACACAAACTCTTCTGACTGCACCTTTGGCATCTGGTATTGTCTTGATGACTCGACCCATTATCCAGGAATTGCGAGGTGTAGCTTTATCTACAATTAAAAAAACGTCCCCTGGTTCAAAATTTCTTCTTGGTGTAAGCCATTTTTGACGTTCTTGAAGTATTGGCAAATACTCTTTTGTCCATCTTTTCCAAAACAAATCAGCCATATATTGAATTTGTTTCCAGCGTCTTCTTGGGTATGGTTCATTTTCTGAAATGAGTTCAGGTGGTATTTCAGGTTTTGTCTTCAGTAATAACAAGTGATTGGGTGTGAGTGGTTCCAAATCATTTGGGTCATCTGATGTCTGTGATTGAGTATTGATTCCACTCTACACATCATTGTAGGAAGGTTTTCATCATCGAGTGTTTGTTGGTTTAGTGTTGAATTTAAAATCTTTCTTATGCTTCTGATTTGTCTTTCCCACACTCCACCTTGATGAGAAGCTGATGGCGGATTGAAAATCCATTTGATTTGTTCTTGCATCATAGCGTCGCTGATTTTTTGTGTTCCAATTTTTTAATAGCTTCTCGTAGCTCTCTTTCTGCTCCAACAAAATTTGTTCCATTATCTGAGCGCATGATTTTAACTTGTCCTCTTCTATCCGTAAATCGGAGTATGGCTTGGATACAAGAATCAGTGTCTAAGCTATGTGCAATCTCTATGTGCGCAGCTCTGGTTGTTAAACATGTGAAGATTACTCCGTACCTCTTGACTGGGCTTCTTCCTCTTTTGACTAGGAAGGGGCCAAAATAATCGACTCCAACATTTGTAAACGGTGGTTGATTTGGTGCTAGGCGATCTTCTGGCAAATCTGCCATTTTTTGCTCACCTACTTTCGTATTGTTTCTTCTGCACCTTGTGCACTTTGAAATTATTTTTCTGATAGATGAATTTGCTTGAGGTATCCAGTATTTTTGGCGTAGCTGTGCAAGCACATAGTTGCGCCCACAATGTCCGATTCGTTTATGAATGTGTTGCAATATGAGAGAAGCAACATGTGAATGCTTGTGTAGAATTGCAGGATGTTTAGCTTCTTCGGCTTTGCAGAGTCTTCCTCCAACTCTCAGTATTCCATCTTGTATGCTGGGTCAAGTTTATAGATTTGACTGTTCTTTTTAACACAAGTCTTTTTCTTTAGAGCTTTTAATTCTTCTGGAAATTCTTGCTGTTAACTTAGACGGATAAGCTTTGTTTCAGCTTTAACTAAATCATCTAGAGAGATTAGACTTGGTTTTAAAGTCAGTTTATACTTTTTCATGTGCTTTGTGATGAGTGATTTTGGTTCTTCTGGATTACCTTTAGTCTGACTGGCTTCTAGTTGAAATGTTTTTCTTTCATTTCTTAAGTGCAACAGTATGTCTTTAAACTTGAGGAACCAAGCTACTGCTTTCTTCAAGCGATGCCAGTCTGAAAAGTAAGTAATTAGTTTGTTGATGGGTTCAGTTGCTTCCTCTATTCTTGTCACATTAAGTGCACAAGTTTTAATTTCTGGATCATCTTCAAAAAGTGAATCGTTTAGTTGATCTGGTCTTTTTGGCCACTCACGTTCTGACTTCAATAAGAAACTTGGACCATGTGACCATGTGGTGCTCTTGAGAAAGTTTTCTATGCTTAGCCGTCTAGAAGCTCGATCAGCCGGATTAAGGGCAGATGTGACATACCTCCACTGCGAAGGTTGTGAATGATCTCTGATCATGGAGATTCTGTTGGCAACAAAAGTCTTGAATCGAGTGCTTTCATTTGAGATGTATTTTAGCACCGTGGTGCTGTCAGTCCAAAATGTAGATTCTCGTAAGGGCATTTGAAGCTCACTTTTAAGCATTTTGTCCATTTTAACTGCCATAACGGCTGCTGTCAGCTCCATTCTTGAAATCGTGACCTGTTTCAATGTTGCAACTCTTGACTTGCCCATAAGGAATGAACAATGCCTTTTGCTCTCTTCATTTGTTAAAACAAGGTAAGTGACAGTGCCATATCTATCTTCACTAGCATCCGCAAAATGGTGCATTTGTGCTGTCTTTATAGTTCCAAACCCAGTAGGTTTGAAGCATCTGTTCACTTTATAGTCTGTAAGTAACTTCAAATCATCCATCCATTTTTTCCATTTCTGAATGTGTTTGACTTCTACTTCCTCATCCCACCCAAATTTTTGTTTGCATAAGTTTCTTAGAATAAGCTTTGCTGGCAGTAAGGCAGGTGCTAGAAAACCAAGTGGATCATAAACTGAGCTAACAACAGACAGGATACCACGCCTTGTAGCGGGCTTATTTTGTAACTTAATCTGAAATTTGAAACTGTCCGTTTCTGTGCACCACTGGAAGCCCAAGGCACACTCTGTGGGAAGGAGACTGTGGCTCAAATCCAAGTCCTTTTGTTCATGAGCTCTGTCTTCTTCAGGTAAGGACAATAAAACTGCTCTGTTGTTACTCACCCACTTAGTCAAATGGAATCCCCCTTTGAGACATAGAGCTTGGTGGTCCTTTGCCAGCTTTATTGCTTGTTCTTCTGTCATCACTGACCTTAAACAGTCATCCACATAGAAATTATTGAGAACGGTGTTAACAGCTTCCTCAGGAAATGTATCTCTGGCATCTTCTGCTGTTCTACGCAAAGCATAAGAAGCACAACTGGGTGAAGAAGTAGCACCAAAAAGATGTACTGTCATTTTGAATTCTTCAAGATCTTTATTTAGATTACCATCAGGCCACCATAGAAAACGTAAAAGTAATGTGTCTTTGTCTGGTATCTTAACTTGGTAGAACATTGACTTAATGTCTGCCATTAAGGCTACTGGCTCCTTTCTGAATCTTGTAAGGACGCCAATGAGTGTGTTAGTTAGGTCAGGGCCTTTTAGTAATTGTTCATTAAGTGAAATTCCCTGATAGGTGGCAGTGCAATCAAAGACCACTTGAATCTTATTTTTCTTTGGATGATACACACCATGATGTGGGATGTACCACACTCTGTCTTCGTTGCAATTCAGGCTTTCTTTGGGTACCTTAACAGCATGACCATTGTCTATAATGTCTTTCATGAAGGCTTTATAGTCTTCGTGGAAACCTGAATTTTTGCTCAATTTTCTTTTGAGTCCAATAGCACGTTGTTCAGCAATACAGCTGTTATTCGGCATTTTAAGTGTTTCATTCTTCAAAGGCAAATTTAAACAATAGTGGCCACCTACCAGTCTTGCAGATTCTGAAGCTATGCGCATGAACTTGATGTCTTCCTGTGACATCTCCTCCTTTTCTTCACAGTTGCGCTCTGGAAAATCTGTGTTATACTGTTGCAGCAACATACTGTATGTGTACAATAAAGTCCCTTTTCACTGGCTGTATTATATCCTGATATGGCATCTGTTCAATTAAGGATTGCAAATCACTGCTGCGTGTAGTGACATTAGCTCAAAATACAACAACAACATTTACTTATATATTCGTTTTCATACAAGTGATGTAGCTCAAACTGTTTTACAAGATGAAGAAAGAAAGGTTTATAAAAAGAAAGTATAAAAATAAGATTAGGCAATACTAAGTAACAAAGAATAAAGTAAGGTCCGATGGCCAGGAGGACAGAAAAACACAAAAAAAAAAAATCCAGAGGGTTGGAGAAAAACAACAAAATCTTCAGGGATTCTGAGACCACGAGACCTCCCAGTCCCCACTGGGCATTCTACCTAACATAAAAGATCTAAATCTAAATGTTACTAACACGCAGTTCAATTCTATTTAGGAGATTTATAACACATACTGCATTGGAAAAATAATCATAATTTTTAAACACATAATTTTCCTCTATTATTACATTTCTCCTTCTTCCATTGTAAATAAATGTTAGTTAACCATTAACGCACATCAATAGATTTAGGGACAGTTTTTATCCAAAGGTCATAAAGTAATCCAGCAACTCGCAACAACAACACACCAGTGGCCCTGACGTGTTTCTTCTGTGTATATCTTGGCTGATTTTTATTTTTTGTCTGTCAACTTACATTGTACTGCAACTACAGACAATAAATTTGAATTGTAGCTGGATTGTTACTTTTCATTTAAACAGATATGATTGCTTATATAGATTATATGGAGGAAATGTAAAATATCCAGGGCTGAGTACAGCAAGTCAGCGTTTATTCAAAGTGGTATACAAGAGAAGCAAACACAAGTCTCACAGTCTTCACAAGTTTTTACAATTAACTTTATGCAGGAAAGGAGCAATAATCCTTCAAAAAGAAAAGAGAAAGGATAAACAAGATTGAAGTCTGTTTATAAGAATAAAGAGTCATTTCAACTGTTCTTGTAGCTGTTGTGGCTGTTTGTAGGAATGACAGCTCCATGAACAAGAAAAATTTGAAGCTGTCCTATTTTTTGTCCCAACAAAACAAAGAAAATCAAGTGCTCTTTGGTGTGTGTGTCCAGCTAAGCAGGAAATCAAAAGGAAAACAAGATATGTAGGCTTGTTAGCCAATAGTCAGGTCACTTTGATAGCAGAGCTCCGTCTGGTGGGTTGCTCTTGCAAGAAATTACTCATTCTGGGAATTTCAGGCTTTTATGGAGGCTGAAACAGAATGGGTAGAGTCAGTTGTTCTCACTGGGCAGTTTCTCGACACTGAGGGGAGAGAAGGAGATGACACAGTTAGCAATAGCACCACCTCTCATCTTGGCGGGTTATTACATACTTCAACAGAGCCTGTAAGAAGGTCCTCTGATGCACTTGAGTGACACTAATAAAGTTCAATGTACAGTAAAGTAAATGAGAAATCACATCTGAATCCAAATTCATTCAATGCACCTTAAATTCTGGAGAAGAACAAAATAGCAGACAAAGGTAATGTCAACTTAAATAGAAAATATTCACATTTTCATCATGAGATCCAAGATGACCATTCTACAAAAGTGATGCAAAATCACAGTTAAAGAGGGAAAGGGAGTTTCATAAGAGATAAAGTATGTGGCAGTGAGAAAAAACAAAAGGAGATGGGAAGTTGACACAGTCATTTGAAACAATATAAATGACAGATTTTACAGAATGTGAACCAGTAAATGTGAGACAATGGAGGATCAACAATAACACGATCAATACAAATAGTCTAATCATAATAATTCTTACAACTTTTTAACCCTAATCAATAAGCCAGTTTGTAAGTCAGGAAAACTCAGAAAATCGTTGACCGGAGATAAGCTGACCATTCTCCTTAAGAGCACCTCTAATTTGCTGAGTTAAAGAGAACAATTTATAGGAAGCCTTGTATGTACAGCACTGGGAACCAATAACGACAAAACTGCCACCTTGGGAAGCCAAGAGTATATCCTTGTCCATATGATTTTGGCTCATGTGGGAACTGATTCAGCAAAGACCCGTCTGTAGCATCAGCAGTTAGGTTGGCAAAAGTCAAAAAACTTGAGCAAGCTCAATATTTTGTGCCCACAGTCATGAGAAGTAACCTGGAAGAGTAGAATACTTAGTCCTCAGCCTGAGTCAGGGACTGATTTTATAGGTGGGATGATTTTTGAAAGTGGTCTTTTGTTTCTAGAATGGAGTGGCTGTGGAAAATTCAAACTTTAAAAGAAGATGATGAGAACAGCAGATACTTTACCACCATTTGGGCAGCATTCTATCAAGCATTCTATCTGTAAGGAAATAAAGTCTTAATGGGTTGGTAGAGCCTAAGCCTGAGCGATGGCCTTTGTAAATTCTAAGGCAGATGGCATAAAAGGAGAAACTTGAAAGCTGCTCATCTTATAAATCACAGGAAAGGAACAAATACACTGTAGGAATGTGCATCTGAAACAACTTTGTATTCCATCTCTCTCTTGTCTGGTTTGTTTCAAAGCTTAGTACCTGATATGACTCAGGAAATCTGATAGGTTGAAAGGTACTTGGAATAAATGGGTCCCACTCTAGGAGGAAAGAGAAAAGCAGCGAAAACATATGTGTAAGGTTGCTTGGTCCTTTGTAAGCATGACATTGTTTGGTTGTTCATAAGGCATTTGGGTCCAAGTACTGGTGGAGCAGATGGGACTGTTGGCCATGTGTAAGGTGGTGACAGGTCTGTCTCTGAAACAGCACACTCACATTCCTACTACCTTCTCATGACATGGAGAAACCACCAATGCAACCTGAATTCACTGACCCCATACAGAGCTCTAGACTTTGTCTTTATCTGAGTTCCAGTTCTACTTGTCTCTATAGACTACTCTCAATGTTGATTACACTTCTAATATCCCATGAGATATCAGTTGCATCAAACACCGTACTTTTGACTTTTTACGATTCACATTATATTTTATCAATATTTCTTGTAAAAACTCACATTTATGCCTTGATGAAATGCAGCCTGCTCACAGGCATTACACATTTTGAATAAAGGCAGATAAGCAGGGGACTCCCAGGAGCATCATGGTAAAGGGGATGTATCAGTTCAACCAGGTATCCTTTACCTGGTATTTTAGTGAACTGAAGTTTTCCTCAGATGTCATCCAGATGGCAAGGACTCTGCCATGTCATGTTCTTTTCTGAAACCAAGTCTTTAGAGGAAATGACCAAATCTGAGTTTCTCAACAGTGAGTCAGTATTTATTCAACATCACATGCAGGAGAAATGAACACTTATGAGTTTCACATCTTTCTCAAAGATACAAAGCTTTTGTAATGAACTTTATACAGAACAGAAAAGATACTTCCTTACACAGAAAAGGGAAGCTCAACATATCTGATGGCCAAAGTCATTCTTAATAAATTAAGTCCAACACTGAGAAAAAAGAATACGTTCATCTACTCTCACTGCTGAAAGAAGCTACAGCCTTCATGGTCATATTAAGTTCACAGTACATTTCAGTAAATAAGTAATGCCATCTTTCAATGCACCTTAAATAATAGTCAGAAAACACTAATGTCAAGTTATATAGAAAATATTCTTATTTTGAAAATTATATTTTATTTTTATATATATAGTAATTTAATAAGAACTCACAAAGGTTTGGGGAACCAGCAGGCCCACAAGATGAAAAGGAAAAATAAAAAGAACACAAGGGTGCAGACAAAGGAGAAAATAAACGTAGTACTTCTGAGCATTCTGTCTCAGCCATGGGGTGTCACAGTGAGTTTCTCACAAAAGGAAAATTGTAAAATAAATTGCACACAAAAGTGTTGATAAATAATACAATATATATGACCATTCTGGTAATTATTTTGTAATTATCAATTACAGTATCTTAATTTAGTCAATTATATTATAAAATTGCACCCTGCAGTGGGCTGGTGCCCTGCTCAGGGTTTGTTTCCTGCCTTGCGCCCTGTGTTGGCTGGGATTGGCTCCAGCAGACCTCCGTGACCCTGTGGTTAGGATATAGCGGGTTGGATAATGGATAAATGGATATTATAAAATGTTTTATTTTGTTTAATAGTGGGAAACTGAGAACTTTAATAAGATTAGAGGCCCCGAGTGATTTAAATAATCTCTCTGCAGCAATTAGAGACAACTGTACATAAAATTCTGAATGCCACTTCCTTTTTGCAGTGTCATTAGTTCACTTTAGCTGTATCCTCTGCTTCAATTTGTGCTTAATACTTTTCTTAAGTTAGCACTTAAGTTAACACTTAAGGTGCACTTGATGGACTGATTGAGTGTGTTTATAGTTCTTGGGATGAAACTGTTTTTGAACCGCGAGGTCCGTACAGGAAAGGCTCTGAAGAGTTTACCATATGAAAGCAGTTCAAATAAGCAGCATAGCTGAGGCAGCATGTTCTTGATGCTGTATACTGATAATTCTCTTTCCAATCAGCTGCTGTAAAGCTGTGATTCCACACTCAGATACAGTGGGACAAATACTTGAGAGTAACAACGCTAAAGCAGCTATGGTATTTGGAATTTTACGCCAAAAAGCAGAGCAAAAATACTCAAAACAAAGAAATTCTAAACCAACAAAAATACAGGATTACTTTATCCAATAAACTCACTCAAAGAATCACAACAATCTCATTTCCCCACCTGCATTTTATGGACTGGGGGTAGACCCAAGTAGTGATGCAAGAGGTGGCCCCTCACAGTTCCACCCAAATAATATAAGGAACATAGTAGAACAAGATTAATCACACAAAAACAAAACAAAATAATAAATAAAATAAAATAAAATAGATAGAGAATGCATAACTGACAATTGTAATTTATTATATATTTATATAATCATATCAATATATTATTGATATATTCATTGTAATAAATGAATCAAACATGGACAAAAAAGACATAAAAAAGAAATTTAAGCATAAGCCAGGTGAGGTTAAATGGCTTAAAAATAATGTAATAATAATAATAATAATAATAATAATGTAATAATAAGAATGTGCTAGAGAACACGATCAGGTATTACAGGAGGTGAAAGTAAAATACATTTTGGTTTCTTGTCTGAGAAATAAGCAATAGGCAACATGTTAGGAGGCATGGAAGAGGAGAGTGCAAACCTGTGTGGCATGTGCAGTAGAAGTGTTGGGATAAATTCAATTCATAGCATAGACTATTTGTAGAGTGTGCATTAAAGATGCAGTGGTACAAAGGGGAGTCTGAAGGCAGTGAGGTTACATAGAGTGTGTTTCTCATGTTTAATTGTTTATGAAGAAGTACTCAGTCGACCTATACTTAATCCCCATAGATACCTCACCATAAATTTTCAATTGCCCTTTACAAATTGCTCTATAACAACAATTTTTTTTGTCATGATTATTGAAAGATGGTTAAAACTTGGGTCATCTTTACAAGATGCTCTGCCATGATCAGATTCTTTGCCTCACCTCTTGACTGTGGCTAATATAATTGACTAGTCCTAAAACATTGACTAGACAACAATATATCTTCAATAATTTATTATTATCTATCTTTATAAATTCAGTGCTAACATGATACTTTATTTTGCAATGTTCAACATTCATGTTGACTTCATTATAAAAAAACAACCCAAGTATAAGAATTCAAATCTGTGAATATAAAAGGAAATGGTAAATATGATTTCATATTGGTGTTACTGTTTATGTATGGACATGTGTGTGAATTTTGTGTAATAAGTGAGCCTACCCCTTTAGGAAGCTTATCCACAGTAACGTATGGTTCATACTGATTGGTGAGTTAATGTTGGCTCCACCCACTCCTACTATTACTATAATAAAGAATATTTAATTTTGGATTTCATCCCTAGTTGTACAAATATGTCTATTCCTAAATCTGATCTGTCTTAAAAAATACATTCTCAAGATAGGTACAAAGAGCAGTGCATACAGAGCTCCAGGAAAATACAAAATGTCTGTGTAACACCAACATGTGGACCTTTTCCTACATGAGACTTCACCAAATCCTTAATTATTACTCATCTAGTCAGCTATCAATTTAACTTGATTAGTTCTGAACAAAGGATAGAGCACTGCGGTGGGCTGGCCCCCTGTCCGTGGTTTGTTTCCTGCCTTGCGCCCTGTGTTGGCTGGGATTGGCTCCAGCAGACCCCCGTGACCCTGTGTTAGGATATAGCGGGATGGATAATGGATGGATTGATGGATGGATAGAGCAATAAATGATAAATAAGAGAATGCTTTCACTTTCAACAATTACTGTATATCTAGTAGTAAACTACAATAATATGGAATGATTCTAGAGGAGTAATTGAATCCTGTTTTCTTTATATTGTACTTGTGCAAATGGGGTTGATGGAAAGTGAAAGGGATGACATTTGTTCCAATATGAGTTCTCAATTCATATTGGGTTTTTTTTCTTACACCATCACAAATTATCCTTAGCTGTCTCAACTTTATATATGTCTTTCCTAAATAGTATTTCCTTAAATACACAACTAAAGCTAAATTCAGATTTAACTGAGGTATAGATAAACTTCTACTTTAAAAATTGGAGACTAAAAGAAGTGCAAACTTAAATTTAATCAGATTCTCCATAATGATAAATATATACTATTTATACCAGCTGCAAATCTTTATGTGTGCTGCTGAAGTGAACAACTTAAATATAAATTTACAAAAAGAATTTGAATTTAAAATAAAATGTTAGCTATTATAAAGATAAAGTTATTTTAATCCCTCCCTCTCTCATTAGGGAACTTTTTTTTTACAGAACAGCCACCTGAAGGTTCCAAAAAGAACTTTTTCTTTAAATTCATAACAGATTTAATGAAAACCCAGGAAGAGATGGTTATATATCTGTGAAATACCAAAGGGTTTCCTGATTTTAAAAGGACTCTTGCTGAATATGACACAAGCTAACTTCAAGTTTTCTTGATCTCTCATATCTCTCATATCCTGCTTGGTTGCCTTCTATTAATTAAATATTTCTGTTTTATGCACAGAACTGTTTCAAACCTCAAAGATCTTCATATTTTTTTCATATTTTAAAAACTCCTACCAGAACGACATACAGTAGTTCTTTATCAACCAATGGTTCTAGGAGGAACCACACAACTCAGTAAAATTTCATTAAAGCACCAGTATGTTTAAGTGTGTGTGAGACCTAATTCTGACTATAAAACTGTAAAGTCAGTTAATCACAAGTATGCTTTGCATGAAACTGTGTAAAACATATGGGTGTGCACATTCAACACATGACACATTTGGAGCCTAGATTGTGGCATAAAGGAAGCATGAAAGAAATCTGTAAAATAAATTTTCAGATGGAATTGGTTTCACAAGTAGGCATAACAATCCAGTGTTCTGGGGAAAAAAGATAGAGGTACAATAGATCTGTCTATCCATGTTTTTCCAGTTTTCATGTAATCTTTATTTTTTCCCCTTGTGAATACATTGTGTTCCAGCTCTTCACTAATACACATGTTAAGCACCACTTTTTAAATAATGTCCCCTTAAACTTCATATCATCTTGACTAAGCTGATCAGGCCCTACGAAAACTGTCACAAGAAACTAACTGCCGAAATTATTAAATTAACTCCAAAACAGAAGGTATTTTTACGAGTATTTAAAAAAGCTGTAAAGCTCACCTTTTTACGTGTATTAGTCATTGACCGATTCTGAGAATGTTATGACTACTGTTCAAACTTTAATTTCTCCATTCAGTCTTTAATTTATACAGAACCTTTAGTATCGCAGGGCTGTAATAATAATAATAATAATAATAATAATAATAATAACAGGCGTGTTCGACAAGCTTATTTCTAATCACATTGCTCGCACTTGGAGCCCTTTCAAACTAAACACACAAAAACACAAAACCGTACATTCGCAACTAAATATACTACATACTAAAACACCGAATTAAAAACATGTCGGCATTTTTTTCAGTCTGATGGTGACTCTTCCGTGTTTGTCAACTTCCCTCCCTGCTGTGATACTGGTTAGAAGTCACCGCTGCAGCTACCAGTTGCCAGTCCGAGATGGAGCTGCCAATGAAAGCCGCCGTCTGTGCTCTGCTGTCCGTGTTTCTCCTCTCAAGTAAGAAAACGTTCATAATTGATCAACATGCTCCGTTTACACTCTCAGTCACACTGTACCAACTTTCTGTAAAAACTTATTTTAAGTCTTCCTTTTTTTTCCTTTTCCACAGGCTGCTCCAGTTTGAGTCTCACTATTTCCACAAGCCCCGTTTTCGGACGGTTAGGCGGCGATATGACGTTAAACCTTTCACTTAATCCTTCAAATGCCGTGTTACAGGCGATGACCTGGACGGTAAACAATACTAACAATGTGGTGACTTGTGTGGGTGCTGCAGTTTCATACGGACAGGGGTATGAAGGGAGAGCCCATCTGAACAACATGACGGGATCACTGTCGCTTTTCAGACTGACACTACGTGACTCGGGTCAGTACAGCGTGAGCATCCTAACTACTGAGGGAGGGAGTGCGAGTGGAACAGTCACACTTCAAGTGTTAGGTAAGTAAAGTGCAGTTTTAATTTGGAGGCCGATCATCCCAAACACACTTTAGCTAAGCATTATTTTAACTTAATTCGTGTTAGTCACAAAGCTGTGAAATCTGCTGAAGAATATTAGGGCCACATAGAAGATAGAAAATTAGGGACATAGTGAGGAAAATAAAAGCTGTACTTCGTGGTTAAATGTCGAAATTTCTTCTTTAAAGTGAGAATATCGAGATTAATCTCCTAGTTTATTTCAGCATTTAAGAAGAAATTTCGAAATTTCCACTTTGATCTTGCAGTTTATTTCTTGATTAAAGTAGAACATCGAAAACTTCATCCTAAAATTGATGTTTAATTTAAGGAGTTTCGCAATGCCTATTGTAATTATAGCAGCACATTATTCTAATAGGGTTCCTCTTGCACTGAAAGGAGCCGCATGCAGCGATTGAAACACAAAATACTGTGACATCCCGTCGAATAAACACACTCAGGAGCCTTTTGTCCGGGTAGTCTAGTCTGGCTTTTTATTGAATATGACGCAATATAAACTGTGCCCTACCGCCGCCCGTTTTCTGGGTCACGGGGACACCTTTAAAATAACAAAGAAAATTCACCTTCGTCCCATCTACCTCTTTAACTGTTCGCTCCCTTCACCACTTGATGCTGTCTTCCTCTCGCTCCAGCAACAACAACTACTCCTGACCACCATCACCCCTTTTCTCCACGCACCGTTAATTAACCTGGATGCCTGTCACTCAACTCTCTCTCTCTAGGGAGGTGCCCCAAGCCCTTACAAAAAGTGTTTCCCCAAGACTCCACCCCAACACTGCTTCCACTCCCTACAGCCCATGCAATGGCAAGACACGTCACACTGCCCCCTCCTCAGCTCCTCATCCCAGAGGAAGCACATAATTATGCAGATGTCTTGGCAGCTGTCTTTGCCGGCGTGGGCATTTGTTAGTGGAGTCAGGCTGAGCAAGTGGTGTAACATCTGAGTCAGGATTTGTGTCAGTCATGGTTGCAGGTTGTGAAGGAGCACAACCCCAGTAGGTGACCAGACGTTCCTGATACAAAAACACTCTCCTGTCCAGTGCCAACACCTGACAGGGTCCCACCCAAGGACTGCCCAGCTTTGGAGAGCGTCCCATCTGTCTTTTTGGCCCATACACCCAAACTTGATCGCCTGCTTGAAAAGGCTGCCCCCAAACCCGAATGTCATAGTGGCACTTCTGTTTCTCTGCTGCTACTCTTATCCGTCCCCTTGCAAAGTTATGTACCACCTACAATCAATCCTGCAACTTGCAAGCATAGTCAGAGCCTGGAGGTAAAGCTGGGGTGTCAAGGGGAACACCATATACAAGTGCAGATGGTGTTCACAGCCCTTGTCCCAGCATTAATAAGGCAGGGGTACATCCAGAGTATTCCTGCACAGCAGATCGGCAGGCCATCAGAACCAGAGCCAGCTGCTGGTCCCAGTCCTTTTGAGCTTTAGAGATGGTAAGAGCCAGCTGTGTGGTCAGAGTCTGGATAAACCGCTCGGCTAGCCCATCACTCTGAGGGTGTAGGGTTGGTGGTTTTCTGGATGCCAAGCCTCTCACATACTTTTTAAAAGACCTGGCTTTCAAAGTTTCTCCCTTGGTCTGAATGCAGTTCAACAGTCATCCTGAAAGAGTCCTGAAATTAGAGCTTCAGCAACAGTCTCGGCTTCTTGATTAGGCAGTGCACAGGGCTCAGGCCACTTGGTAAAATAGTACATCGCGACTAAAACAAATCAATCCCCCATCTCTGAGCAGGGAAATGGCCCAAGAATGTCAATTGCCACACGTTCCATTGGAGCCCCTACCTGATACTGTTGTAGTGGGGCAGTAGACCCTCCTTGGGGTCCTTTCCTGGCTGTGCATAAATCACACCTGCGGCAGTAGTCCTCTACATCTGCACTGTTCCCAATAAAATGCCTGCCTCACCCGCCTTAAGGTCTTGGTGACTCCAAAATAACCAACTCTGAGCACTCCATGCATGTTCCTCAGGATCTCTTCACACAGCTGTTGTGGTACAACAACCTGCTACCTCCCTTCTCCAGTCGCAGGGTCCCTCCACTGTCACTTTAATACCCCCTCTTCCACAACCAAGCTGTCCCACTGGGACCAAAGACTCTTAACTGAAGGTGATTCAAATGCCACTTCCTCCCAGCAGGAACGATGCTGTTCCTCTTTCCAGTGGAGGACCTTCTTGACCTCAGGGTCACATTCCTGACTGACTCGCCAATCTTGGGGACAACCTGGCACTGAATCTGAGCTCAATAAACAGTGCAAGGGTGCAGTAATAGTGGCAAATTCAGGTACAAATCACCTATAGTAAGAGGACAGTCCAAGAAATTCCATAATCTGCCTTCGATCATGTGGCTCTGGCCACTCTTGCACAACAGACACCTCATCTTTCTCTATGGTGACACCTCTTTGGCTCACAAGGTAATCCAGAAATTACACTTTTCTCCGGAGAAGGTGGCACTTAGTTTAAGGTTGACCACACGAAGCTTCTGCATAACCTCCTTCAAGGACTCCAGAGCCTCCTGGAATGTCTTGCCATGAACCAGTAAATCATCCAAGTAGACAAGGCATTGAGTTTCAGACATACCTGCCAATACCTTATCCATTAACCATTCAAATGTAGCTGGAGCACTGGAAAGACCAAAAGGCATAACTTGGAACCACCAGAGCCCCTTTTCTGTGAAGTATGCAGTCTCTGCTCGAGCTTCAGGTTTTAACGGCACCTGCCAGTAGCCACTGCGCAGGTCTAGTGAGGAAAACCAGGCTGGTCCTGCCACCAGATCCAGGAACTTGTCAATGCGAGGCAACGGATAGGAGTCCTTGATGGTTACAGCATTTACCCGTCAGTAATCAACACAAAAAACGCCACTTACCATCCTTCTTGGAGACAAGGACCACAGGGAGACTCAGAGGGTTCAATAATCCCAGTCTGTCTCATCTCCTGCAGAATGTTCTCAGCTGCTGTCTGCCTAGCCCGTGGCATACAGCAAGGTGCTGTATGATAGGTGAAGCACTCCCAGTATTGATGTCATGCTGCACAAGATGAGTCTGGCCAACATCATCTGCGGAGGTAGCGAAACGGTCCCTTAAGTCATGTAACAACTGCCAGAGCTGGCGCTGTTGCTTGTGTGTTAACCCTTTCCTGTTGGCATTCCAAACAATGCGGACAACCTTCATTGCTGGTACTGGTTGAGTGATGTTAGGGGGAATAGGCCCATGTTCTTCCTGGGGAGCTACCACTGGTGGTTCCTTTCAGCCTTGCTGGTGCCCTAACAAGGGGAGTGTCCCAATGCCTTGAAGATACAGAGTCCCCATTCAAAGGTCTATTTGCTCTCCAGCTGCTTGTAAGAAATCAAGTCCCAAGATACAGGAGTTGTTGATATTAGCCACCCAGACATCCTACACCCAATGCTTCTCAGCAATACAAATGTCTACTTGTGCTCTGCCTAACATGGGGGTCATCACACCTGTAGCCATCATCAACTTAGTAGAATTGGCTGTACATAGGACCGCTACATCCAACATGTCAGGAACGATAATAGATGCAGTTGACCCTGTATCCACCAGAGCCCTGCGTATATGGCTGCCAACCAAAACTGAAAGATGACAGTAATCTCCCTCAACCAACCGACCAACAGGGACTGTTCCTGGGGCCAGCATCGTCCATCCTACACCAGTCCCTTGTCGTTTATCCGGCACACTGCTTACTTGAGAATCCTCTTGTTTAGCCCTACTGGGGCAGTCACGCTACAAGTGTTCATGTTGTCCACAGTACCAGCAGTGGGCACATTAGGCATGAAGGATTCCTGAATTTCTGTACGGTAGTCACAGGAACCACCACCCCATAGTCTTGTTCTACATCTATGGCCTTAGCTTGCTGGATAGGTTCCGGTCTCCTCACCTTGGTCGACCCTGCTGATGCAAGAGGTGTTTGGCTGTAACCCTCTCTAAGAATTTGTTCTGCCTCCTGGGCTGCAGACAAAGCTTGTTCCAAGTTTTCAGGCTTAGTGAAACGGACCTGCTGTCAGAGATATGGTGGGCTCAAACCTCACAGAAATGCCTCCTTAACCAACTCTGCCTGCACTGATCTGTCAAAATGGGGATAACCCTGTCGCACTAGAGACTGTACATCTGCTGCAAATGCCCCCAGGGCCTCAGTTGTCCAGCAAACCCTCTGGACCCCAGCTTCTACATGGCCAAAACGTTGCTCCAATGCAATTTTCAAAGCAAGGGCATTTAACAGCTCATCTTCTGGTACATTCATGAGTGCCACCAATGCATCGCCATCCAATGCTGCAGCCAGCTGCACAGCTTGGTCCTCCAAACTCCAAACATTTGCCCTGGCAATCATGCGAAAACAGGTGTTGTATGCTTCCCAAGACCCAGCTCCATCAAATCTTCCAATCTTTAACACAGTCCCACCCATCAGTTGTGTCTTTATTCCAGCACTCACATGCACCGCCTCCCTATCCGCCCTCAGGCACATGTTCTCCTCCATGCAGCATGACAGTTCTGTATAGCCACGGTACCCTTGGCACAATCCTTCAGCCAACACGTTTATTGCCTCTCCATCTACATGTGCCAACAACTGCCCTGCTCCATAATCCTCCGTCCATCCGTACGTATCTGCTAAATAAAGGAAGCGCTGTTTAAATTTGGTCCACACCAACACACTAGGGAAGCGCTGCAGTTCTTTCGAAACCTATCGTTCTGTCCAGCCTTTAATTAAATTGAGCGTCTTCCATAAAAGTGGGTCGCATTCAGCCTCATAAATGAAAACTGCTCCGAAGGAGGCTCTAAGTCGCCTTCTTGCTTCACGCGGGCTGAAAACCTGCCCTCCTCTATGAATGCTAACTGCCTAGGCAAACTTATATGCAGCATAACGCTTCATTAAATACACTCTCACCTGGACTTTGACTGCTGCTTCGTTTCATCTCCACACTGTCGCAACTGCGTTTGTCTAATAACCAGATTCCACTTCTGACACCAATGTGACGTCCTGTCGAATAAACACACTCAGGAGCCGCTTGTCCAGGTTAGTCTTCCAAATGCCGACTGGCTTTTTATTGAATATCAAGTCAAGTCAAGTTGGGGAGCATGCACTGGTACAGTGCATTACCGCACCCACTACATGGCGAAACAACTCGGGATACCAGTTTGCAACCCCCCCAGGTAGACATGCAGTTCAGTCCCACCCTCCGAAAATGACTCTCTATCTGTCGCAGCCAGGTGTTACGTGGGCGACCCCTTGACCTGGTCCAGCCACTCGGGTCCCCAACAATGAAGATCTTACGAACCTGATCACCCTCGGGGAAATGCACCACATGGCTGTAGTGCCGTAGCTGACGCTCCCTCACAATGCAGGTAATGTGCCTCATTCGGGATACTCCATGAGCAACCGCTTATTTGAAACAAAGTCAAACCAATGGTACCCAAGGATTCTCTGAAGGGACACAGTACCAAAAGAGTCCAGTCTTCGTCTCAGGTGACTGGATAGTGTCCATGTCTCGCAACCATATAGCAAGGCAGGACGCACCAGGACTCTGAAGTCTTGGACCTTCGTCCTTTTGCATAGATATCGGGAGCACCACACACCCTTTTCCAGCGACCTCATGACCCCCCATGCTCTCCCACTCCGTCTACTGACTTCATAGGAAAAGTCACCAGAGACATGAATGTAACTGCCAAGGTAAGTAATCCTCTCGACAAGGTCGACACTTTCTCCGCAAACAGACACACAGCTGATGGCTGTGCCCTAGAGGTCATTAAAGGTCTGGATCTTGGTTTTTATCCAGGACAGTCGCAAGCCCAGACAATCAGACTGCTCACTCAGTCTCTCGAGCATCCCGATCAGAGCCTCCATTGACTCCGCGAAGATCACAGCATCATCAGCAAAGTCAAGATCCATGAATCTTTCTTCACCAACAGATGCCCCACAGTCGCTGGACCCCACGACCTTGCCCAACACCCAGTCCAAACAAGCACTGAACAGAGTAGGAGCAAGAACACACCCCTGACGAGCCCCAGAATCAACTAGGAAAAACGCAGAGTTCCTGCCTCCACTCTGCACAGCATTCACAGTACTAGTGTACAGGGCTACCTGTGATATCCAGCAACCTCGAGGGGATGTCCCATAGGGCAGCTCGATCAACTGAGTCGAACGCTTTGCGAAAATCGACAAAGGCTGCAAAGAAACTCTGCTGATATTCGTGTTTGTGCTCCATGAGAACCCTCAGTGCCAGCATGCGGTCGATGGTAGACTTCTTAGGCGTAAAACCAGACTGTTCTGGTTGCTGGTAGGTGAGCAAGTGATCACGGATCCTATTGAGGACGACCCTAGCAAGGACCTTACCCGGCACTGAGAGCAGTGTTATTCCCCTGTAGTTGCTGCAATCCAGGCGATCACCCTTCCCTTTCCAGATAGGGACGACAAGTCCCATTTTCCAGTCAGATGGGATGATGCCATTCTCCCAAATGGACGCAAATATTGCTTGCAATGCCAGAAGGCATGGCCCCCACAAGGGGGGGGGGCTGACAGGGTTCTAGCTAGTGGGCCTGGGATCACAGGGGCCGGTGCTGGATGAGTAGATATTATGCACAAACAAAACATATGAACAGAAAGCAAGAATTGATCCTACAGCATTGAGTGTCAACTTCAGCATAAAATATTTAGAAAACTAAAAACAATATCAAAAAAAGTTTCAGATAAAAAAATTTCTACATACTGTACATTTTTCTACAACTTTCTCGCTTTGACATTTTACGAATCCAAATAAAACGTAGACCTCTCCACTGATCAAAAATTTTGATATTAATTGCTAATTTGGTGTCATATACTTTTATATATTATTTATTTATAAATATTATAAACAATAAACTTAAACAAATTATACATGGTTTTAAACACAATTAAAAAAGGAATTCTACACAAAAAAATTAAACATTTACATCACTTATTTCTGCAGATATAAAGAGTTAAAGTTAAAATTTCGATTTTTTTCAAAATTGCCACCATTTTCAAAAAGACGTAATTTCCAACTTTTTGCAAGAAAATTGAGGCCTGCGATTACCATTATTTTAGTCAGAAAATTTCCTATAGGAAACCCTACATTAGAAAAGTATATAAAAAATGCCGGAGTACATGAAAAACTAAGCGTCATAGAACCGTACGGATCTTCAACTAAAATGTATACCTACATTTAAAGTTAAAAATGCAAAAATTCTATTTATGTTTTCTCATCATTAACCTCATTTATTTTATTTTAAATCCTATTGGGTATCACATTTTCCTTAACCCTAGGTGAAGGGCCCGCCAGAGATCCTGGCCTAGGGGCCCGCGTTAGAATGTGGGGGCCATGCCAGGAGGACAGCCTTTTCACTAGCCTGGAGAAGTTCACCCCAGATACCACAGATCACTGCAGCCTTTCCTCCCTTCAGCTGGTTCACCATCTGTGCAATCTCAGTGAGATTGGGTGGTTCACAGCTAATTGGAGGATCAGCCTCAAGAACCGTGGACTCAGAGATATTCAACGTCCTAATAATAATTCTTTGCATTTATATAGTGCTTTCTCACTGCTTAAAGTGCTCAGCAATTGCAGGTTAAGGGCCTTGCTCAAGGGCCCAACAGAGCAGAGTTCCTTTTGGCATTTACGGGATTCGAACCAGCAACCTTCTGATTGCCAGTTCAGATCTCTAGCCTCAGAGCCTCCACTCCACCTAGTGGATCAGCTTTGAACAACTGCTCAAAGTAGCCAGCCCAGCGGGTCATAACTGCATTTTCATCCGTAAGGACCGTTCCATCAGCCGCCCTGACTGCGACTCTTCGAGGAATAGATTTGGATGTGTGTAATGCTTCGATTCCTCTGTAAGCAGGACGTGGGTCGCTAGACCAAAGATGGTGTGTCACTTGCTCACAGATTCCTCTAACAAACACCTCTTTATCTGTCATCAGAGCCCTCGCAGCCGTCCTTCTCAGTTCCTGGTACAGACCAGAGTTGTCATTGAGCCGTGCGCTGCGATTCCTCTCAATGATATCCAGGGAGCCCTGCGAGATGAAACACCTCCTTCTGGGAACATCGGTAACACCAACACAACCCTCAGCAACCTTCAGGGTCTTGTCACGGAAGGTCTCCCACATTACATTAGGATCGGCAGTCGTATACCCAAAAGAAGTAGGTGGTAACCTACGGGACCTAAGCTGGATCCTAAAAGTAGCAACAACAAGTCTGTGGTCAGAATTCACAAACTGGGCACTTCCGTAGACCCTGCAGTTTTACAAGAGTCTCCAGCGTCTGCCCACGAGGATGTGATCGATCTCCTTTGCCGCACCACCAGTATTGGAGTACCAAGTCTAACGATGCAGTTCTGGGCACTGGAACCAGGATCCAGCGTTTTGCAGACCCTGACCTTTTTCAAAGTCAAGGAACATGGAGTCGCCACGGTCACCAGACCCATGGGGACTGAGACAATCCTCATAGCCAGCCCTGTCAGTGGCAGTGGCTGCATTGAAGTCACCCATGACCAGAGAAGTGTCACCTTGTAGGCACCCATCCACTAGTAAGCGAAGTTGCGAATAAAATGTCTCCCTCGCCGAGACATCACTTAACATGGTTGGAGCATACACTGAGACAAAAGACAAAGGCCCCAGGGAGGGCCATAATTTGAGTCTCATTATATGCTTGTTGAAAGGAGTGACATCGGACACCATCAGAAGAAGCCAATCTGCTACAGCAGCAGCTACTCCCCGAGTATGACAGCCATCTGACCGACCAGACCAATAAAAGGTGTATCCACCTACAGAGATCTGGCCAGTCCCCGGTCTGCGCACCTTAGAGAGTGCCACCACTGAAATGCAGAGTTTACGCAGCTCCTCCGACAGCAGAGAAAGATGATCATCTTGCTGAAGAGACAAGACGTTCCATGAACCCATCCGTATGGTCCGCCTCAAATTGGGACCCGAGGGCTGCCGTGCAGCGGGCAACGCCTCAGCACCACACCAGTTCTGATCCCCAGCAGACCTGACCCTATTGACTCTCCAACGGTTTCGACTTTTCCGGGGAATGGGCTCCCGAAGGCTTTCCCCCATCCCATCATGATGCGATCAGCCTTTCTATGGGTGGCTGCAGCAGAGCTACTCCCATGGAGAGCAAAAAGGAGTCTTTTCTGTAGTCTCGAAGCTTGTGAAGTTTTTCCACTTTCAAGACCAGGGGTTTGGGAGCGGAGAAAACGACTGACGAAGGGTGACACACCGGATGAAGAGGAGGAGGAGGATAAAATCCTCCAGGACCGTGACTATGCTTTTTTATGCTTTTTGATCATATGGTTCACAGGAACTTGATTTGACTAACAGGGTTAGTCTCATGAACGAGCTTGTACTGAACCTGCAGGATAACGTACACGCAAACAGTGGAGCTTTTGGCTTTTCTTCACTGATATGTAGCTCTGAGCCCTAATGGTAACTTCTCCTTTCTCTGAATCCTTCTTTGAAACTGAATTTGACAAAGATGTTGGTAAAATTGTAACAGGGATTGACACACATTAGCAGTACTACTACATTAACCTTGGCTTGTACACAAACATGTTAATACATCCGGATCTTACCTTCTTAATTGTGGATGTAGCTTGAAACATATCGTTTGAAGCCATTCTCCCTTTTAGCTCCTGACGTGTGACATAATGTTTGAATAATGTGACTTATTTCATTTACTATAAGTCTGGGCATATCTTGAAGTGATTATAGTCTGCGTTGATGTTAGCTCCGGAAGTGAGGTAGCAGGCATACGCGGAATCCGGAAGAGAGTGTGCATATAGTCCATTCTATGAATGTATAAGAAATACGGTATATCGTACTGGTAATGCAATAAAACCTTATAGGACACAAGAGTAAACTAAAAAAAGCTTAAGTTTTAGTTTAATTGCTTTATTGATTGTAATCTATGATTGTAAATGTATGAGTAATCACATCTTTTCACTTAAGGGAATCAACTTTTGTTATCTGTTCTACTATACTTGCTGAAAAAAACACTTGATTGTTTACCTCTTTTGTAAGTCACTTTGCATAAAAACATTTGCTAAACAAATAATTGTAAATACATTTTTAGGGATGATGGACGAAAAATTAAATCTTATTTGCTGGCTACAATTTACATGAAAGTTGAACAACCACTTAATAATGTTCACACTGACCGAAAGGTCAACTAACTTCCCAATTTTGAACACAATGATAAAGTCTATACATAATAATTGGCTAGAGTTGCCTCAGATATTTAAAGATATTGTTTGCCATAATCAATGTGGTGTCTTCAACACCCACCCTTATTTGATAAACTTACTGATTTGGAACTGTGGATGGTATCAATGAGAAAAGATTTTTAAGTAGATCCAAAGGTAAAGCTAAGAAAGAAAAATAATTCATTTTTCGTAATGGCACCTGCATGCTCACTGTTCTTTTCCACAGGCCATGCACCACTTTAATGTCTTTCAATAACAGAAACATCTTACCAGGATTTCCTGTACTTTCTAGTCTACTCCAGCTTGTGAGGTCTTGCAGCTGATTAAGTGAAGAAGACCACTGAACTTTACCTGGTGTAACAAGTTTAATGTGATTTAGCATCATAGACATTCTCCGTTGAGTTTCACATGGACACAGCACGACTGATGTGATGAAAAAACTTCTCCGACCAATGTGTTGTACCACCTGTCATTGGAGACCCCCACTGTTAGTCAAGTTCCCTGAGGGGGTTCTGGTTTCCTGCTGGCCCCATGAGGAGGTGTTGGTGGGATTTCACTGGCCTGGTGGTGAGATTTCTCTGGACGTTGTGGTGGGATTTTGTGCAGCTTCATTAATTAGCATTTAAAATTATTTTCATTCAAATGTTTTAAAATCTAAATAATCCCACTAAAGATTAAGTGCTTTGTGGCAAAAGCACTTTCATAAGAACAGAGGCACATGCATATTCAGACCAACTGGATAGTGACTCACTACATGCCCGCCTATCCAATTGTTTTTATTTCCTGAACCTTAAAACAGTTCAATATTAATGAACTTGAAATATTGTCAGTTGATTATCAACTTTAAAATGGGATGAAACATGAATTTTTAAAACAAGTTTAAAATATTCTCGTTGACAAATTTGGACTAATATCATCACAACTGATACCCATCGGATTAAAGATACTTGGAAGAAGTACAATCGAAATTGTCAAACGAAAAGAATGAATGGTTTGTGGTGTTCACTGGGAGAACCAGAAGGATCAAGCTGTAATGTTTTGAAACTGGGAGTCACAAAAGTGCTAAAAAAGTTAAAGATGGGTAAAAGTGGGGATGGTGATGATGATGACAATGATTATGATGGTGTGCAGACTAATGTTATTGCACTACAAGTCACTCTCTTAATCTTCATTGTTTGAGCATAACAGTCACATATAAAAGCATGATAGAGCTGGAATGCCAATAATAATAATTCAGAGAAACAAAAAAATTAAAACTGAAAATATACAACTGTTTGTGCTTGTTTAAACAACTCTACACATAAACATGATTTGCACATTATTAAAGTAGGAGAAGCTCACTCAATGTATTGAATGAAATCCCTACATAGGTTGTGGTGTTTCAGTGTCATTCTGTTTTATGTTATATGCGGTTACTCAAAACAGACTTCTCATCTCAGTATTATTGAAGTTCAGTGTCCCACATAAATACCATCTGCATTCATTCTTTCAGTTTCTCTACCGATGTATTCCAGTAATCAGTAGCAAGGTCTATGCTGGCAGCATCGGTGATAGGAACAAACCCAGGGACACCTGGCTGTTCATTGCAGGGCACATTCACATACACGACCACAGAACCAATTTAAAGTCACCAATCAGCCTAATGCACACATCTTTGGGGTATGGAGAAACTGAAACAAAAGAGAAAACAATGCAAAAATACAGAAATCATGTAATCTCAACATGGAGAGTGTCTATAGGCCATGGTCTGAACTCTGGACTCGAGTTATAAAGAAGCAGCTCTAACCAATATACAGTATCTTTGAATGTAGTAGCAACTAGTAAATGATTTAAGGCCTTCATTATGTTTATTGTGCACAATAATACAAACAAGGAAATAGAAAGCAGGAAAAAGTATAAAACAAAATAATTACTGTGCACACATTCTCATCTCCTTTGTCTGGCCAAGGATGTTATTCTTGGTGAGCAGTTTAGTACAGCAGACTAGACTGTTGTTAGGTTGACACAGGATTTCAGGTTACTATGAAAATTCATACAATTTCAAGGCTGTTCTAAAGGTAAGGAGTCATAGCTACATACCTTCTTTATCCTCGTGCAAAGCTGTGGTATCTCAATTTAGAAGTGCTCCTAAATCATTGAATAAATGCAGATTGTGATGGTAAAGTGCATCTGGGAAAAGTTTGTCTTTTGTCTACCAAGAACCCTATTAATTTTATTATAGCATAGAGCTCAATAGCCACAGTAAAAAAAGAGAAAATATTTTAGACATCAAAATAAATCTAGATATTTGTCTGATGGGTATAGGTTGGGAGAATGCACTGATAGTGTGTTGCCGCACACCACATGACAAACCACCTGGACTGGGACCCGAGTGCAGCGAGTGACATCTCAGCTCCACGTCCTCTGGCATTTATAAAACTACTGAAGCAGCACCCACAAGTCAACTAATTTTACAGAGACTGCCAGCTAATATCAGGCCTAGTTTACAAAATGTACTGTAAATTCACTTTATTTACTTATACCTTCTAGTTTTTAGCTGTGTGTAGACTAATTATCAGCTTTATGTTTTATAGTATCAGTACATGTAATTTGTTTGTACACTTCCTCCACAGATCCAGTTTCTGTACCCACAATCCAGTCCAATGTGACTAATCCTGTAGAGTTCAATGACACAGTGACTTCGACCTGCACGGCCTCTGGCTCAGACATCTCTTACCGGTGGTTCAATGGCAGCTCAGAGGTGTTGGACACTCAGAGGATTCACCTGAGTGCGGATATGAGAACTCTAACGATATCAAGCATATTGAGATCAGATAATTGGCCCTTCTACTGTTACTTGTATAACCACGTCAGTAGTGGCACCAGCAAGCCCTTTTGCCTTGATGTAAAATTTAAGTGGGGATGAAAACAGATCTTAGTATTATATTATACTTTCCTTCATTTATAAATGAATGAAATAATTGAGTGAAGTGATTGATACGTCTTAAAAGCTTGTATGTCAATACAGACAATAATTTAGCAGAGCAAGAATGCTGTATTAGTAATGTATGCATTACACGATTAATTATTTTGAGTAGACGAGAAAAAAAGAACATTTAATGTGTTCAGGTTTACCGTGTATGTATTTTAGATGGACCGGACCTGCCCACTTTGTCTGTCAGTCCTTCCAAACTAGTCTATGCTGCTGGATCTTCCCTTATTTTACAATGCTCAGCACAGTCCAGTCCTACTGCTCAGTATCAATGGTACTTAAATAGAACTTCTCTTAACAAACGAAGTCAGGAGCTCGAAATAAGGAACATTCAGGTGGATCAGGCGGGTAAATACACATGTTGGGCTTTCAATGATGTTACACTCAGGTATGCTGCTGCCCACAGTGTGTTTGATGTCATAGGTGAATAGAATGGCGAGTGTTTTTGTGTGTGATTTTTTTAATTGATAATTTAACTACTAAGGATTTATTATTTTTAGATTATAATATTAAAAAACATTGTTTTGCCTATGTTGAATTTTAATATTATTAATGTAATGATAATTTGATATATATTGTACTACTACTACTTCCATTAGTAAAGGTATTTATGTTTATATGCAAATTAAGTCATACAAATACTTGGCAATACCACTATATCCAAAACAAATGTGACAAACATATGTGTCCTGTCTGAAACAAACATAATAATAGTCTATATAGAATTTTATATAATTCTTCATGTTCTGGCAGAGTTGGGTACAATGCTAGAACTAACCCTAGATAGGATGACAGTTTATTATAGAGCACACTTACTCCAACACCTATACTAACTCTAAGCAAATTCAGAGTCGCGACATGTCACCTCTTTAGATTGTGTGAACAATACTAATTTAAACTTATTTATTGATGAAGTATAGCTTTTATTAAAACTATTACTACCACCTCACTCTTGAAAACCTTTACAGTCTGCATCTAGGCTGTAAAAGTAAGTGAAAATATTATTTTACTCTTCACAAATGATAATAATGTAACACCTAATAGTCTTTAAATATATTGAATTTATATGCAAGTGGTAGTTTATCCTAACGAGCAAAACTGTACTTGAATAATGCTTAAAGATGAAGCTTTATTAATGTGAAGATACAGTATTTGCACTTAGTGATACTAGTGATACACTGTAAAAAATGAAACTGTTGTCTGTAATATAAATAGAGCCTTTTAAAAAGCAGTAGTATTGAAATTCAGATCACTAATGGTATATCAATATAATTTAGTGAAAGTAAAAAAAATATATATAAACTAGAGTTGTCTGATATACAGTGGCAATAAAAGGATTCACTCCCACTCACATTTTGTTATACAACATTTAATAACAGATGATTTAATTTGTCTTTTTTGACACTGATCAACAGAAAAAGACTATTTAATGTCAAAATAAAAACAGAAATCTGAAAAATGGTGAAATAAATTACAAATTTCAAAAACACAAAATAATTGATCACATAAGTATTCACTCCCTACAGGTCAATATTTAGTCAATGCACTGATGACTGCCTTTATTTGCTAAACTGCTCAAGCCGTGTCAGGTTGCATGGGGATTGAAGGGGATCATGAATAAAAAGCCTGTTTCAAGCCCAGCCTTGCTTGTGGTTGCTGTCTTGGTGGAAAACAAATTTTCTCCCACGGCATAAGTTTCTTACAGTCTGAGTCAGGTTTTCCTCTAGAATTTATTTTCACTAGAATTTATTTTTTGTGTTTTGCTGCATTCATTTTCTCCTGTACCCTCACAAGCCTTCCAGGGTAATCTGCAGAGAAGCAACCCCACAGAATCTTGATGCCACCATCTGTGCTTCACAATGAGTATGGTGTGCTTTTGATAACATGCAGTGTTCAAACATTGGGTTTAGTCTGATGACCAGAAAGCTCGATTTTTGTCTCATCAGACCATAGAACCTTCTTTCTGGTGACGCCAGAGGACCTCATGTGCCTTCTGATAAACTCTTTGTGTGTGTGTTTGTGTTTTAAACAGTGGGTTTCTATTTGCTTGCCTCTCGTTAACTGTCCCTGGTGTAGCATCCACACAATAGTTGTTAAATGTACAGTCTCTCCAGTGTCAGTTACTGTATCTTGTAAGTCCTTCTAAGCTATCAGAGGTCTCTTATTGGCCTCCTTCAGTAGTCTTCTCTTTACATGCTCACTCTCTGGCAGATTTCCATCTGTGCTTTTCTTTTTACATTTCTTAATAACTGATTTAACTGAATCCCAACAGATATTCAGAGACTTGGATGTGTATTTGACTTCATCCCCGGACTTGTGCTTTTCAATCACCTTTTTATGGAGATGTTTAGAGTGTTCCTTTGTCTTCATTATGTAGTTAGTCCACCACACTGATGGTCCTTACAGGTCAGGTGACTTTACTCTACAATCAACTGAATCACCAGGGAGGTGATCTGCAATGAACTGATGATGAGATTTCTAAAACAATTGGCTGCACCAGTAATGATTTAGGTGTGTCATTTTAAAGAGACTAAATACTTTGTGAATCATTATTTTGTTTTTTATATTTGTAATTAATTTAGAATATCTTTGCAGAGATTTTCACTTTAATATTGAAGAATCTTTTTCTGTTGATCAGTCTCAATAAAGTCAAATTAAATGTCTTATGATTCAGTGTTATGTACGAGTAAAATGTGAAATCTTCCAAGGAGGATAAAGCGTTTTATAAGCATTGCATTACATATAAAAATAAGTAGTAGAACTGATCATATGTACAGAAAACTATAAACATGTAAATTGCTGATTTTCAGTACTTTACCTTAATTAGTAGAAAATGCTTTTTTAAAACTGGCAACATCTTTTCAAATAAATTAAACATTATAGTAGTTTAATATATTATGTTGCAAAATCTATTGTTTGAAAAGGATATGATAAAATATAAGTATGAAAAGATGGTGAAATAAAATTTCACTGAGATATAGTCAAGGTACATATGAAATATTCAATTTACACCCCAGAAATGCATCCCCTTCTGCTCTGCAAATTAAATCAAAACATTTCACTGAAAAGGGTTTTGAATATGAGTTTAGCCAAGTTAATTTAAATAATTTTGATTTATCAGTAAATATCATTTATTACATTTTGAAAGTACAAAATTAACAATTTTACACCTAAGAAAGGGTGAACACATAAAATAAAATATAAATATCAAAATACGTACATATTCACTCTCAAACTCACATCTAATTCAGGGTGTCGCAGTGTAAAGTAAATGCTAGTAGTTCGGAACACAAGACAGGGATTTTCCCTGCACATTGTGGATGTCAAGCAAAGGTCTCAAGCACACATAAACATATTCACGCTTACAAGAACTACAGAGTAACTAATTAACCTAAAATGCAAGTTATGGCATCAGGTTTGTGTGCCCCTGTGACCCTTGAAGCTGTGTTGTCCAATGCAGAAACTCCTGTTAGAAATTCCCAAGGCAAATTGGTCCCAGTTCAGTTGTTAGACAAAGAGCAAATCACACGCCCCTTATGATGCAGACACAAAACTTTTATCCCACCCAATATGGGGTTACTGGGGCCTTCGCCTTTAGCCAGGCCTGAGAGGAGTGTCTGCTGTTGAGTGCCATGGCTGCTGGGGCTGCCAAGGGGCCCGGTCTGGGAGAGCTCGAAATCATGATGTGAGACTGCTCTCCCTCAAGCCCATCACCTGCAGGATGAATAGCAGCCAGCTGCAGTCTGACATTTTCGACAGTTGAAAGCAAGGCCTTGGTGGACTGGGACCCAGGCACTCTTCCCAGGTCTGGAATTTTTTGGGATGTCTTGGCTAATCTCCCTTTTCCCTGTCAGACCAGGGTGGTGGTCCTCATTTTTAACAAAGAGGACTGGAGTGTGTTCTCCAACTACTGAGGGAATCAAACTCCTCAGTCTCCCTGGAAATGCTTATGCCAAGGTGCTGGAAAGGAGACTCTGCCCAGTCATGAAACCTCAGATCCAGATAGAGCAATGTGGATTTTATTTAGGCCATGGAACACTGGAACAGTTCTTTAACCTCAGGGAAATCTTGGAGGGGGTATGGGAGTATGCCAAATTTGTCTACATGTATTTTGTGGACTTAGAGAAGGCGTTTGACTGTATTCCTTGAGGAATTCTATGGAGCGTGCTGTGAGAGTACAGGGTTTTGGGGCCCCTAAGAAGGGCTATTTTGTCCCTTTATTATCGCAGTGAAACCTGTGTCTGCATTTTCGGAAAATACTTAGCATCATTTCCAGTGGGTATGGGACTCTGCCAGGGCTATCCTTTGTTTCCTGTCCTTTGTGATTTTCACAGACAGAATATTAAAGCAAAGTCAGGGAGGGACGGGTGTCCTCTTCAGTAGCGATAGAATTGCATCTTTGCTTTTTGCAAATGACATGGTATGTAATGTGTATGAACATTTTTATCATTTATTTTTATTACTGATATAAAACCTCCTAAACATTGCAGAAAGATCAGAAGTCACTGATTTTTTCCTTTCCAATAGGTCTACTGAGAACAGATAATGACCACTTAATATGCTGATAACCCTTATGGCAGCTGTGATGTGTTTGTTATTTGTTGAGCTCTGAATGTTTGATATTCTCCAGAAACTAGCATCTGTTTTGCTTGGCACTTTCTTGAATTGTTGTTGACTGAATTATTTATATGTCAGCTCAGATGGTTTTATTAAGTTTGATTCTAGTAAGTTACCTTGCATGTTTAGTCATACAAGAGAAAGAAGTAAAGTTGAAAAAGTTGAAATGAGCGGGATAAGATGATTTTGTTTGGTGTTGTATTATGACAAATAAAAGTACATTTTACTTGTGTTATGACAAGTGCTTAAAATTCTTCGTAGCAACAGTCATGTATTGCAGAAACAGGTAAGCCATTTCTACAACAATGAATGATTGTATAAAACAGTATAAAACAATATCTCTGGTCACAGTGTTCTGTCATGGGCAGGATCCTAGGTGACACTATTTTCCCCTTTATAGTCTTTATTACAAAGACCTGAACGGAATACCCCAAATTCCAACTATAGCCCAAATCCCAACTATAGCCCTTTCATGGTTTACAGAGAGCAGGATAGAAGGTTTTTACTTTTATTCATGCATGGATTAAGCAGTTTCTAAATGTGCCCAAAATATAAGCAGAGTAAAATAATTGTTTGAAAAACAATACTAATATATCCTGGATCATCATGGTAGAAGTCATAAACATTCAGTATGCTCAGACTACCAGGTAGCACTCTGCCTTAGTATGGTGAATGATCCATGGTCCAGCGTGGTCTCTTTTCCAGCATGGCCTCAAGGTGATGGAATGATGGAGAGATATGATGTGGTATAGTGGGTTCACAGCTCGCTGAGCAAAGGCCATTTCTTTTAAATAAATAATCACCGCACTCGAGGCGGCTTCATGTGTGGGCGTAGTTGTAGAATGCCACAGGGTGATCTGCGGTGTGGGCGTTTCTCACCGAGTGCACAGGTGAGGAACTGCCCACATTCGTGATTGCTCCCACAACAACAACAACAACAACATTTATTTATATAGCACATTTTCATACAAAAAACTGTAGCTCAAAGTGGCTAATTTGCTACAACTGTTATGGCCCCACGCCATTTAAAAGAAGCGCAAGTCGGTTTTAAGGGAGATGAGAGAAAAAGAACGAGAGAAAGGAGAACGGAGGTTACAGCGAGAGAGGAAGCAGGCGGTGCAGTAGAGAGACAGACACGCGGAGGGTGTGGTGAGCGCGCGAACGAGCGCTTGAGGGCAGCTGCGAGGAAGCTGGGTGTTAGGCCGACACCCAGGTGTTGGAGTTGTTGCTCCCGCTGAGCAACCAGGTAGCGGGAGTGACCAGGTGAAAGTGACGAGCCGCGTAAGGCCGAGATGGCAGCGGAAGTCGGGAGGCTTGGTGTTGGAGTCCCCAATGTGTGCGCCCTGGCCATTGGGTGGAAACTAAGTCTCGGGGACTGGGATGAGTGCCAGACCGGAGTCAGGGATCGGGAGGTCTCCAGTCTCGTGTGTGTCAGAGAAGAGGGCAGCTGCAGAGAGCGTCTCGCCTGCTGCAAAGCCCAATTGGGAGAAGCAGGTGAGACGCTAACAGAAAAGAAGCACAGGACTTGTTGTTGTTGTTGTTTTTAAAAACTGCTTCCTGAACGTACATTTTAACCTCTGATTTTAAAGGATTGTTTTTTTGTAGTGTTTTTAACCTCCACTTTTTTTTTATGGATTATTTATTTAATGAAGATTTATGAAAGCACTGCACTTTATTTATTTATGGACACTTTGTTTTGATTGTCTTTTTAATAAAAGCACTTTTGCACTTTTTACCATCCAAATTGCTTACTTGTTGCCTTCACTGACTAGCTCACTCGGTAACATTATCGACGGTGACGGGTTCAAGGGCTTCTTGAACAGTGATGGGAGTGTGGAGCCAGAACCCACATCGTCACATATGACCACTATCTTATCTATATGTAATATCAGAGAAACAGCATGGCCTATTAGCCCTGAATTTAAACTAGTCATGTGGTGCTTGACACACCTATTTGATAAGTGTGGGTATAGTGTATTTTCTAGTGATTCAGCTCCTTAGACCAGCCTCGAGCACACCTCAGCCTTTAGCCCATCCCTGGCCAAAACTTAATTTCTAGTCTTTCCATCTCTCGCACAAGTCAGTTCAACAATCTGATCTGGTGTAACCTCAATACATCCCAAACAAGAACTGCTGTATCTATTTTCCCATTTGTATAATTAGATATTACTTGAAAAAACACATTAATAAAAAAGGTGATCAGATTATATGTTACATCTTTCCAATCATTTCTCAGAATTTTTTACTCTTCACTCCAAGCAAAAAAAAATAGGTATCAATCAAAATGGCATTTTTGAAAACATTTTTATTATCACAATTTAATGTAGAGTAGTGTTGCATATCTCTAAAAACTGAGCACGAATGATTTGCTTCAACAATTGTAAATGGTATGTCTTTTTAAACTCTGTGTTTAATTTAGTGCATGTGATCCTTTCCAAAAATGAAAAAGACAAAATTCTAAATATTTGCAAAGATTTACAACTATAATCTAGTAAAATTTGTAGATTGTGTTTAATATCCCTACAAATTAAGAAACTGATTTCTGAGAATTACCTTAATTGCAATATAATATCCTCTTTTATCATACTGTGTGCCAAAACAAAATAACATCACCCAAAACCTCTCCAATGTCATAATTTGCCACCTCATCTTTTAAATCTTTAAACAGGTCATTCTGAAATACAGAAATGAAATTATGTTTATTCTGACCAGTCTCATCTGACTAGGTTTTGAAATCATTTATAAAATCTCAACTGGAACAATTAGCCTATTTAAGATATAGAGGTTTATAAGTTAGATTTGACTGGTAGACAACCATATAGATCAAAGATGAAAAAAACAATCCTAGAAACATATTTTATTTATATGAGATGAAATAGAAAGGGTACTAGAACACCCAGACTCTTGACCAGGATAGATATATTTATAAATGTATTGTTTATCAGAATTGGAGAATTGTTAGCCATAGCAAGTACAGATTTAGTACCAACAAAGAATACTCCTGTTTTATTACCATTTAACTGAGAAAGAAAATTATGCATCATACATAACATTATGTCCTATAGACAAGCGGTAAGAATATTAGGAGGAAGAAGAGAGGTAGATTCAGTGGATAATTAAAGATGCGTATCATCAGTATAACAATGAAACTGAATAGCGTGATGCTGAAATATATCACCTATAGGAAACATGCAAATAAGGAAAAGAAGTGGCCCCAACACTGAGCCCTGTGGAACTCTCTGCATAACCACTGTACTCTCACACCTAAACCCGTTCACCTGAACAAACTATCTTCTCTCTATAAGAAAAAAAAGAAAAGACATTGATACATTGACAGAGGGAAAATAATTTCACAGTAGAAGTGTCAAGGACAATGTCAATGTTGTGTTTTTAAATCTTCAGTTATTTCATTACTGTGTAAGTTACACACCTTGACTTTTCTAACTTGCTAAACTTTAAATTACTATATTTTTGTAACTGTGAAATTGTGTTCAGAAAATGTGCATAATTATATTTATGTTTGATTTTTACACAAAAGACCCTCTTTTACCATCAAAAGTCACACCATTAACTTTGGTACCCAAGTGTAAATAACCGTCTGTCTATTCCGGCTGCCACTTGACTACATTTGCATATACTTTTCACATCCAGAAATCCTCTCCTGCTGTTATCAACATTAATGAAAATTGTTTCCTAGATATGAATGGCTCCCTGTATTTCAGCAGACCACTTTGAAACAATCATGAAAAAATGTTAACTTATAATCACTCACATTGTTTCACTATGCATGAAGAAAAAGACAAATTTGAAAACTGTTGGCACTTTAGTTATTTTAGTTAGGTAAAAAAAAAGAATTTAAAATAGTTTGAAATTGTATCACAATGATTTTCACATAGCTTGGAGTACAAGATACACAACAAGCATTACTGTGACATCGGGAAGGGAGAACATGTGAAGTGGTACATACTGGACAGAGCAATCAAGCCACAAGTGAAAAGCAGATCGATGCATGGCAGCTCACTTTCAGAGTTTTTAAAGACACAGCAGACCTGACAATGAATGCAAAGGTGAGAATAAATGGTGGGATTTCTTTGTGAAAATGGAAGGGCAAATGCCCTTTAATGACCATTAATGAGGCTCTGTTTAGGAGCAAAAAATATGATTTGAGTATAGCTATATTGAAATGCTGCCACGAGTATTTAATTAAACACACTCAAGCACACATTCACATATTGAATCACATATGTGATTTGATGGTAGATGTGAACACATAAAAAGTGACTGTTTATTGTTGTATTTGCATACATTGCCAGGTCTGCCATGTCTGTGAAAATATTGCAAGTGAGCTGCATTCACTCACAGACCGCTCCATTCACAATGTGCCATCTAACTTGTTCTTTTAACCACACGTAAAACTGATGCTAGTTACACAGTTGTTATTCGGATAGCTTTCCTGCTATACTAGACACTTTGTGTAGAACTGCATCATTCATTATAAGTAAGGGTAGAAATGCCCTTTAATGGGAAAGTGATAAGCATTATTTAGTCAGGAGGCTGTCCCATCCAACATGACTGTTGGAGGTGTGTGATGTTATGCTAGCCAAACAAGGTCAACAGTGAACCCAGCAAACTTGCTAAACTTTTTGCTAATCAACACTAGTGAGGAAATAAATGTATTGTTTTTTTTAAGTTATGTAAACCAATCAGAAGTGCTCATTGCTTCTTTAAATTATAAGAGATTAGTTACCATAAGGAACACTGATATGGGTGATTCATTTACCTGGTCAGAGAATTATGGTTTTACCACTCAGGTGATACCCAAGCTCATAAACATTGCATTTTTTTGGCCTCATTCCAGATTAAAAGTATATTTTCTTTCTCTTGTATTCATACAGTATATGGGAGTACAGGTCGTCAGTGCTTAACATGTGCTTTACTGTTCACATATCCAAAGGTATCATTTCTGAAACCAGAATCTCAATACTCGTAGTCATTGGTAGCTTTCATAGCACTTTGCTGGCCTTCCAGTCCTACAATATGATGCTACTGACTGGGTATTTAAATCAGCATGAAAAAGCCATTGAATCCATTTCAATTGTTTATTTTTCCCGCTGCTGATGAAAACTTCACCTTATGTACTTGAAACTCATTTAAAGAAATGATCAGTTTATCCATAAATGGCATGTGACTAGCAATCTAAAGCCTCCGTGAACAATCTCAGTTTGTTTGAAATCATGAAAACTGTTTTATTGTATGTTTGGGTTTTCATTAAAGGATGATACTCCAACTGTATAGCTGAATTTAATGGTATCTCACCTCAGAAACCATGATAGTGTTTTATATTTTAACAGCATCTTCACCAGGAACAGTTTTCACCTTGTCAACAGAAAGTCTTGCTGGAATAATCATCGGTTCATTTCTAGGGGGCGTTCTTGTATCAGTGATTGCATTTCTTATTGGAAATAGCATCAGGTGAGCGCAACAAATGATCATCTTACTTCTGTTCCTTTTTCCCAGATTATTAGCATGTCTGAAAATGACATGAGACATTTGATTTTACAGGTAACCTAAGTTTGAAAATAATAATTTACAGTATGTAAGTTTATTAATTTATTTAAGATGCAAAAGTCCTTCATAATAGGAAGGTTGTACCGTTATTCTTCTCCTGTTGTGTTTACTGGCAGACTTCACAATTCATCCAGTTAAAATCACACATGTTGAAGTTCATTTGTTAACTCTGCCCAGTGAAATGGCCAATCTTCAAGGGTAATGACAGTGTGTTTATATCTCTAGGAGGGGACAACTTTGTGGAAAAGTTCCAGCTGTTAAAGCAGACATTAATGGTATGTATCCCTCCCTTATGGTTTATCATCTCCACACTCTAACACTGCATGCTGATGAGTTATGCAACCTGTTGTAATTCCTAACCATGTGTTTAGTTGTCAAGTTGATGTCAATGTTTCCTTTCACTTTACAGACTTCTTAACAGGCTTTTCAGTCTGTTTGTCAAAGACTAAGGCTTAACTTTCATTGCCATAACACCATAACCCTGAGTTGACTGTGTAACACATGTGCTGAATATTGAAACTGTAAGGGTTTCCATAGTGGCATTTTCAACCCAGATTAATATCAAGGAAGAAAAAGATACAAAACAGCATATTTTTAAGAGAAAAAAAAAGCATGTGGAATTCAAGAAGAACGATTAAGTACCTAATATAATGAAGGAACACCTTTGCATTTACCTCAATGGGTTCTGCTCCCTGTCTACTTACATTTTCTTCTCTCATCTCTCTTGCTTACATACTCTAAGCTCCCTGGTTTATTTTCCATTAGATCCTCTCCCATCTCAGTTCTGTTCTGTATACTCAAAGGGCTCCTGGCAAGACATAGTCAATGATGATGATTCTGAGACCTGCTGGAATCACTTATTGGGGCAAGAATGGCCTCAATAAAGTTGTAGGACAAAATTACAGGCATTGTTGAGCTCCAGTCTACTAATAAAGCACATGTGCCCCCTTTGTTATATGCAGTAAGAACCTATATGTTCCCTGCAAAAAAACATTTCTACTACCTGTTAGTATGGTGGAATTTTCCAGTCATTTTGTCTCTCTCTCAAGTCATCTTTTTTACTTTCGTGTCCACTGAGTAAGAAGTTGTGGAGCACTCATTAAACAGTGTTACAGCAGGGGTCGCTGTTGCCCTGTGAAACCCGCAGACAACATGTCCAGACACCAGGTTAAAATAAAGAAATGAATTAAATATTTCTAATATTTGTGCACAAAGCACCTCCACTATACTCAATAAATATACAATAACTATAATAAATCAATACAATAACAATACTCAATCCTCCTCTCCACCCAGCAGCTCTGTCACACACCCTCCCAAATCCGGCTCAGTCTGCTGGATTTTCTCAGAGTCCTTTTATATTCCTTGACTCGGAAGTGCTTCTGTCCCTCAGTCCTTGTAATTTCATAGCACTTCCGGGTCAGATGAAAACTTCTACTTTTCTTCAGCCCAGAAGTACTTCATTCCTTCCGTGCCCGTGATTAGGGAGTATTTCCTATTCCTATATATAGGGAGCTATAATAAAAACACTCGTGCCTCCCTGCAGTGTCCCCTGGCGGCCCCCATGGTATCCAGCACGGCTGTGAAGCCGAACTCCATTGTCCATTTTGCCCTGCTGGAATTCGGGGAACCTCCATGTTGCAGGGAGGACTCCATCTGGCGGTGTGGGGGTATTGGCCGGGATAAACTACCAGTGATATATCACAACAGATATAGTATTTTATTCTCTGGAGGTGCCTTTTCTTTCTTTTTCTAATAATATGAAAATTTGCTTTTCCAGTAACTGCATGTGCTCGCCTTCTTCACTAAAGTCCTTTCTTGTCTTCTCCGATCCTTTAATTACTGGTAAACCACAAGGACTATGTAAGGTCCCACCTTTGAAAAACCTACTGTATATTAAAAAGCACTGGTGTGCTTAGCATAACTAGACTATATACCTAATTATATTTTATTTAGCATACTAAAATCTTTTTTTCAAAGGAATGTCATATGTCATCACTGTAGAATTACATTGAATTACAATACCATGTGCAGTAGCTTGTAAGAAGAGAAGAGAGATTTCAGTCAGCCATTTGTTAATATGTATAACACAGATTATTTTCCTGCTCTCACAAATCACCAACGATTAGAACAGCATAATCAAATTTCTCTATGTTCTCATGACTAACTCTGGTACTCCGATATTGCTGCCTCGTTGATTAGGAGGCTTCACTTGCTGTTATTCTGGAACACAAAATTGCAAAACAGAATGAATAGACCTTAAAATAAATAAAATCCTGACCAGGATTTCACTGGTCTTTCTCAGGTACAGGCCTCACCCCAGACAGCCTGGCTCCAAAATCAGATGGCAGATTTCGATTCCTGTAAAAGCCACAAATGGGGCTTAGGCTTTCAAAGTTCAAATACAAACACACAACAGCTTAAAAGTAAAAAATGTTCTTCAACTGTAAATCTCTGTCTTAAAAGTGTATTGATTAAGAGTCATGAACATAGCCAAAACTGACTAAGGCCTCCAAAATAAGCTACAAAGAACATCAGGACCTTTATTGTTCAGCCCAGAAGAAGCTAACGCTTCTATCTAGGCTCAAAATATGGAAACTGGCTTTTAATGTTCCAAATAATTTAAAAAATATGAAAAATGCTTATCATGGAAGAAGAACTGAACTAAAAAAAAACTGCCTTGGATGAACAAAGCTAAAGAAGTATCTTCAAAAAATAACTGTATGAAGATCAAAAATTGTATTTCAAAAATCCAAATCCTAAAACTGAAGCAAAATAAACTAGAACCACAAAAGTCAGTCTTACAATAATGCACTTTAGTATAACAGTCAATGAACCGCTGAAGGACCTGCCTCTCAGAATCAAATGCTTAGATTAACGGAGGTCTTTCAATGGCAACATTATGGTGACCCAACATCTTGGGGTTTCACCCAATAAACACACAGACAATAACTATGAAACAAATAGATACAATACAAATGTAAGCAATATGTGAACAAAACAATATTAAAAAAAATCACAAAATGATAACACAATAGAAATAATACAGCCATATCATCTGAAATGTTAACCAAAAAGATGAACTTGCTTAAGCCAGCAAACAAACCCTGCATGACAAATAACAGTAGCTGAAAGATAAAACTGTGGCTAAAGATGAAAAGAGCAGTTACAGTCCTAGTGAGTAATTGTGATGGCGTATTGCCTTTGGTATGACGGAGCCCCAGTAGTTTATACACTTCTTTTTGTCTGAAAGTACACAATAGTAGTATGTCAGAGGGAGGAAGAGTTTCTTACCTTGAAACAAAAAAAGAAGAAAAAAAAAACTATGAGCTAACATACTCGACAGCCATTAACCCTTAAATTGTTATCACAATATACCCAGATTATCCAAAATGCCATATGAAGGCTGGTTGTACTAGAAAAGACACAGTGGCATTTTAAAAGAGTCACATTTCATGTAATGTATTTTAGCCACAATTACAAACTGCCAATAATATCACCCTTAAGCTCCAAGAAATTAAACACCAGTTATGTCAAGGAAAAGCTGAGACACTGAATTACTGCTAATCAATGGAGAAAGAGCTGCTTGCTGCTTTTATTAAGATTTTTTTGTGAAAAAAGAAGTTTTCTTTCCTCATTTATTTCATTTGTCTAAAGTCAGGCAATCATGACTCAAAAAAATCTGACTGACCAGATATATCACTTTTTTATTTTTATTTTTTATTTAGCAGATATTTGTATAGGTCATTTCTAAATTACTGTAGAATTAAACAAGTACCAATGCAGTGTAATGGATTTCATGGTCTGGCCATAATGAAGGAAGAACACAACATGTCAGGTTCTGTCTGTGATATTGGCAGGAGATGCAATCAATATGAAAAGTAACTTGGCGTGGTGCAGGGACATTTATCTAGCTGGGTGACCAGCACAACGGAAGGAAAGGGGGAGACAATGGGACATGGCCATGGTCTCCCCTGATAGGCTAGATGGCAGCATCCCTGGGTAGGATTCTCACACTGACATCTGCAGGGCATGCTGGGACCTATATTCCCACAGGGATGCCCTGCTGGGTTCCGTGAGGGCTACTGGGGAGCTGCTAGGTTTCGTAATCCCTACTTTCAGGGACTTATATTTGACTCGGAAGTACTTCCAGCAGACTATGCCACAGAACCAGAAGTACTCCTGGGGAATCCATTTGAAAATATAGCATCTTTCAGCTCTTCTAGTTAATCACTGTGATAGGTGTGACTGACCTTCAGAATGGCAGTATGAATCACGTTCACCAGTTTTTCTTGTGCTTTTCTGTACAAGTTACATAACTGCATGGTTTCGAACTTTGGTGTTTGCTCTCATTATAAGCAGACTGGAAAATTCAAAATATAAGACATTTAAATATAATGTTAGACACTGTCTAACTACCAAGTAAACCTGATAAGAAACAATGGGTCCTTACATAGCCTTATACAGACAGTATGTGTGTGTGTTCCACTTCTTCTGTTTAATGCAAAATATTTTGTTTCAAATTACTTTATTGAGTTTACAGGGAGCTTTACAATAATACTGTACTTTGTATCATTAATGTGATACATATTATTTTTTTCCATTTTGATTTATCCCAAAGAACACTCACATTTTGAATGGCATACTATGTAAATATTTTGATGGATTGTTCATTGCGCAGCGGATTGACATGGAATAAGGGTAGAGGTAGAGGCCGAAAACAGAATCTACCAAGGCCGAGAAACGGAGAAAGAAAGAGGCATGACAGTGATGACACAGATCATTGTGTCAGAGTAAAACAAATGGCTCACTAGCAAAACGCATGTTATGTAAGTGCAGTAGATGCCTCAGGAAAGCAGTAGTCAAAGACACAGAGTTGCTAGAGAGGGAATTTTGATCTGGAAACATAAAGATTTCCCTGAGACACTTGAGGGCACTCAGACCAAAGCAGATTGGCAGGGATGCTTTATAGTCATGCCAATGATAGAAGCTGGCAAAAGACCAAAGCAGCTAATTACAAATTGATGTCAGCATGTTTTCTTAACTGGAAAGTTGGACAATTCTGTTCTTAAGAAGGTGAGTTTTTAGAAAGAAATCTACAGGCTATTGTTTCTCTACAGGATGCCATTCATGACTGTAAACTGTGGGACTGTGTGGCCTTTTAAATGAGATACCATGCAGACTTTGGAAGGCATGTGGTTGCAATGACATCAGTGGATATCAGAGAGCCCTGTGGGGTGTTGTATCAGGATCATTGGTGTATCATTGGTGGCTTCAACTGACTCCACTGGGGGTTCAAAGTCATCTAAATCCAGAGGCCCAGTGACACTAGAGTGTGGGAGTTAGTTGAGCAAGAGCTAATTGTCAGATTAAGAAAGTCCAGAAAAGAGAGATGATAACACTGAGAGACAGAAGGAGGTGAAGCGGAGGTGAGGTGTTTACTCCTAGTACTGGTGGTCTAGGAAAGATGGGCAAAAATGGAAATATATAAATAAACCTGTATCATAGCTGGAATGACTCTGTTGAGTATTTAATATTGAATAACAATGATAGCAATGGTCATTTAGGAATTTTAAATATAACTAACGCCGTATTTTTTTATTATATTTTGCATTAACATATTGATCCTCTGTTACAGAGAGCCCACCCAGCACTTATGAAAATGTGCATAACAGGAAAACAATGGTGAGTCTCCTTATCAGTCTTTTCACTCTACTTCTATTCTGGCATTATCTCATTGACATTTATGATAAATTGCATTTTTTTCTCATTTACTTTATCTCTACTGCGTAAACCAGTTTTAACTTTCAGGATTACAAATTTTGTCTTTGGCAATACAATATATTTAGTGGTGATTTTTTTCCATTATCTAATGATAGAGTCCACTCCAGAGATCACAACCTTAGCTGGTCTTTCCAGCAGCTATTACTAAATTTTCCACATCTTTAATTTTTAGGATAACGGTCCTTCTCTTCCAAGTCCCAGCACAGATCACGATTACATGGTAAGGAATTTAGCATGTGTTCTGTTTAATTGTACTAAAATGATTCACAAAGTGTTTATCGAATAATGAGAAAAGAAGGCAAACTGTTTGTGAAGCTGATTACAGGAGAAATCAAAGATAAAATGTGAATAATGATGACATTGTTAACAGAATACCAGGGCCACATTATGCCTGGAGTTATGCTGTTTAATATTGTATGAAGAGAATAAATATGAATTATATTTCAATTAAATAAATTTATACAGTAGTAAGCACTGTTTGTCACATTCAAATGTCTGAAAATGAATACTCCAAAAGAAATCTCAATGAAATTATTCTTAATAAACATTCATAAACAAATTTATTTTGAAAACATTTAAGTAGACATTTTCACATTGCTAATTTTATATTGCTTAAATATTAATAGATTTTTAATAAAAATCTTTACCATCTGTCATTCAGGTTCTAGTTCATAATATACATACTTTTCAGTAAAAGATTATACTTGACTTTCTGACCAACATGCAACATATCAACATTCTGTGATATGTTTCTTGCTCTATGTAATTTTTAGAATATTAGAACAATCCAGACGAAAAAAGACGATTCAGTTCAACAAAGCTCACCAGTCCGATCCACTTAATTCTCCCAAAATAACATCAGTCTAGTTTTGAAAGTCACTGAAGTTCTGCTGTCTTCCACAATACTTGGTCACATATTCCATGTGTTTATGGTTATCTGTGTAAAGAAAAACATCCTAATGTTTGTGCAAAGTCTACCCTTAACAAGTTTCCAACTGTCCCTGTGTTCTTGACTTCAATCATGTCTCCTCTTAATCTTATTTTACTTAAACTGAAAAGGCTCAGCTCTTTTAATCTTGCTTCATAATTAATGCTCTGCAGTCCTGAAATCAGCCAAGTTGTTCTTCTCTGGACTTGTTCTACACTGCTATGTCCTTTTTCTAGCCTGGACCAAAATTGTTCACAGTACTCCAGATGAGGCCTTACCAGTGCATTATAAACTTACCAGTGTGTTATCATAATTAAATCTGAAGTGATGGAACAGAAAAAACAAATTATGTTATGTTTTCATAAAGACAGGTAATTGAACAGGAGTCAATTGTAAGCAACACTGGGCAACAGCAAACAATATCAAAATGTCCATGAATAAAAAATCTTACGGTACTCGGGTCTTACAATCCACATGTCATCATCCAGTCATATGTTGACAGCATCATAAAAGCATTTATGTTTTCCAAAGTATTTTTTAAAAAATCACTTCTGGAAAATGTTTTCTTGAACAAAATGTAATGCACTCAGAGGTGAAGGGGCATTTCAATTGTAGACCCTCCTTTCATTACATTTAAATTCATTTCCACATCTGGAGCACCTTGGGATTATTTAGCAGCAGGATATAAAATTCCACATGTTAATTGACCTTCTGATTGTTAAAGCAGAGGCCCAAGTCTGCTTGAATGTTTTAATTCGATTTTCTTTAACTTTTACATTTTAGTTGTAAAGGTCTCTCTATGCATGTTTTTCCGGGTATCGCCAGAAGGTCAGTGTTAACCAATAAAAAAGCTTTAACTGAGTTGGATCCCTGACCACCAAACAGTAACAGTATTTTAGTAATAATACTTGTGAGCGTACCACTGGATGACATTAAATGTGGATCTTGCAACGCAAGAAAATGAGATTGTTCATGGACGTTTTTGATATTGATTGTTATTGTTCAGCATTGGTCGCCATATATTTCTGTTCTATCCAATTTTCACAGCAGATCATCTTTTTCCATATCTTCCTGTCCTTTACATCTTGCTCTGTTACACCTATCACTTGCATGTCCTCTCTCACCACATTGATAAACCTTCTCTTAGGCCTTCCTCTTTTTCTCTTACCTGGCAACTCTATCCTTAACATCCTTCTCCCAATAGACTCAGTCTCTCTTCTCTGCACATGTCCAAACCAACGCAATTTCGCTTCTCTGACTTTGTCTCTCAATCACCCAACTTGAGCTGACCCTCTAATGTACTAATTCTTAATCCTGTCTATTCTCAACACACCCAGTGCAAATCTTAGCATCTTTAACTCTGCTACCTCCAGCAATGTCTCCTGCTTTCTGGTAAGTGCCACTGTCTTCAACCCATATAACATAGCTGGTCTCACTACTGCCCTGTACACTTTCATTTTCACTCTTGCTGATAGCCGTCTGTCACAAAGTACTCCTGACACACTTCTCCACCCATTCCACCCTGCCTGCACTCTCTTCTTCACCTCTTTTCCACAATCCCAATTACTCTGTAATGTTGATCCTAAGTATTTCAACTCATCTGCCTTTGCCAACTCTACTCCTTACATCTTCACCATTCCACTGACCTCCCTCTCATTTACACACATGTATTCCATCTTGTTCCTACTGACCTTCATTCCTCTCCTTTCTAGAGCATATCTCCACCTCTCCAGGGTCTCCTCAACCTGCTCCCTATTCTCACTACACATCACATATCATCAGCAAACATCATAGTCCACAGGGACTCCTGTCTAATCTTGTCTGTCAACCTGTCCATCACCACTGCAAATAAGAAAAGGCTCAGAGCCGATCCCTGATGTAATCCCACCCTCACATTGAATGCATCTGTCTCTCCTACCGCAGTCTTCACCACTGTCACACTTCCCTCATACATATCCTGTACAACTCTTACGTACTTCTCTGCCACTCCTGACTTCCTCATACAATACCACAGCTCCTGTCGAGGCACTCTGTCATATGCTTTCTCCAGGTCCACAAAGACACAATGCAACTCCTTCTGGCTTCCTCTATAATTCTCCATCAACATCCTCAGAGCAAACATTGCATCTGTGGTGCTCTTCCTTAGCATGAAACCATAATGCTGCTCACTAATCATCACCTCCATTCTTAATCTAGCTGCCATTACTCTTTCGCATAACTTCATGCTGTGGCTCATCAATTTTATCCCCTTGTAGTTACTACAGTTCTGCACATTCCCGTTATTCTTAAATATCAGCATCAGTGCACTTCTTCTCCACTCCTCAGGCATCCTCTCACTTTCCAAGATTCCATTAAACAATCTGGTTAAAAACTCCACTGCCATCTCTCCTAAACATCTCCATGCTTCCACAGGTATGTCATCTAGATCTACAGCCTTTCCATTTTTCATCCTCTTCATAGCTGTCCTTATTTCCTCCTTGCTAATCCGTTGCACTTCCTGATTCACTATCTCCACATCATCCAACCTTCTCTCTCTCTCGTTCTCTTCATTCATCACCCTCTCAAAGAACTCTTTCCACCTGCTCAAAACACTCACCTCACTTGTGAGTATGTTTCTGTCTTTATCATTTATGACCCAAACCTGCTGCACATCTTTCAGTCCCTCTGTCTAGCCAATCGGTAAAGGTCCTTTTCTCCTCCTTAGTGTCCAACCTCTCATATAACTCATCATACGCCTTTTCTTTAGCCTTCGACACCTTTCTCTTCTCCTTCCACCTTATCTCCTTGTACTGTTGTCTACTTTCTGCATCTGCCTCACTATCCCACTTCTTCTTTACTATCCTCTTTCTCTGTATACTCTCCTGAACTTTCCCATTCCACCACCAGGTTTCATTTTCCTCCTTCCTATGTGCAGATGTCACACAAAGCACCCGTTTGCTGTCATCCTTACAACTTCTTTTGTAGTTGCCCATCTGTCTGGTAACTCTTCATTGCCACCCAGTGCCAGTCTTACCTCCTCCCTAAACTTAACCATGCAGTCTTTCTTTTTCAACTTCCACCATTTGATCTTTGGTTCTGCCCTCACTCTCTTCCTCTTCTTGATCTCCAACATCATCCTACAGGCCACCATCCTATGCTGCTTAACTACACTTTCCCCTGCCACCATTTTGCAGTCTTCAATCTCCTTCAGGTTGACTCTTCTTCATAGGATGTAATCCACCTGTATGCAACTTCCTCCACTATTGTACATCACCCTATGTTCCCCCCTCTTCTTAAAATACGTATTCACCACAGCCATGTCCATCCTTTTGGCAAAATCCACTATCATCTGACCTTCCTTATTCCGTTCCTTGACACCATACCTACCAATCACCTCCTCGTCTCCTCTGTTCACTTAACCAACATGTCCATTGAAATCCGCTCTAATCACCATTTTCTGTCCCTTAAGTACACTGTGCATCACTTCATCCAACTCACTCCAAAAATCTTCTTTCTCATCCATTGCACACCCAACTTGTGGGACATTTGCACTAACAACATTCATCATCACACTTCCAATTTCCAGCTTCGTAATCATTACTCTGTGTGACACTCTTTTCACCTCCAAAACACTCTTGATATACTGTTCCTTCAAAGTAACCCCTACCCCATTTCTCCTCCCATCCACACCATGATAGAACAGTTTGAATCCATCTGACCCCTTCAATTTAGTCTCTTGCTCACACAATACATCAACCTTCCTTCTCTTCCATCATATCTGCTAACTCCCTCCCTTTACCAGTCATACTGCCAACATTCAAAGTTCCTACTCTCAGTTCCACTCTCTTTACCTTCGTCCTCTCCTCCTGCCTCCGGAAATGTCTCCCTCCTCTTCTTCTCCTTTTTCGGCCAAGAGTATCCCAATTTCTGCCAGCACCCTTTTGGCTAACAGTACTGGTGGTGGTGGTTGTTTACCCGGGGCTTGACCGATCTGGTTTGGAAATTTGTGTTGTTGTCCGCATATTGATTTGGCAAACTTTTACACCTGATGCCCTTCCTGACATAACCTTCCCCATTTATCTGGGCTTGGAAGTGGCATGAAGAAACACACTGGTTTTTGAATCCCCTGTAGCTTGGTTTTCTGCAAGAAAACATTAGAGTAACAATTTTTCTCATCCACAACTACAAACAATATGGGGTAAGTAACATACAAAAAAATCTTTTGGGTGCAGTATTGCCTTAAAGATACTTCCATTATTAATCACACTGATCTGGAACAGTCTGAAAACAAAAAGATGGAAAGAAATGACATTAAACAAAAATGACAAAGTAAGTTTTTCCTCCCTTTCTAAATATACTGTATATTTTAACACACTTTTTATAGTTTCAAGTGTCCAACACTCTAATATCTTGAAAACCCGTGCAGAAATTGCTTTTAGAATACTTTATTAATAATGATTTTCATCTTTCACAGGGTCTGCAGCCTGGAAAGCAGTCAATCTACCAGTCCCTTCAAGGAAAAATGGCAGCTTAGCATAAGATGTAGAAATGTTTATATTGGGACAGTCATTTGTGATCACTGGACAGCTCCTTCAGTTGCATTTATTGGAAAAATGCAACAGTTCTATGATTTATTATTGTGTTTATAAATATTTAAAGCCACAATTATCAGATATTTTTTCTAAAGCTGAAACACACGTTTAAATCTTAGTAAAGTGAAATGACTTACATTCATGGTTTCTTCCATTCCAGCTTCATGAGTTTTCATTGCCTGCACTTCTTTAAACAACCATCTTTATGTTACTAATTGATGCTTTAGTGACTAGAAAATTAAAGGCCATTTTAAAAATATGTGTTTAACATTTGGCAGAAGTCATTACAGTCAGGGCAGCTGATGGAATGGTCCTTACGGATGACACTACAGTTATGACCTGCTGGGCTAGCTACTTTGAGCAGTTGTTCAAAGCTGATCCTCCGGCTTGGACATTGGATATCTCTGGGTCCACAGTTCTTGAGGCTGATCCTCCACTTAGCTGTGAACAACCCAGTCTCACTGAGATTGCACAGGTGGTGAACTAGCTGAGGTGGGGGAAAAGCTGCAGGGATCTGTGGTATCCTGGGTGAACTTCTCCAGGCTGGTGGTAAGGCTGTCCTCTTGGCATTGCAAGCAATCTTTGCTTCCATTTGGGAGATTGGCATCATCCCAACTGACTGGAAAATGGGATTTGTAATCCCTATCTGGAAAGGGAAGGGTGATCGCCTGGATTGCAGCAACTACAAGGGGATAACACTGCTCTCGGTGCCGGGTAAGGTCCTTGCTAGGGTCGTCCTCAATAGGATCCGTGATCACTTGCTCACCTACCAGCAACCGGAAGAGTCTGGTTTTATGCCTAAGAGGTCTACCATCAACTGCATCCTGGCACTGAGGGTTCTCATGGAGCGCAAACACGAATATCGGCAGAGTTTCCTTACAGCCTTTGTCAATTTTCACAAAGCATTCGACTCAGTTGATCGAGCTGCCCTGTGGCACATCCTGAGGGTTCACGGGATCCCCTCGAGGTTGCTGGATATCATGGCTGGCCTGTACACTGGTACAGTGAGTGCTGTGGAGAGTGAAGGCAGGACCTCTGCGTTTTTCCCAGTTGATTCTGGGATTCATCAGGGGTGTGTTTTTGCTCCTACTCTGTTCAATGCTTGTATGGACTGGGTGTTGGGCAAGGTTGTGTGGTCCAGCGTAGGGAATCCATTCCGGGACAGGTTTATCCATTCCCGGGAATTCAGGAATCCCACATGTCATTCCCGGGAATCCTGGGCTCCCGGAAATGACACAGTGCATGGGCATCTCACATGTGAACGGTTTCAGAACGAGCAACACTTATTTTTAATAAAACTACTGCAATATGTTGACACCAATTAAAGACTAACCTTAACTACAAGCAGTTCATGTTGTCTTATAAATACATGTATCTAGTTAGTTGTGGTAATAAGAGCGTAGAAAGCACAACGTATCGAGCATGCAGTCGTCCAGGCAAGAGCAAACCTTCATGCAGAGTACGTCAGCCGCTGAGAAAGCACGCTCTGCCTTCACTGAAGTAGGCGGCAAGGTCATGCAAAAAATGGTGCCAAACTGCGTTGTTTTTAAACTCAACAAACTCGGCCATGCATATGAGGCTTTCAACACAAACAACTGATGTTCAGACAGCCGACTGGAACCAAGCTCTGCTCCAGTTGGAAACTTGACACCAGCCTGTACTTTCAACAGCACGTGCCTCAGACGTCAATGAAGTCTGTCCCGTCCCGGCATTCGTGAGCTGCAGAGTGCAGACTCCTCCCAGTCCACTGTGCTCAGTCTTAATGGGAGCCGGGAGACTGACAGCTGCTGGTCTGTTGTTGACTGAATTATTCGGCAACACACTACACCGTGGGCCAAAAAACTGTGCCAATTAATTGTTTTCAACTACAGTATAACTCTGTTATTTCTTGATCGATTTTTACACTTTTACATGCTATATATGCAAGCTTGGCTGTTCCCGTTCTCCCGGGAATGACAGCAGTTTAATTCCCGATAATGTGGGAATGAAAAATGTCCAGAGAATCCCGGAATGGATTCTCTAGTCCAGCGGCTGTGGGGCATCTGTTGGTGAAGAAAGATTCACAGATCTTGACTTTGCTGATGATGCTGTGATCTTCGCGGAGTCAATGGAGGCTCTGATCAGGACGCTTGAGAGACTGAGTAAGGAGTCTGAGAGTCTGGGCTTGCGAGTGGCCTGGATAAAAACTAAGATCCAGGCCTTTAATGACCTCTTGGGCACAGCCATCAGCAGTGTGTTTGTTTGCGGAGAGAGTGTCGACCTTGTTGAGAGGTTTACTTACATTCGCAGTGACATTCTTGTCTCTGGTGACTCTTCCTATGAAGTCAGTAGATGGATTGGGAAAGCATGAGGGGTCATGAGGTCACTGGAAAGAGGTGTGTGGCGCTCCCGATATCTATGCAAAAGGAAGAAGGTCCAAGTCTTTAGAGTCCTGCTGCTTCCTGTCTTGCTATATGGTTGTGAGACATGGACACTATCCAGTGACCTGAGATGAAGACTGGACTCCTTTGGTACTGTGTCTCTCCGGAAAATCCTTGGGTACCGTTAGTTTGACTTTGTGTCGAATGAGCGGTTGCTCATGGAGTCCCGAATGAGGTACAATACCTGCATTGTGAGGGAGCGTCAGTTACGGCACTATGGCCATGTGGCGTGTTTCCCCACCACATGATCCGTGACGATCCAACTCGAAAGATCCTCATTGTTGGGGACCCAAGTGGCTGGACCAGGCCAAGGGGTCGCCCACGTAACACCTGGGTGTGGCAGATAGAGGGTCATTTCTGGAGGGCGGAACTGGACCACGTGTCTGCCTGGGGGGTTGCAAACCGGGATCCAGAGTTGATTCGCCGTGTAGAGGGTGAGGCAACGCACTGTACCAGTGCATGCTCCCCAACTTGACTTGACTTGACTTGATTTGGCAGAACACATTACTTCCTATATGTTAGGTGTCTAAGGAGCTTAGAAACTTTGTTTTAGGATACCTTGAAGATCAGGTTTGGAATCAGTAATCTAACTGCTGTTTGTGTGTGATGTGCTTCTTTTTATATCAGGCCACAGAGGATACTTCATATGCCAGCTTTTTAAAACAATTAATTTCATTTGTTTTTTCCTAAAAGCTGTTTTTAAATCAAAACAGATTTTCAAATAGTGTTTGTCTATTGGAAAAGGTTTATATGCAATCCACCAAAATTTAAGGTTTCTATATATTGCAGGGGGCCACCCACATCTGAACATTAAAGATTTGTAATGCTGATTTAACTTTCAAAATAAAAGTATTTGTTTCAACAAGTTACAAGTTACATACTATATGTTTATCCTCTTCATCTTCGTCATCTACTTCAGAGCAATAATTTCAAACCGCAGTTTTTAAAATTTTTTTATGGATTTCAATTAGAAAGAGATAACGTTGCATACAGTCAATTCAAATTTAACAAATGTAATCAAACTTCAAACCCCCCAGTCCCCCCAGAGAAAAAAGAGCAAGAAAAGAAGGGTAATTTTCCCCGAAATGGAAACGTATTATAAAATGTTATTGATTAGTTCTTGTCATATTTAAAAAAAAAGTTCTGAACAGATCTTCTAAGTGGGAATTTGATTTTTTCCAATTTCAAGTAGTATAGAACATCGGTTGTCCACTGAATTAAGAGTGGTGGGGTGGGGTTCTTCCAGTTGAAAAAGATAAGTCTACATGCTAGTACTGTAGTAAAGGAAATTACAGTTTGTTTGTCCTTCTCCACTTTAAGCCTGTCAGGGAGCCCACCAAACACAACTGTTAATGGGTTAGGAGGGATTGTGACACGAAGGCTGTCTGAAAGGCATTTAGAGATTTTTGTCCAGAATGATGCTAATTTGGTGCAAGCCCAGAACATGTGGCCTAGTGATGCTGCAGCTCGATTACAATGTTCACAGGTTGAATCTTGCCCTGGAAACATTTTGGACAATTTTAAACAAGATAAATGCACTCAATAAAATATTATAAGTCAAATGACTGAATGCTTTGCACATACTGTATGGAGCTCGAGTGTATTCTGCGCATGGCTGCCTTCCACTCATTTTCTGAAATATTGAGTGACAAATCCTTTCCCCAATGTACTCTGGGGTCACTGAAAGGAAGATACTTTCAAATATTTTTATTAATTGTAGAGATGCTATCTAAGTCTTCTAGACTGATCAATAATTCTTCTAATTAGAATAAGGTGGAAGGTGAGGAAAGTTGAGCAGGTTCTGTTTAGCAAAGTGTGTATTTTGAAAGTAGTGCAAGAATTGTGTTAATGACAAGTTGTATTGAAGCATAATTTTTCATAGGATGCGAAGACATTATCTATGTACAAGTCTCCAACTGTTTAAATCCCACACATTTTCCAGACATTGATTAGTGTATATGTTTGAGAGGGAGGACAAAGGTGGCTGTTATGTTGAGGTGCAACAGATGAAAGCTTCTCTGTCTTAAAGTGCTTCCTACATTGGTTCCATATTCTGAGAGAATAAAGGGTAACTGGATTTTTAATGTAATAACTGTAGTTTGTATTAACTGGGGCAGAGAGCAGGGATTTTATTTCTATTTTTTTTAACTCTTGCAGAATACTTGGAGTTTGATTTTTTTCAGATGATCAATTCAGAGAACAAATTGAAAAGCTGTATGGTAATGCTTACAATACAAATAATCTGGTAGTGAATACCACATAAACAGTGGAAATGTTCATTGACTTTCACAAACAACAGTTACTACCTTGCCCCATAGAAATTGATGATTCTCTACCTAACATAAATGTTCTTAATTCATTTTTCTTGTTTCCATGTTAGATGATTCAATGAAGTCGGTCTCATGGACAGCTGACACACCCGTCTTCATTCCATCATCACATGGGGTTTCATGGTGCTTTGATCAGGTGGTGGTGGTGCAGATTTTCACCACTGAGGAAACAAAAAAACTGCTGAGAATAGTGGGGATTAGTACTTGTTTCATTGATGTAGAATATGATAATTCAATGTCCATACAGTCTATTAGGAATACAACTAAAATGTATGAAAAAGCCATAAAATAATGGGCTTTAAACAGTTTTTTTTAAATGTACCACAGTATTAGCCTGGTGACTTTCTGTTGGTATAGTTTTCCAGATTTTATGTGCATAACAGCAAAAGGCCCCTTCACCACTTCTTTTAAACTTGGCTCTAGGAATTATAAGCAGACACCCATTCAATGATCTAAAGGTACTAACTGGAGTGTAGGGGAACAGGCTTTCCAAAATATAGGACGGAGCAAGATTGTTTAAGGCTTTATAAACTATTAGTAGTATTTTAAAGTAAATTTTAAAAGACACGGATAACCAATGTAACAACAGTAAAACTGAAGACATATGCTCAAATTTTCTTTTTATGGTTAAGATTCTGCTGCATTCTGCACTAATTGCAGTTAGTTGATATCTTTCTTAGGTACTCCTGTTAGGAGTGCATTACAATAATTTAGTTGACTGAAAACAAAAGTATGAATTCATTTTTCAGCATCTTGTAATGTTACAAGAAATCTATATTCCTTAAGTGAAATAATGCAGTCCTAATAATCTAGTTAACATGTGATTTAAAGTTTAGGTCATAGTCAATGATAACCCTTAAATTCGTTACCTCCGTCTTGACTTTAAACTTAAGGGATCAAGTTATTTTTAATGACCTCACTATATCCACATTTGCCAATCACTAAGATTTCTGTATTTTCCTTATTTAGTTTGAGAAAGTTACTTATCATCCATTCAGAAATACTGCTATGACATTGTATCAGAGAGTCAAGAGCATCAGGGTCATCAGGCGCTATCAGTAAAAACAGCTGTGTGTCATCTGCATAGCTGTGGTAGCTCACCTTGTGCTTTGAGATAATCTGACCTAATGGACGCTTGTAGATTGAAAAGAGCAGCCGACCCAGAATAGATCCTTGTGGTACACCATATACCATATCATGAGTGTCCAAAGCACAATTACCATAACTTACAAATAATTTTCTGCCTGTGAAGTACGAATTAAACCAATTTTAGATGCTGCCAGGAGGTCCACCCATTGTCTAAGGCAATGCATAAGAATACTGTGGTATGTGGTGTCAAATGCTGCACTCAAGTCTACTAGAACAAGAACAGATTTACAGCCTCTGTCTGCATTATCCCACAAATCATTTACTACTTTAACCAGTGCAGATTTTGTTTGTTCTGAAACTTATGAAGAACAGAATGTTTATTCAAGTAATCATTAACCTGTTTAATAACTTCTTCTTCTTAAATTTTACTTAAGAAAGGCAGGTTAGAAATTGGTCTAAAATTGTCAAAGACAGAGGAGTCAAGATTATTTTTCTTGAGCAGGGGTTTAACAACTTCTGTCTTTAGTTATCCAGGGAAGACCCCTTTACCCATTGATGAGTTCACTATGTCAAGTACACTATCAGTATAAATGCCTACACTTCACTTAGGAGCTTTTGTAATTTAGTGATGTTAACCTAAAACCCTACACCAGGGGTCAGTCACGGTCCTGGAGGGCCAAAGTGGCTATGGGTGTTCATTCCAGCCAGTGTACTAATTTGAACTTAGTCCTTGCTGATAACGAAAGTTGGTGTTTAACTCAATGCCTTTAGTACCTTTATTTATCAAAGATAGATTTAGTTACTTTGTAGATCAGAGGTCCTCAGTTACAGTCCAGGAGGTCTGCTATGGCTGCAGGTTTTCACTTTAACCAATTTCTTAATTAGAACCCTTTTATTTACTACTAAAGCAATATGTTTTTGGGCTTAATTTCTCTTGCCTATTACTATTCAGAACCCTTAATTACCTATTTTAGACTTTAGCAGCTGCATTTAAGTTTTAATTGTTGCCTGTTTTCTTAATCAGACATTAGTTAATAATAAGATGCAGAGAACCAATAAACCAGCAGCTAATGTGCTTACCATGAAGTATATGTGATAAAAATGTTTAGAAATGAATGAGATGGGAATAGGAAAGACCATTAAGTTTAAATCTACTCTGGTCAACTTGAATAATGTTCTAACAGAATGAAACTCTAAAGTGCAATTAAAATTTCTCTTGGATGAATGCAAGCATTAACAAGCTAAATAGTTTAAAACCAAGTTTCATTATCAGCATGGACTGTCTTCTAATTGGGAGACTAGCTCTCTAGTACTGTGATTGAGGACCCCTGCCTTACATCATCAGTTCAAAAACAGTTCTACACTGGCACTTACTTACACAAAATTAATCCTACATGCAAAGGATGTATATTTCCATCTGTGCAGAATCTACATTCAGTCAATTAATCACCTTTTTCTTTGCATACTCCATAACCCCTATTCTATCCTATCTTCACTGTGACCCGACATTTGCGCGATAGACATATGAGCGCCGATTAAAACGCGGCGTCAAAATCGCGCCGGCAAAATCATGCAGACAAAATCACGGCGACAAAATCGCATAAGTTTCATTAAATATGAATTACTAGTTTAAAGCATATATAATAATGTTTATTTTAGAAGTCAATATTATGAGACGCGGCATGCTATCAGCACGGCACGCAGATAGTCCTTAAAATCACGCCCTGCATATGTAGGAAGAATTGCAGAAAGACGTCTTGATAGTTGAGCGTATTTAGACTTGCTGGCTGCCTGACTGCTGGTAATTCCGCTTTGTATACGACGCGTTATGCCAACTCTCGACTGAGTTATTTGTTCACGGCATGCCATCAGCAGTTATAACAGTTATAACCTAGCACATAATGTGTACATAATGCGCGCGTACACGTCCCACTCTCTTGGCCTCTCTCGCAAATTTGTCGTGGCGATTTTGTCGGCGCGCATTTGTCGAAAAGCAGTTAGTGGGTTTGTCGGCGCTCATTTGACCCTCACGGTTTTGTCGGAGCGCATATGTCTATCACGCTTTTGTCGGTGAACCTATGTTCACCTATCTATTTTTGTAAAGCTACTATACTATCCCTTTTCTTGCCTACATTTCCCTGCAATAATCTGTCAGTTATTCTAATGATATCGTTCCCTCATTCTAGCTCATTCACATGTTGCACTTACTCGGTCCCTATGTTAGAACTTTCTAAGCTGTCTTTTAAATATGCCTTGTGCTAAGCTATTCTTACCCTGTATCTATTCATTCACACCACCTGTCTCAATACCCTCCCCTCCAGACCGTACTACTATTAATGGAATGAGAGCGGATCTTACAGGAATTTCACCTATGTTCCAAGCCCTGTCTCTAATCCAAGGCAGTAATGACAGGTCTTCACCTGGAGTCAATTCTCCCACTGAAGTACTTCATGGACAAGGGGACAGATGTGCTTTTAGCACTGTACAGCGTTCTACCGTAACTCCTCCAGCACCCTCTCGCACGATTGGCCCGAAATCAACAACTCCTTGTTCAGCCTCCTGCACCTAGCCAGCCCAAGCGCAATTCACTGGGAAGGTGATCTGGTTGCTCCTCTAATACTTTCCCTCATGATCAGTCCAGGCTTAATAACTAAGAACTAAGCACTAAGCACTTATAGCCTGCGTTATCCCAAAAACTTGGAGATGCCTTGAGCAGCCTCCTTTACCCATGGCACATATTGGCTTAGGCTCGGCAACTCCTTTTGAAGCCTCCTGCATAGCCAGCCCAAGCACAACAGCAAGGAAAGTAACCCTGACACAACAAGGGCAATACTCCAGGAATTTGTTTTTCTACAGTCTGGACTCCTACTGTTGTCACAGTGGAGCATTTAACTGTAGGTCTTCAAGTGACCAATTCAGCCCTCTACCTCACAAGGGGCCTCATGCATAATGCCGTGTGTAGAATTCGCACTATAACATGACGTAAGCACCAAAGCTGAAATGCTCTTACACACAGAAAAATCTAGATGCAGGAATCAGTGCGTACTCCAACTTCCACATTCTTCCGCTACATAAATCCCAGTCAGCATGAAAAGTAACACACGTGCACGCGCCTGCTGTACCGCCCCAATTCCTCCCAGAATTATGCCTCTTTGAATATGCAAATCAATATAAATAGCCCTTAAGCTCAGCGTTCTGTGAAAAGACAATGGCAAAAGCACGGGGGAAAATATAAGAATTTCAGCGAATACCAAGTGGAGGCAAAGGAAGAACATACTATTTGTTGATTTAAACAGTGGTGTAATCAAAAAAAGGAAGTTGATCGAGTGACATAGAGTGTTGGACAAACTTGAAAGCTCAAGTTGACAAAGTTGCACAGTGCCCTAAATAAAAAAGAAGTCACATATCAAAGTCGCCGTGAAAAGGCGAATTGTAGCCCACTGTCTGAGTGTCATATGAAAGCTTATTAGGGTGTGGACAAAAAAAAAAAAAAAAAATAGGCACACAGTGGGAAAAAAGCACAAAATGTCAACTTTAATCTCGAAATTTCCACTTTAATCACGTAGTTTATTTTGTCATTAAAGTAGAACATCATAAACTTCATCTTAAAATCGTTTAGTTTACTAGTTTCTCAAATCCCATCGTAACTAAAGTAGCATGTTAAATGCTTTGTTTTGTACTTGATCTTCAATGTGCTCTAACTCTGTGAATAACTACGTGCTTCCGTTCTTTCTCTTTCTCCGACAGGACACAGAATCCATTACATTCATGATATTACAGCTCTCTGAATAATTAAAATACTGTGATGTACAGTGGTGTGAAAAACTATTTGCCCCCTTCCTGATTTCTTATTCTTTTGCATGTTTGTCACACAAAATGTTTCTGATCATCAAACACATTTAACCATTAGTCAAATATAGCACAAGTAAACACAAAATGCAATTTTTAAATGATGTTTTTTTATTATTTAGGGAGAAAAAAATATCCAAACCTACATGGCCCTGTGTGAAAAAGTAATTGCCCCCTGAACCTAATAACTGGTTGGGCCACCCTTAGCAGCAATAACTGCAATCAAGTGTTTGCGATAACTTGCAATGAGTCTTTTACAGCGCTCTGGAGGAATTTTGGCCAACTCATCTTTGCAGAATTGTTGTAATTCAGCTTTATTTGAGAGTTTTCTAGCATGAACTGCCTTTTAAAGGTCATGCCATAGCATCTCAATTGGATTCAGGTCAGGACTTTGACTAGGCCACTCCAAAGTCTTCATTTTGTTTTTCTTCAGCCATTCAGAGGTGGATTTGCTGGTGTGTTTTGGGTCATTGTCCTGTTGCAGCACCCAAGATCGCTTCAGCTTGAGCTGACGAACAGATGGCCGGACATTCTCCTTCAGGATTTTTTGGTAGACAGTAGAATTCATGGTTCCATCTATCACAGCAAGCCTTCCAGGTCCTGAAGCAGCAAAACAACCCCAGACCATCACACTACCACCACCATATTTTACTGTTGGTATGATGTTCTTTTTCTGAAATGCTGTGTTCCTTTTATGCCAGATGTAACGGGACATTTGCCTTCCAAAAAGTTCAACTTTTGTCTCATCAGTCCACAAGGTATTTTCCCAAAAGTCTTGGCAATCATTGAGATGTTTCTTAGCAAAATTGAGATGAGCCCTAATGTTCTTTTTGCTTAACAGTGGTTTGCGTCTTGGAAATCTGCCATGCAGGCCATTTTTACCCAGTCTCTTTCTTATGGTGGAGTCGTGAACACTGACCTTAATTGAGGCAAGTGAGGCCTGCAGTTCTTTAGACGTTGTCCTGGGGTCTTTTGTGGCCTCTTGGATGAGTCGTCTCTGCGCTCTTGGGGTAATTTTGGTTGGCCGGCCACTCCTGGGAAGGTTCACCACTGTTCCATGTTTTTGCCATTTGTGGATAATGGCTCTCCCTGTGGTTCGCTGGAGTCCCAAAGCTTTAGAAATGGCTTTATAACCTTTACCAGACTGATAGATCTCAATTACTTCTGTTCTTATTTGTTCCTGAATTTCTTTGGATCTTGGCATGATGTCTAGCTTTTGAGGTGCTTTTGGTCTACTTCTCTGTGTCAGGCAGCTCCTATTTAAGTGATTTCTTGATTGAAACAGGTGTGGCAGTAATCAGGCCTGGGGGTGGCTACGGAAATTGAACTCAGGTGTGATACACCACAGTTAGGTTATTTTTTAACAAGGGGGCAATTACTTTTTCACACAGGGCCATGTAGGTTTGGATTTTTTTTCTCCCTAAATAATAAAAACCATCATTTAAAAACTGCATTTTGTGTTTACTTGTGTTATATTTGACTAATGGTTACATGTGTTTGATGATCAGAAACATTTTGTGTGACAAACATGCAAAAGAATAAGAAATCAGGAAGGGGGCAAATAGTTTTTCACACCACTGTATATGTGATATCTTTTTCATGATGATTGGAATGAAAGCATGTTATTAAACATGGGAACATGGTGGCGCAGTGATTGTTCATGTCTCACACAAGATGCTGCTGTGCCATGCGCAACCTTCGATTAAATAATTTATTGTAGCAGTACTGTCTCTTTCAGATGTACTAACCTCCAATTCCTGTCCTTACTTTTCTTTCCCCAAATACCCAATCGCCACACAATCAGCTCTGTAATAGACGTTAAGCCATCTGTAAGCTTACAACGACGATTCTTCAAAACTTTTAAGGAACATTGAAATATCTTCATAGTACGTGTTTAATTATTCTATCCGTCTATCCTTCCAGTGTTGCGTCAGCCTCAGCAAATATACAGCGCAATGCAGGAACAATGCGTGAACTTGCTAGCGCTGTGGCACCGTGTCCTCACGTTTAATTATTAACAATAAAGATTATTTAAATGAAGTTAAGGTTTTATCTGTATAATATAATCAACATATTTTGCTGCGTTTCATTTTGAAAATGATATCGTCATCATATGAAAATACGTGCTTTATAAAGTGGTGCAGGTTGTGTAATATTATAACTGTAGTGCAAGTTTACAGTGAGGTAATTGTACTTATAAGTACAAACAGTTCTACAAGGAGCAATTAATTGAGTGGGTTTATAGTTCTTGGGATGAAACTGTTTCTGAACCACGAGGTCCATACAGGAAAGGCTTTGAAACGTTTTGCCATGGCTGAGGCAGCGTGTGCATGATGCTGTATACCGATAATTCTCTTTCCGATCAGCTGCTGCAATGATTCCCCACTCATATACAGTGATAAAAATACTCCGAGTGGTGCAGTGAGAGTAATATGGAAAAAGATGATCCTCTGTGGCAACTCCTAACGGCAGCAGCTGAAAGAAGAAGAAGAAGGTGTAGTGAGAGTAACAACGCTAAAGCAGTTATGGTATTTAGAATACTATGGCTATTCCCTGGACCATTATATTGTTACAGGTTAATTACAATCAGATGCATTACACTAATAAACAATATACAGCTAGTTTCAGTGTATTTATAAAGCCGTGTCAGGAATGTGGATCTAAGAATGAAAGGTTAACTACACAGGAACAGTAGCACTGCTTTGACGCTGGGTGCTGCCAGTCTGCAAAACCGAGCGGAGAACTTGCGTACGACAGGTTATGAGGTACCGTAGAAATGTGAGTGGCTTTACGCCAAGTTTAGGTTTTATACATCGCGATTTGAACGTGGAAACGTTCTTACGTAACAATTCTGTTCGTACGCATCATTTATACATGTGGCCCCAGGAGACAGAGCAGTATCTGTCAGTCCCTAAAGCTCATGCTCTCTAAAACATGCACACATACACTCACACTCAGTCAGTCACGTGATTTCACATCAGCTAATACTGTTTAGTACAGCGCAGTGCAGCCAGCTTTACCTTATTTTTGTGTGCCCGTCCCTTTCTCTGTTCTATACTGTTCTTTTTAGAAAGGCCTCTTACCACTTCTCCATTGAAGGGGCAAGATCTCTGTGGAACTGACACAAACATTTTTACAGCGAAAAAGTATTGCTTACCCTCTGTTCAGGTGGCCAGCCCTTGGATCAGCACTTAGCCTTCTTCTATCAACGTCGGGGGGTCACCAAGAAATCTGTTAAAATAAATTAGGCAGCACAGGCACCCTCAGCCCCAAAGAAGTCACTCAGAATCTCAGGACAGACAGCAGAATAAAGCTTTATTACGTGATGCACACATGGTCCCAGTTCAGATGAATTGAGCCCCAAGCCTTCTGTGAGCTTCAGTTTTATTACAATTCTTATCACAAAATATCCCCTCTTCACACAGTTTCCCATCATCTGCTTTGCAGGGTTTCTAATAATAATGACCTCGTTCAGCATCTTTTCTCATAATAAAATCCTGCCGTCATAGACTTTCCCATAACAATTCACCCTTCACTATTTGTTTTTTCTTTAAAATCCCTTTGGCTCACAAGACATATTTGCCACCTGGAGGTGAGCATCACTTAATCACTCCTCCCTAATCCTGAGCTGTTAGAAATTGAGGCTTTTGGTTAATTAGTTCTCCCCAATACTTTGGACTCAGTTGAACCAATCTGTGAAAACTGGACTGCTTAATTAACAATTCAATTAATATTTACTTGGTGCACTAGCATCTCTTAAGGCTGACATAATAGACAGCCGTGTCAGTTAGGCGGCAGCATGTAGCTTCACTGAAAATGGCTAAGCTGCAGACAGCTTGGCATTGTGCATCTTGACTACTTCAAATAAAAGTACAGGTTCCTTAACATTTAATTCTTACATAGTTTAAAACTATTTTTGTATACTCTTCTGTAACTTTATTATTATTGTTTTTAAAGAGCCACAAACAAATACATTTAAATGCACCTTTGACCTAAATGTATACACGCTAATATGAAATCTTCCATATAGTGTTCCCATAATTAAGCCTTGAATGCTAAGTAAAACTTGTTTAATCTATTTCAGGCAAAAGACCAGGCACCTCTGTTCCTGAAACAAAATATAACTGCTCGTTAGCTCACCTCCTTCAAAGAAGACAATGTTCTTGATCCACAGAAATTCAAAACAAAACAAGTAAAAGAGCAGACAGGCTTCACTTTTATGCTAAAATCAATTGTGACCTTTCTTAATAACTCCTTCATGGTCTAAGACTAATTGTAACCCTTACTATTTTAACGTGCACCAGGATATAATGCTTATAGATTAGGACAAAGCATGAGCTCTTCTAAATCCTGGCGAACTTAGGAGAAGTTTTGTAAATTAAACAAAAATATGATAAAATACTTTTACTCCTATTATAAGAGTAGGACTAAATTTGCATACTCTGAGATGCATGTTAAATATATGCACAAGTTCACAAATCACAAGGAATCTCTTAAAATATGGGCCAAGCTCCACAAGAAGTAGGATGACTGTAAACCCCAAGCTTGTAAATGAAGCAAAGAATTTTTTTTAAAAAAGAGTATGTATTAACAAAAGACAAAGTACTACAAAATGCTCAAAAGAGGAAAAAGGAGTTACCAGAATAGCAGTTGTAAACTGAACAACTCTCAAAAATAAAATCCAATACAACAGTCAAAAAGCACAGCACAAATAGTCAAAAAAACAGAAAATTTAAACCAATGAAAATACAACAATACTTTCGTTATCTAATAAACTCACTCAATGAATCACAACAATCTCACTTTCCTACCTGCCTTTTATGGACTGGGGGCAGTCCCTAGCAGTGATGCAAGAAGTGGTCGCTCCCCTCACGGGTCCACCCACAAAATATAAGGAACATAGTAGAACAAAATTAATCACACAGAAAGAAAATAATAAATTAATAAAATAAATTAGAGAATGCAAAATTGACAACTGTAATTGATTATATATTTATATAATTATATTGATATATTATTGATATAGTCATTGTAATAAATTAATCAAACATGAACAACAAAGACATAAAAAAGAAATTTAAGCATAACGTATTTTGTATCTAGCAGTCATGCTTTTGGAGTAGTTGGTCAAGAAAGTGCTAGAGAAAACAATCAGGTATTACTGGATTTCAATACAATTTGGTTTCATACCTGAGAAACAACTAAAAGTTAAAGTGTTGGCATGGAAGAGGTGAGTACATACCTGTGTGGCAGGTGCAGTACAAGTGTTGGGATGAATTCAATTCATTGCACAGACTGTTGGAAAAGTGTGCATTAAAGCTGCAGTGGCATAAAGGGCAGTCTGTAGGTACTGAGGTTACAAAAAGTGTTTTTTTTTTCTTCATATTTAATTATTTATTAAGAATGACTCAATTGGCATATAGTGAATCCCCCAAGACATCTCACCATCAATTTTCAATTGTTTATTACAAATTGTTCTTTAGAGGCAATTGTTTTTTTCTGTCATGATGATTGAAAGATGGTCAAAACTCGGGTCATCTTTACAAGATGCTCTGCCATGATCAGATTCTTTGCCTCACCTCTTGACTGTGGTATATAATTTACTGAATCTAAAAAAAACATTGACTAAGCAAGAATAAATCTTCAAAGATTTATTATTTTCTACTTTTACAAACCTAGTGATAACATGATACTTTATTTTGCAGTGTTTAACATTCATGATGACTTTGTTATGAAAAAAACACTCACACACCAACTATGAGCATGAAAATCTGTCAATACAAAAGGAAACGGGAAATGTGATTTCATGTTGGTGTGTTAGTGTTTTAAAGCTAATATCTTTGTATATAGACATGTGTGTGAATGGTGTGTAGTAAGTGAGCCTATCCTATAAGAATCTTATGCAAAGTGAGGCTCCATCCACTCCTACTACCTTTATCATAAAGAAATTACAATAATATGGGATGATTATAGAGGAATAACTGAATCCTGTGTTTCTTTATATTGTACTTGTGCAAATGGGGTTGATGGAAAGTGAAGACATTTGTTCCAATATGAGGTCTCAGTTCATATTTTTTTTTTTTTCCTTACATCAACACAAATTATCCTTAACTGTCTCTCATTTTATCATAGCATAACTATTCACAGTTAATTTCTTAATGTCATGTTTCTCTTTTATCAGTTATCGTTGTACACCACAACTCTTTGTGAAGGTTGCTTTTGAACATTTGCTGTCTCTTTAAATTATAATTGCTATACAAAAAGGGTGTCCAGCATTTAACAAAGTGTTTACACACCACTATAAATTTCAAAGTGTCCCAGTATGGCACGTGTGACTCAGCTGATTATCTTCAGGAATTGAATATCTACATCTTCTACTTTACATATTTTCTTGTCTGAAACAGCTTTATATAGCCATCCATCCATTATCCAACCTGCTATACCCTAACTACAGGGTCACGGGGTTCTGCTGGAGCCAGTCTGAGCCAACACAGGGCGCAAGGCAGGAAACAAACCCCAGGCAGGGCGCCAGCCCACCGCAGAGCTTTATATATGTCTTTCCTAAATAGTATTTCCTTAAATACACAAATAAAGCTAAATTCAGATTTAACTGAGGTATAGATAAACTTCTACTTTAAAAATTAGAGACAAAAAGAAGAGCAAACTTAAATTTCTTCAGATTCTCCATAATGATAAATATACATCTTTATGTGTGCTGCTGAAGTGGACAACTTAAATACTAATATACAAAAAGAAAGAATTAGAATTTAAAATAAAATGTTAGCTATTATAAAGATAAAGAGATTTTAATCTCTTCCTCTCTCATTAAGAACTTTTTTAACAGAACAGCCATATGAAGGTTCCAGAAAGAGTTTCTTTCTTTTAATCCATAACATATTCAATGAATACCCAGGAAGAGATAATTACAGATCTGTGAAATACCAAAGGGTTTCCTGATTTTAAAAGGACTCTTGCAGCATATGACACAAGTTAACTTCAGATTTTCTTGATCTGTCATATCCTGCTTGGTAGCCTTCTTTTAATTAAAGATTTATGTTATGTGCACAGAACTGTTTCAAACCCCAAAAATCTTCATATTTTTTTTTCATATTTTAAAAACTCCTCCCAGAATGAAATAGTTCTTTATCAACCAATAGTTCTAGGAGGAACCACACAACTCAGTAGAATGCCATTAAAGCACCAGTATGTTTAACTGTGTGTGTGTGTGTGTGTGTGTGTGTGTGTGTGTGTGTGTGTGTGT
>JANRMT010062827.1:31710489-31752666 GCA_026402145.1 Polypterus bichir lapradei | reverse complement strand
ATAATAATAATAATAATAATAATAATAATAATAATAATAATAATAATAATAATAACTGTCGTGTTCGACAAGCCTAATTCTAATCACATCGCTTGCACTTGGAGCCCTTTCAAACTAAACACAAAAAACAGAATACTTTATATTCCTTATAACCTTAAATATACTACATACAAAAACACCGAATTAAAAACATGTCCGCATTTTTTCAGATCTGATGTTGACTCTTCCGTGTTTTTCCACTTCCCTTCCTGCTGTGTTGATTTCACTTGTTAGAAGTCACCGCTGCCAGTCCGAGATGGAGCTGCGAATAAAAGCCGCCGTCTGTGCTGTTCTGTCCGTGGCTCTCCATTCAAGTAAGAAGACGTTTATAATTGATCAACATGCTCCGCTTGCACTCTCAGTCACACTGTGCCAACTTACTGTAAAAACTTATTTTAAGTCTTCCTTTTTTCCCTTTCCCTCAGGCTGCTCCAGTTTGACTCTCACTATTCCCACAAGCCCCGTTTTCGGACGGGTAGGCGGCGATGTCACGTTAAACTTTTCACTTAATCCTTCAAATGCCGTGTTACAGGCGGTGACCTGGACGGTAAACAATACTAACAATGTGGTGTCTTGTGTGGGTGCTGCAGTTTCATACGGAGTGGGGTATGAAGGGAGAGCCCATCTGAACACAATGACAGGATCTCTGTCGCTCTTCAGACTTACAGTACATGACTCGGGACAGTACAGCGTGAGCATCGGCACTACTGAGGGAGTGACTGCGAGTGGAAGTGTCACACTTCAAGTGTTTGGTAAGTAAAGTGCAGTTTTAATTTGACGGCAGATCATCCCAAGCACACTGTAGCTAAGCATTATTTTAATTGAATTTGTTCTAGTCACGGAGCTGTGAAATCTGCGCAAGAGTGTTAGGGACACAGAGAAGACAAAAAATTAGGGGCATAGTGAGGAAAATAAAAGTTGTGTTTCGTGATGAAAAATCGAAATTTCATCTTTAAAATGAGAACTTCGAGATTAATCTCGTAGTTTATTTCGGCATTAAAGACGAAATTTCGTCTTAATCTCGAAATGTACACTTTGATCTTGTAGTTTAGCCTATTTCATGATTAAAGTAGAACGTCGAAAACTTCATCATAAAATCGATATTTAATTTACTAGAGTTTCGCAAAGCTTATTGTAATTAAAGCATCACGTTATTCTAAGTGCTCCCCGGCCTAATCTACAATCGCTATGTACTTCTTCAATGGGGTTCCTCTTGCCCTGAAAGGAGCCACATGCAGCAATTGCCACACAAAATAACATTAACTTCATGATATTACTGGATTCCCAATATTCAGAGAGCTAAGCCTTGGTATTATTTTCATGATGAAATTATTTAAAGCATATATTGTACATTTTAAAAATAAATTGTTAACTTCATCTAAATTGGTGATTCAGTGGTAGAGCTGCTGCCTCTCAGTAAGGGGGTCATGTCCCTGGTGTACCCTGCCTGGAGTTTGCATGTTTTCGTGTTGGGTTTCCTTCTTGGTGGGCTTTCTTAATTGCAACCATTCTGTCCCTATAAAACTTATTGATTTCTACTCCCTGTATCTTCCCATTTTCTTTCTCCACATGGCCTATCACCACAAGATAAATGTGAACTGTAAAACCAGCTGCAAACTTAGAACAACGATTCTTCAAAACTTTGAAGGAACATTGAAAAATCTTCATTATACATGTTTGATTATTACAACTGCATGCAGGGTCATGCCCATCCCAGCAAGCTTAGTCCGCTAGACAGGAGCAATCCCTGGACGGGGAGTCATGTCATCGCAGGGAGCAATATGTACACACACATACACTCATGTCAATATTGCATCGACCAATCCCCTAATAAGCATGACTTTGGGCAGAAACTGAAGCAAACTGGAGAAAACCACCAGGAGAACATGCAAAATCCAGGCAGGGAACACCTGGAACTTGTGTGAAGTGTACAAGGCAAATAACTCCAACTCTGAGTTTTGGGATTATGATAGTAGTAGTTAGAAAGGATACAAAAATGGACTCTTCCACAGACAATGAATCAATTCCAGCCATTTTGCAGGCTAATTGTGACCAGGGCCCAGTCAAAAACCTCAACTAGTTAACAGTCTGGTTTCCCAAATATTTTTACAATGTGATTGGCTCAACTAGTTTTCCATTTATATCAGTAGGTGGGACTACTTCTTTTTTTTCTCTTGAAGTCTATGATTATCTTCTTTCTTTTCTTCACATTTATTTTGAGAAGGTTATCAGAAGTTTATTTATTAAATAAATGTGACACTTGATTGTTAAAACATTCCCAGAGTAAGGTGTTGGATTTTAAAAACTCCACCAGTGCAAAATTATCAGCATATTTGCAAATAGGCCATATGTACAGGGTAGTGCAGATGTACTTCTGGTGAAATTTCAGCACGCCCAGTCACTTTCATTTTCCATGCTGCAGTTGTAATTTTTGTTTAGTGGTGAGAATGTCAGAGAAAAAGAAGTTTAATTTCAAATTACAGATAGCTCTACAGCTAAACATTGATGTGCACCTTCATGTTCAGCTTCCAGTGCATACAACAAGGTACTTAGTATTCATACATCTCCCTCCGATGCAAAAACCCAATCTAAATGGATCATCGCTTTCCAGAGAGAGAGCTTTGCAGTTTGTCATCATTCTTAGTTTGTAGCTGTCATTTTAAAAAAAGAGAATTTTGGCGAGCCACAGTGCAAGACAGGGTAGCTATTGTTGAAGAAAGGAACAGTTTCTGCATTGTTTGAGTGGAACAATTTCTCAGATCCTTTTTCAACACCAGAGGCCTCATGCATAACACCGTGTGTAGAATTCACACTAAAACATGGCATACGAACAAAAGCGGAAATGTGCGTAAGCACAAAAAATCCGATGCCTAAATCCGTGAGTATGCCAACTTCCACGTTCTTCCGCTATATAAATCCCGGTCAGCGTGAAAAGTAAAACATGTGCATGCACCTGCCGCCATTCCCCAACTCCTCCCAGAATTACGACTCTTTGAATATGCAAATCAATATAAATAGCCCTTAAACTCAGCATTCTGTGAAAAGACAATTGCAAAAGCATGGGGGAAAATAGAAGAATTTCAGCGAATACCAAGTGGAGGCAAGGAAAAACGTACTATTTGTTGGTTTAAACAGTGGTATAAACAACAAAAGGAAGCTGATCGAGTGACATAGAGTGTCAAAGAAACTCAAAACTTCAAGTTCACAAAGTCACACAATGGCAAAATAAAAAGAAGCTGTCAGATATCAAAGTCACCATGAAAAGGCGAGTTGTAGCCCACCATCTGAGAGTGATATGGAAGCTTTTTAGGGTACAGAGAAAAGAAAAAAAATAGGCACACAGTTGGAAAAAAGCACAGAACTTTAATCTCAAAATTTCCACTTTAATCATGTAGTTTATTTTGTCATTAAAGTAGAACATCATAAACTTCATCTTAAAATCTTTATTTTACTAGTTTCTCAAATACCATCGTAACTAAAGTAGCATGTTAAATGCTTTGTATTGTATGTGTTCTTCTGTGTGTGTGAATCACTGCGTGCTGTTTAAACGAGCTTTCTCTTCCTCTGACAGGGCACAGAATCCATTACATTCATGATATTACAACTCTGTGAATAATTTAACTACTGAGATGTATACGTGATATCATTTTCATGATGATAGGAATTAAAGCATGTTATTAAACATGGGAACACGGTGGTGTAGTGATAGTGACAAGCTGGCGCCCTGTCCAGAGATTGTTACTGCCTCCCACAAGATGCTTGCAAAGAAATAATTTAGTGCAGCAGTACTGTCTCTTTCAAACGTACTAACCCCCAATTCCTGTTCTTACTTTTCTTTCTCCAAGTACCCAATCGCCACATAATCAGCTCTGTAATAGATGTTAAGCCATCTGTAAGCTTAGAACGCAGATTCTTCAAAACAATTAAGGAACATTGAAATATCTTTGGAGTACATGTTTAATTATTCTATCCTTCCAGTGTCACGCCAGTCCCAGCAAGAATACAGCGTGAGGCAGGAACAATGCATAAAACTGGGCACCAGCTCGTCGCTAGCGCTGCGACACCATGTCCTCACATGTTTAATTATTAACAATATAGATTATTTAAATGATGTTAACATGTTATCTTTATAATGTAATAAACATATTTTGCTGCATTTCATCTTAAAAATGATATTGTCATCATATGTAAATATGCACTTTATAAAGTGGCTCAGGTTGTGCAATATTATAACTGTATCACAAGTTTACAGTGGGGTGATTGTACTTATAAGTACAAACAGTTCTACAAGTAGCACTTGATGGACTGATTGAGTGCATTTAGAGTTCTTGGGATGAAACTGTTTTTGAACCGCGATGTCCCTACAGGAAAGGCTCTGAAGCGTTTGTCATATGAGAGCAGTTCAACAGACTGTGTGCATGACTGAGGCAGCATGTGCTTGATGCTGTTTACCCATAATTCTATTTCCGATCAGCAGCCGTAGAGCTGTGATTCCACACTCAGATATAGTTGGATAAATAGTCTGTGTGGTGCATTAAGAGCAACAATGCTAAAGCAGCAATGGTATTTGGAATAGTTTGGCCATTCCGTGGACCATTATATTGTTACAGGTTAATTACAATCAGATGCCTTAAACTAGTAAACAATATGCGGTTAATTTCAGTGTATTTGATAAAGCCGCATCAGGGATGTGGATCTAAAAAAGAAAGGGAAACCACACTGGAACAAAAGCACTGCTTTGACGCTGGGTGCTGCCATTTTGTAAAACCGAGCAGAGAGCTTGCATACAGCAGGGATTGAGCTGGCGTGAAATTGTGCGTGGCTTTACACCAAGTTTAGTTTTTATACATCGCTATGTGAGCATGGAAACAGGTGTACGCAACATTTTTGTGCGCATGCACCGTTTATACATGAGGCTCCAGGGGTTGGGGAGAGGAGAAAATGACTGAGCAAGGGTGACACACCAGATGAGGAGGAGGAGGAGGATAAAATTCTCCGGGACCATGACTACGCTTTTTTATGCTTTTAGATCATATGAGTCACAGGAACTCGATTTGACTAACTGGAACCTGTCTCATAAACGAGCTTGAACTGAACCTGCAGGATAAATTACGCACAAACTGTGAGGCTTCTGGCTTTTCTTCACTGATATATAGTCCTGAGCCCTAATGGTAACCTCTCCTTTCTCTGAATCCTTCTTTGAAACTAAATTTAGCCAAGATGTTAGGAAAATTGTAACGGGGATAGATACACATTAGCAGTACTAGTACATTAACTTTGGCTTGTACACAAACTTGTTAATACGTCCGGATCTTACCTTCGTAATTGTGGATCATTTGAAGCCATACTCCCTTTTAGTTCCTGACGTGTGGCATAAAGTTTGAATAATGTGACTTACATCATTTACCATACAGTAAGTCTGGGCACATCTTGAAGTGATTATAGTCTGTGTTGATAGCTCTTCTGTGTTGATATTAGCACTGGAAGTGAGGTAGCAAGCTTATGCGGAATCCAGAAGAAAGTGTGCATATAGTCTATTGCATGAATGTATAAGCAATACAGTATATGGTACTGGTAATGGAATATTACCTTATAGGACACAATTGTAAACTAAAAAAAAAAAACTTTGCACTGTGATACTTTATATTCTTGGTTATTTTAAGTTTAATTGTTTTACTGTTTGTAATCTATAATCATAAATATATGAGTTATTACATATTTTCATTTATGACAATCAAACTTTTGTTACCTGTCCTACTACACTTGGTGAAAAAAAACACTTGATTGTTTACCTCTTTTGTAACTCACTTTATATAAAAACATTTGCTAAGCAAATAAATGTAAATGTATTTTTAGGGATCACGAAGGAAAATGAAATCTTACTTGCTGGCTACAATTCACATGAAAGTTAAACAACCACTGAATAATGTTCACACTGACCGAAAGTTCAGCTAACTTCTCAATCTGAAAACAATGATAAAGTCTGTACATAATAACTGGCTAGAGTGGCCTCAGATATTTGAAGATATTGTTTGCCATAATGAATGTGGTGTCTTTAACACCCACCCTTATTTGATAAAGTTACTGATTTGGAACTATAAATGGATGCTATCAATGAGAAAAGATATTTAAGTAAATCCAAAGTTAAAACTAATAAACAAAAATAATTCCTTTTTCGTAATCCACTCTTCATGGGCACCTGCATGATCACTGTTCTTTTCTACAGGCCATGTACCACCTTACTGTCTTCCAGTTACAGAAATATCTTTAACATGACACACTGTAGCTAGTCTACTCCAGCTTTTGAGGTCTCACAGCTGATTAAGTAAAGAAGACCACTGAGCATTACCTGGTGTAACAAGTTTAATGTGATTTAGCATCATAAACATTCTCAGTTGAGTTTCAAATGGACATAGCATGATTGATGTGATGAAAAAACTACTCCAACCAATGTGTCGCACCACCTGTCATTGGAGACCCCCTTGTTTTCCGGCCAGCCCCATGAGGAGGTGTTGGTGGGATTTCACTGGCCTGGTGGTAGGATTTCGCTGGACATTGTGGTGGGATTATGTGCAGCTTCATTAATTAGGATGTACAATTATTTTTATTCAGATGTTTTAAAATCTAAATAATCCCACTAAAGATGAAGTGCCTCGTGACAAAGGCACTTTCATAAGAACAGAGGCCTGTGCACATTCAGACCAACTAGACAGCGACTCACTACATGCCAGCCTTTCCAATTGTTTTAATTTCCTGACTTTTAAAACACTGAATCAGAGTGAACTTGAAATATTCTCAGTTGAATATCAACTTTAAAATGGGGATGAAATATGAGTTTTTAAAACAGGTTTAAAATATTCTCATTGATAAATTTGAACTAATATCATCATGACTGACAGTTATGGGATTAAAGATTCTTGGAAGAAGTAAAATCGAAATTGTCAAATCAAAAGAATGAATGAGTAATTATGTTCATTGGGAGAAAACAGAAGGATTAATCTGTAGTGTTTTGAAACTGGGAATCATAAAAGTGATGAAAAAGTTGAAGAAGAGTAAAAGCAGTAATGGTGATGATGATGTCAATGATTATGAAGATGTGCAGACTAATGTTGTTGTACTACAAGTCATTCTCTTAATCTTCATTGTTTGAGCATAACAATCACGTGTAAAAGCAAGATAGAGCAGAGATGCCAGTAATAATAATTCAGAAAAACAAAAAATAAAAAAAATAAGAGTGTTTGTTGATGTTTAAACAACACTACACTTAAACAAGATCTGCACATTATTTAAGCAGGAGAAGCTCAATCACTTTATTGAATGAAATCCATACATAGGTTGTGGGGTTTCATTGTTATTCTGTTATATGTGATATGCGGCTACTCAAAAGAGACTTCTCACCTCAGTATTATTAAAGTCCAGTGTCCCACATAAATACCGACAGCATTCATTCTTTCATTTTCTGTACCAAAATATTCCAGTAATCAGTAGCAAGGTCTATACTGGCAGCATCGGTAGTAGGAACAAACCCAGAACGGGTCGACTGTCCATTGGAGGACACATTCATATACACGACCACAGAACCAATTTTAAGTCACCAATCAGCCTAATGTATACATCTTTGGGGTATGGGGAAACTGAAACAAAAGAGAAAACAATGCAAAAGTACAGAAATCATGCAATCTCAACATGGGGAGTATCAGGGCCATGGTCTGAACTCTGGACTTGAGTTATAAAGAAACAGCTCTTACAGTATCTTTGAATGTAATAGCAACTAGTAAATGATTTATGGACTTCATGATGTTTATTGTGCACAATAATACAAACAGGGAAATAGAATGCAGGAAATAGTTTGAAACAAAAGAATTACTGTACACAAATTCTCATCTCCTTTATCTGGCCAGGGATTTTGTTTTTGGTAAGTAGTTTAGTAGAGCAGACTAGACTGTTGTTAGTTTGACAGAGGATTTCAGATTACTTTGAAAATTCATACAATTTCAAGGCTGTTCCAAAGGTAAGGAGTCCTAGCTACATACCTTCGTCATCCTTGTTCAAAGCAGTGGTATCTCTATTTGGAGGTGCTCCTAAATATTTGAATATGTTCAGACTGTGATGGTAAAGTGCATCTGGGAAAAGTTTATCTTTTGTCTACAAAGAACCCTGTTACCTTTATTAAAACATAGAGCTCAATAGCCACAGTGAAAATAAAAAATGTTTTAGACATCAAAATAAATCCAGAGTTTTGCCTGAGGGGTATAGGTTGGGAGCAAGCGCTGATAGTGTGTTGCTGCACACGCTGGATTGGGACCCGAGTGCAGCGGGTGACACCTCAGCAACACATCCTTTGGCATTTATTAAATTACTGATGAAGCAACACCTCAAAAGTCAACTAAGTTTACAGAGACTGCCAGCTAATATTAGGCCTAGTTTACAAAATGTACTGTAAATATGCTTTAAATACTTGTAGCTGCTGGGTTTTAGTTGAGTGTAGACTATTTATCTGCTTTATGTTTTATAATATCAGTACATATCATTTTTTGTACACTTTCTCTACAGATGCAGTTTCTGTACCCACAATCCAGTCCAATGTGACTGATCCTGTAGAGTTCAATGACATAGTGACTTTGACCTGCACAGCCTCTGGCTCAGACGTCTCTTACCGGTGGTTCAATGGCAGCTCAGAGGTGTCGGACACTCAGAGGATTCACTTGAGTGCTGATAACAGAACTCTAACGATTTCAAGAGTGCTGAGATCAGATGATGGGCCCTTCTACTGTTACGTGTATAACCATGTCAGTAACGGCACTAGCAAGCCCTTTAACCTTGATGTGAAATGTAAGTGGGGATGAAAATTGACTGTAGTATTATATTATACTTTCATTTATTTAAAAATGAAAGAAATGATTGAGTGAAGTGATTGATAAAATTTCTTGAAAGCTTGTATGTCAATATAGACTATACTTTAGCAGACCAAGAATGCTGTATTAGTAATGTATGCATTACAAAATCAATTATATAGAGTAGAAGAGAAATAAAAAAGTTAGAACATTTAATGTGTTCAAACTTACTGTGTGTGTATTTTAGATGGACCGGACTTGCCCACTAATAAACCAGTCTATGCTGCTGGATCTTCCCTTATTTTCCAATGCTCAGCACAGTCCAATCCTACTGCTCAGTATCAATGGTTCTTAAATGGAACTTCTCTTAACAAAAGAGGCCAGGAGCTCGAAATAAGGAACATTCAGGTGGATCAGGCGGGTAACTACACATGTTGGGCTTTCAATGATGTTACACTCAGGTATGCTGCTGTCCACACAGTGATTGATGTCATAGGTGAGTAAAATGTCAAGTGTTTTTGTGTGTATGTTTTTAATTGATAATTAAACTGCTGAAGATTAATTGCTTTTAGATAATAATATTAAAATACATTGTTTTGCCTGTCTTGAATTTTAATATTATTAATGTAATGATAATTTGATATAGATTGTATCACTACTACTTACATTAGTAAAGGTATTTAATTTATATTAAAATTAAGTCATAGAAATTCTTGGCAATACCACTATATCCAAAATAAATGTGACAAACATATGTGTTCAGTCTGAAACAAATAATAATAAGTAATAACAGACTATACAGAAAAAATGTGAATTCCTTCATTTTTTTATACTTTCCCTTTCCCATACAGGGTCACAGGGGATTGGAGTCTGTGCTGGCAGCGTTGGGTACAATGCTAGAACTAATCCTAGACAGGATGCCAATTTATTGCAGAGCACACTTACTCCAACATCTATACTAACTCCAAGTAAATTCAGAGTTGTGACATGTCACTTCTTTAGATTGTGTGAACAATACCTATTTAAACTTATTTATTGATGTAGTATAGCTTTCATTCAACCATTGCTACCGCCTCACTCTTGAAAACCTTTACAGTCTGCATCTAGGCTGTAAAAGCAAGAGAGAATTCCAGTGTACTCTTCACACATGGTAAATATGCAATACCTAATAGTCTTTAAATATACCGAATTTATATGCAAGTGCTAGTTCATCCTAATGCGAAAAAATGTCCTTGAATAATGCTTAAAGATGACACTTTATAAATGTGAAGATACGGGCAGTCCCCGGGTTACATACGAGATAGGAACTGTAGGTTTGTTCTTAAGTTAAATTTGTATGTAAGTTGGAACAGGTTCATTATTTTAATAAATGCTATTGTTGACCGACTGTAACCAAGTGTTCTGCCAATGAATGATAGAGTTTCATTTCTCTCTGAACTTTTTATTATTTCTACTTTATTTTCAATGGTGATGTTTTTTCTCTTCTTTACTATATCACCAGTACCTGCATTAGATTTGTGTTTCAGAGACATTGTTGAAGGGTGAAGACAAAAGGTTAAGATGAGCTCTTCTGCACAGCACTGTACACGCTATCACAGCAGGAAGGTACCCCTCGTCAGCACGTCTGAAGTACTGACAAGAGACAACTTCCTGCTATGTACGTTACAGTGCAAGCAGGCTTACTATTGAAAATGAATGGGGGCGGCGAGGGGTAATTCACTATTTGCCTCCCACACAGTCACCTCCACTTGCATACAGTATGCTGCCTGCAGCATCTGCCCACTGAGAACTAACAGGGTGCGGCCAAAGGCAGGTAGGGAGTCGCCCACCACCATCCCCATTCAACAGGCAGCCACCTGAGGCACACTATAATGCTGCTCCCTGCTGCCCCATTCACCCTCAATGGCTTCCGTTCAGCCACAACCAGGTCACCGCTTGCAGCATCACCAGCCGCTGACCGAGAACGAACGTGGCAGCCGTTCGAGGGACACTGCAAGGCTGTGTGGTAGGCGGGCAGTGAAACGCCCCATCAAGCGTCCGTCCTGCACACGAGCGGTATCTGTGGCCCCGGCAACTATGGACCCCGGGTCATCACTTGCCGGGCACTTAACCGCCCACTGAGAATGAATGGGGTGCAGCGCCCTCCGCCCCATTCATCAACCGGAGCCGCCTGAGGGACACTACACTGCGCGAGCAGCGAAATTGCCCCCTCCAGCCACCGCTTGCCGCTTGCAGCATCCTCAGGCTGAAGATGACAGAGCGGCAGTTACTGAGGAGCCTGAATCGCGTCCCCCTAGACAGATGTAGGAGCAGCTGCGGCCCCGTTCGTAAGTCGTGTCGGATGTCCGTAACTTGGGGACTACCTGTATTTGCACTTAGTGATATTTGTGATACGTGGTGAAAAAATAAAACTTTTGTCTGTGTTATAAATACAGTGTTTTTAAAAGCAGTAGTATTGAAATTCAAATCATTAATGGTATATCAATTTCATTTTCTGAAAGTAAAAAAATAAATAAACTAGATTTGTCTGATATACAATGCCAATAAAAGGATTAATTCCCTTGGAAGTTTGAACATTTTGTGATACAACATTGAATCACCGAGGATTAAATTGGCTTTTTTGACACTGATCAACAGCAAAAGACTATTTAATGTTGAAATAAAAACAGATCTCTGCAAAATGATTAAATAAATTACAAATAAAAATAAAAAAAAACAATATTATTAATCACATAACTATTCACTCCCTTCAGGACAACCTTTTGTCAATGCACTCTTGGCAGCCATGACAGCCTTGAGTCTGTGTGCAGATCTGCCATTTTCCAATTCTTTTTTCCTAAACTTCCCAAGCCCTGTCAGGTTGCACGGGATCATGAATTAACACTCTTTTTCAAGTCCAGCCACAAATTCTCAGTTGGTTTGAGATGTGGATACTGACTATAAGACAGTAGCTTTGGCTTTGTGCTTGTGGTTGTTGTCCTGCGGGAAATCAAATTTTCTCCCAAAGCATAGGTTTCTTGCAGACTGAGCCAGGTTTTCCACTAGAATTTATTTTTCTTCTGGTTTGTTTATTTATTTTTCTCTAGGTTTACCTCTAGAATTTATTTCCACTAGAATTTATTTTTCTGTGTTTTGCTGCATTCATGTACTCCTCTGCCCCCACAACCATTCCAGGGTCATCTGCAGGGTCCAGGGTCATCTCCATCCATGCTAATCAGTGGGTATGGTGGGTTCTTGACAACAAGCAGTGTTCAAACATGGGGTTTAGTCTGATGAGCAGAAATCTCAATTTTGGTCTCATCAGATCATAGAACCTTCTTTCAGCTGACCAGTCTCTCCAGTCTCATTTACTGTAACTTGTAAGTCCTTCTGAGCTATAAGAGGTCTCCCTCACTAGACTTCTCTTTACATGATCACTCTCTGTCAGAATTTCAGCTGTGCTATTCTCTTTCCATTTTTTAATGACTGATTTCACTGGACTCCAAGGGATATTCAGTAACGTTGGATGTTTATTTGACTTCATCCCCTTACTTGTGCTTTTCAATCACCTTTTCATGGAGTTGTTTAGAGTGTTCTATGGTCTTCATTGTGTAGTTAGTCCACCACACTGATGGTCCTTCAGGTCAGGTGACTTTACTCTACAGTCAGTTGAATCACCAGAGTGGTGATCTGCAATGACCTGATGATGTGATAAAATGATCAATTTCACACCTCAAAAAGGGGAACACATAAAATAAAATATAAATTGCAGAATACATGCTGTAAAGAAAGCACAGACACAAGCATAAAGGTTTGGGGTTTTGAGCCCCGTATACTGCAACAAAATTAGGTCTTAGTTCAGACATAAGCGTGAAATCATCAGACAAAATGGAGGGGTTTGGACGGACAATATAAAGAGATGGACCGGAAATTAAACGTGATGGATGCTGGGAAGTCGTGGTGGTGTATGGGAGTTGGACGTCATCACTGTGGGACCAGAAGGAAGAAAGGAACCTGGAAGTGATGTTCTTTGTTTAGCCTGGGCCGGCTTATGGCGGCGGCGTTTCGTCTTGTCTATGGGAAAAGAGAGAGAAAGAGGTTAGTACGCTGCCTTCGTCCCCTGGCAGGGCTTGTCGCGGTGCGTGTCGGGTCCTTCAGCTGCTCCCGATGCACTCGTGCGTGACAATGCATATTCATTGTCAAACTCACATCAATTTTCAGGTGAATAGGTGGCAAAGCCAATACTAACAGTACAGAGCACAAGACAGGGATTTTCCTTGCACATTGTGGATGTCATGCAAAGGCCCCAATCATTCACAAACATATTCATCCTTACAAGAACTACAGAGTTAATAAGTAACCTAAAATGCAAATAATGGCATCTTTAAGAATCACCATCTTATCTTGGTGAAGAGGTCTGTGTGCCCCTATGACCCTTGAAGCTGTGTTGTCCAGTGCAGAAGCTCCTGTTAGAACTTCCTAAGGCAAATTGGTCCCAGATAACATATTAGACAAAGAGCAATTCAAATGCTCCTAATGATGCAGACACAAACATTTTATCCCACCCAGTATGGGGTTACTGGGGCCTTCACCTTTAGCCAGGCCTTAGATGAGTGTCTGCAGTTGAGTGCCTGGCTGCTGGGTCTGCCACAGGGTCCGTAATGGGACAGCCTGAAATCATGATGTGACACTGCTCTCCCATTAGCCCATTACCTGCAGGATGAATAGCAGCCAGGTGTAGTGTGAGATGATTGGCTGTTGAAAGTAAAGGCCTTGGTGGACTGGAACCCAGACACCGTCCCCAGCGCTGGACATTGTTAGGATATCTTGTCTGACATGCCTTGTCAATGTTGCATGGACATCAGGAGCCAAGCCCCTGAAGTGGCAGACCTGGGTGGTCGTCCTCATTTTCAACAAAGAGGACTGGAGTGTGTGCTCCAACTATTGAGGGAATCACACTCCTCAGTCTCTTTGGAAATGCTTATGCCAAGGTGCTGGAAAGGAGACTCTGTCCAGTCATGAAACCTCAGATCCAGATGCAGCAATGTGGATTCTGCTTAGACCATGGGACAGTGGACCAGCTCTTTACCCTTAGGGGAATCTTGGAGCGGGTATGGGAGTATACCCAGTTGGTCTACATGTATTTTGTGGACTTAGAGAAGGTGTATTACGCTATTCCTTCAGGAATTCTGTGGAGCGTGTTGTGAGAGTACAGGGTTTTGGGGCCCCTAATAAAGGCTATATTGTCCCTTTATAATCGCAGTGAAACCTGTGTCTCCATCCTTGGAAAAAAATTAGCACTATTCCCAGTGGGTATGGGACTCTGCCAGGGCTATGCTTTGTATCCTGTACTTTGTAATTTTCGTGGAAAGGATATTAAGGTGCAGTCACTGAGGGATGGGTGTCCAGTTCGGTAGCAATAGAATTGCATCTCAACTGTTTGCAGATGACATGGTATGTAATGTGTATGGACATTTTCATCATTTATTTAATGACTGGTACAAGACATCCTAAACATTGCACAAAGTTCAGAAGGCACCAATTTTTCCTTTCCCATAGGTCTACTGAGAAGAGATAATGTCCACTTAATGCACTGATAGCCTTTATGGCAGCTGTGATGTGTTTGCTGTTTGTTGAGCTCTGGACATTTGATATTCTGCTGAATCCTGCAATTGTTTTGCTCAGCACTGTCTGGAATTATTGTTGACTGAATTATTTATATGTCAGCTCAGATGGTTTTATTAAGTTTGATTCCAGTAAGTTACCTTGCATGTTTAGTCATACAAGAGAAAGAAGTAAAGTTGAAAAAGCTGAAATGAGTGGGATGAGATGATTTTCTTTGGGGTTTTATCATGACAGAAGAAAGCATATTGTACTTGTGTGATGTATGACAAATGTTTAAAATAAATTCTCCTTAGCCACAGTCATGTATTGCACAAACAGTTATGCCATTTCTTCAACGCTGACTGATTGTTTTCAGTATAAAACAATGTCTCTTGTAGCAGTGTTTTGTCATGGGCAGGGTCCTAGGTGCCCCTATTCCCCCCTTTATACTCTTTATTACATAAACCTGAACAGAATACCCCAAATCCCAACTATAGCCCTCATATATTTACACAGAGCAGGATAAAAGGTTTATACTTTTATTCATGCATGGATTAACAAGAGTCTAAAAAAAAGTAAGTAGAGTAAAATGGTTGTTTGAAAAGCAATACTAATACAACCTGGATCATCATGGTAGAAGTCTTAAATATTTGGTATGTTCAGACTACCAGGTGGTCTCTGCCTTAGTATGGTGAATGATCCATGGTCCAGCGTGGTCTCTTTTCCAGCATGGCCTAAAGATGATGGAATGATGGAGAGATATGGCATGACCACTATCTTATCTGTATGTAATATCAGAGAAATAGCATGGACGAACAGCACTGAATTTAAACCAGTCCTATGGTGCTTAACAAACCTATTTCATAAGTGTGGGAATAGTGTATTTTCTAATGATTCAGCTCCTTAGTCCAGCCTTGAGCACAACTCAGCCTTTAATCCTTTTGCCAAAACTTTATTTCTAGTCTTTCTATCTCTCACAGAAGTCAGATGAACAATCTGATTTGATGTGACCTCATTACGCCCAAAACAAGAACTGCTTTATCTATTTTCCCATTTGTATAATTAGATATCACATGAGAAAATACATTAACAAAAAAGGTGATCAGATTATATGTTAGATCTTCCCATCATTTCTCAGCATCTTTTGCTCTTCACTCCAAGCAAAAAAATTAGGCATCAATCACAATGGTATTTTTGAACACATTTTTATCAGCACATTTTAATGCAGAGAAGTGTTGCATACATCTAAAAACTGATTTTTTTTTAAATTTCATTCACCAATTTTAAATGGTGTGCCTTTTTAAACTCTGTGTTTAATTTAGTTCATGTCATACTTTTCAAAAAAGAAAAAGACAAAATTCAGAATATTTGCAAATGTTTACAACTTTAATCTAGATACATTTATAGATTGTGTGTCATTTACCAACTAATTAAGAAACTGATTCCTAGGAATTACATTCTTTTCCGTATATCCTTTTTTATCATATTTAGTGCCAATACTGAATAACCCAAAACCTCTCCAAATGTCATAACATGCCACTTCATCTTTTAAATCTTTAAACAGATCATTCTGAAATACAGAAATCAACTTATTTTTATTCTGACCAGTCTTATCTAACTATAGGTTTTGAAATCATTTATAAAATCTCAATTGGAACAATTAGACTATTTAAGATACAGAAGTTTATAAGTTAGAATTGACTGGTACCCCAACCAGGTTTGTTTCTTGCCTTGCACAGAGTAGAATCCTTACTCCCAAGACCTTGATGATTGTCAAATAAATTCAATAATTGATCCATTATTATTACTGATTTTTTCAGGCACCTCAAAAAATAATATTTCACATTGTAAACTATTGTAGATGGTGGAGCAATGCAAACCATTGCCGTAGCCTTTTCTAGAGGTTAAAGAACTGATAGATGTCATGCTGGATTTATTTCTCTGAGACAACTTCAGTTGAATGCAGCCTAATAAATAAACGCTGACACTCTAATCATTTGGTGGTCCATCTATAGAAAAACTTGTAGTAGTAGTAGTAACAAATAAAAAAAAAATCAAACAACAATACAGCAAGAAGGAAGTAATAAACTTACAACAAATTCATTGATAAATAAAAAAATCATTCTTGATATGTCATTTTAAAGAGGTGTGTCTCAAGAATAGTTTTATATTTTGTTATTGAACCTAGTTGATGAATATGAGCAGGGGGAGAATTCCAGAGATGTGCAGCACTGTAAGAGAAAGCTGTGGCTCCCAAAGAACAAAGTTTAATGTAGCAGATGAAGCAGATGAAGATCTGAGAGTGCAGGAAGGAGTATAAATTTGTAAAAGATCACTAAGAGAGGATCAAGTTTGTGGATAACTTTAAATGTTAAGAGCAGTATTTTATATTGTATATGGTAGTAGACAGGGAGCCAATGAAGTTGAAAAAGAATCGTAATATGCTCAGTGGACTTAGAACAAGTGATTGCTCTAATAGCAGAATTTTGTGTAACTTGCAAATGATGGATACGTTTTTTAGGGATGGGATTACAGTAGTCTATACATGAGGTAAGACATTAAGCAAAACTTCAGTACTATGTTTTGTCAAAACTGGATGAAGTCTAGACATATTTTGAAGATGAAGAAAAAGCAACTCAAGAAACATTATTTATATGAGATGAAAAAGAAAGGGTACGATCTAGAATGACACCCAGATGCTTGACCTGGGAAGAGATATTTATAAATGTATTGCTTATAAAAATTGGAGAGTTGTTAGCCATAGCAAGTACAGATTTATTACCAACAAGGAGTACTTCTGTGTTATTATTGTTTAACTGAAGAAAATTATGAGTCATACATAACTTTATGTCCTGTAGACACGCAGTAAGAATATTAGGAGGAAGAACAGAGGTAGATTCAGTGGATAAATAAAGTTGCAAATCATAAGTATAACAATGAAATTGAATACCATGATGCCGAAATGTATTACCTATAGGAAAAATGTAAATGAGGAAAAGAAGTTGCCCCAGCACCGAGCCCTGTGGAACTCTTTGTTTAACCACCGTACTGCCCGACCTAAAGCCCTTCACCTGAACAAACTGTCTTCTATCTGTAAGATAAAAGAAAAACCATTGATACACAAGGCCACAAACTCCAAAACTAGCTAAATGTTCCAAAATGATTTGATGGGATATAGTTTTAAATGGCTGAACAAAGATCCAGAAGTATAAGAATTGTTAAAAGTCCCATGTCAGCTGCCTGGAGAAGATCATTTGTAATTTTGACCAATACAGTTTCAGTACTGTGTTTCAGATGAAAGCCAGATTGAAACTGTTCAACTGGTTATGTTTTGAAATATGGGACTGAAGTTGAGAAGCAGCCATTTTTTCAAGAATTTTTGATATAAATGGAAGATTAGAAGGGTGGCGCAGTGGGTAGCGCTGCTGCCTCGCAGTTAAGAGACCTGGGTTTGCTTCCTGGGTCCTCTCTGTGTGGAGTTTGCATGTTCTCCCCATGTCTGCATGGGTTTCCTCCAGGTACTTCGATTTCCTCCCTCAGTCTGAAGACATGCATGTTAGGTGCATTGGCGATCCTAACTTGTCCCTAGTGTGAGCTGAGGGTGTGTGTGCGTGTGTTCCCTGCGGTGGGCTGGCGCCCTGCCCGGGGTTTGTTTACTGCCTTGCACCCTGTGTTGGCTGGGATTGGCTCCAGCAGAGCCCCGTGACCCTGTAGTTAGGATGTAGCGAGTTGGATAATGGATGGATGGATTTACTGGTGGTAAAAAAGTTGTTTTTGTATTGCACAGTACCATTGCTGGCTGTGGCTTTATTATTCTATGGAACACAAGGTTTATTTCTGTTTCCCTTTTAACCATTGGTGTTACTTCCTTAGAAAACATCTTTTAATGCCACATAAAAGAAACACAACTCCCATGGTCCTTCCTGAGTCATAGAATTGGAGTTAGTCCTAATGGTGAAGATATGATAGATTATTTTACTACTTCACACAGGCAGAAGTCAGAAAATGCTTGATCAGCTGTGGTTCTGCACAAGTCTCATATCTCACGGTAATAAAAACCACAGTAATAAAATGTCTGAGATGCTTGTCTCAGGCGTCATGCAGACCCGCTTCTCTAATGGGGAAAAGGTCTCTAAAGCAGTGGCTCTCCATCTTTGCACTGCCTCATCTCAAAGATGCATTATAAGAAGTAGAGAGCGAAAATAATTTCACACTAGAAGTGTCAGAGCCTACGGAAGCTCTGAACCGCACAGTGAAAAAAAATATGGGATAACCCTTTTCTCGTACGTACGTGAAAACATCTTGTACGTACGAGATATTTTCACGTAAGTATGAGATACTTTCACGTAAGTACAAGATGTTTTCACGTAAGTACGAGATACTTTCACGTACGTACGAGATGTTTTCACGTAAGTACGAGATATTTTCACGTAAGTACGAGATACTTTCACGTACGTATGAGATGTTTTCATGTACGTACGAGATACTTTCACTTATGTACGAGATAAACTTAGATTAAAATATTACAAAAGTGTTCTTCGGGGCTTCCTAATTACGACCTTACCAAGGCCATGGCGCTTCAGTTTGACGTCACTTCCAGCACTTGTCAAATACGTGACAATAAAAATCCGCCGCAACACGATTTAGATCTCTGCTGTAGTTTTAAAGATCGCAGTTCATTTTGCACAATGCAACGGGTGACCCAGTGTGCCAGGTTTGCCAGTGGATTTCATTAGTATATTCAAGTTTGGCTTTTTAGCAAGGGTACATTTCTTGTCTGAAAACGGCAGGAGTTAAAGTGGCCCGATTTGGATTTAACTGTTTAGATGCACGTTAAATCACACACTTCATTAGTTCAGATATGCAATTGAGTGTGCCAGGTTTACCAGAGAATTAAATTAGTGAACCCGCATTGAACTGGGTAAACTTCACACGCACTAAATACGTGAAATATGAATTCCTTTCGTAACTTGTGCGAATAACAAGCTGCGGGCTAGTAAGTAAATGGCTAACTAATGTAATTTCCTTTTACTATAAATTAGTGCATTGGTTAGTGGTGCTGCTTCGCGGATTTAACGATCTGGGCTTGAATGCATAGCATACCTTTATAAACTTGCCAATATTCATTTCTATGGACTGTAACTATGTGAGGAAAACATCAGACTGTTCAGTGATATGTCCTGTTTCCAGAAAATGATGTACAGTAGCACGCGATGGCATTTGGTGCTCATCTGAAAGTATGCGGCGCACACGCAGTATTGGCAGGTGCGACTTTAAAGAACCTGGTGCGCAGGCTATGGTAAGTGGCGGGCACAAGAAAGTAAGTTGTACGCACCAAATTGTTTCCCAGGAAGAAACAAAACACCATATCTCCTCATGTGCTCCATACGAGTGTGCAGACGAATACCTGTAAACTAAACCCCTACCCTCCCACAAGCCTACTCTTAACCATAGTGTAATGGGGTATGCGATGGGCATTTCGTGACTGACATTCTAGGCATTACCTGACGTAGGTATTGCATGTTGCTGTTAAACCCAACTCTAACTATCCCATACTCCTTTAATAAATAAAAGCCCATCCGTCTGCTTTTTTATATCACCGCGCTACAAGCGCTGGAAGTGATGTCAAACTGAAGCGCCACAGCCTTGGTAAGGTCATAATTAGGAAGCCCCGAAGCACACTTTTGTAATATTTGAATCTAAGTTTATCGCGTATGTATGTGAAAATATCTCATACGTACGTGAAAGTATCTTGTACGTACGAGATATTTACATGTACGTACGAGATAAGGGTTATCCCTTAATTTTTTTTCACTGTGCGGTTCAGAGCTTCTGTAAGAGCCAATGTCAATGTTGTGTTTTAAATCTTAAATTATTTTATCAGTGTGCAAGTTACACACCTTGACTTTCCTAACTTGCTAAACTTTAAATGAACTTGTTTTTGTAACTCTGGAATTGTATTTGGAACATGCGATTGTTGATATTTATCTTTGTTTTTTTACCACCACAAGTGAGACAATTAACTTTGGTACCCAGGTGTGAATTACCGTCTGTCTATTCCGGCTCACACTTGACTACATTTGCATATTCTTTTCAACTCCTTTTTAACAAATCCTCTCCTGCTACTGTTATCGACATTATTGAACATTGTTTCCCAAATATGAATTGCTGCCTGTATTTCTACTGACCACTTTGAAACAATCATAAAAAAATCTGAACTTATAATCACTCACATTGTATCAGTATGCATGATGAAGAAAAAGACAAATCTGAAAACTGTTGGCACTTGAGTTATTTCAGTTAGATAAAAAAAAGAATTTAAAATAATTTGAAATTGTATCACAATGATTTTTACATAGGCGGGAGTACAAGATACAGAGCGAGCATTAATGTGATATCGGGAAGGGAGAACATGCGAAGTGGTACATACTGGACAGAGCAAATAAGCCACAAGTGAAAAGCACACCAATGGATGGCAGCTAACTTGCAGAATTTTCATAGACACAGCAGATCTGACAATGAATGCAAATGTGAGAATAAATGGTGGGATTTCTTTGTGAAAAAGGAAGGGCTAATGCAAGATGGTACATGACCATAAATGAGGCTCTTTTCAGAAACAATAAATATGATTTGAGTATAGCTATATTGAAATGCTGCCACAAGTATTGAATTAAACACACTCAAACACACATTCACATATTGAATCACATACATGATTTGATGGTAGATGTGTACACACATAAAAAGTGACAGTTTATTCTTGTATTTGCATACAGTGCCAGGTCTGCTCCATTCAGAATGTGCCGTCTTACATTTTCTTTATCCCAAATGTAAAATTGATGCTGGTTGCACACTTCTTATAGGGACAGCTTTGCTGCTATATTAGACACTTGGCAACTTTGTTTAGTACTAAATCATGCATTATAAGTAGGGGCAGAAATGCTCATTAATGGGAAAGGGATCAACATTATATATTCAGCGGGCTGTCCCATCCGACATGACTGTTGTAGATGTGTGATGTTATGTTAGCCAAACAAGGTCACCAGTGAACCCAGCAAATCTGCTAAAATTTTCACTGATCAACACTAGTGAGGATACAAATTTCTTGGTTTCTTTATGCTATGTAAACCAATCAGAAAAGTTCATTGCTTCTTTAACTTATAAGAGATTAGTTACCACGAGGAGCACTGATATGGGCTGATTCATTTACCTGGTCAGAGAAATATGGTTTTACCACCCAGGTGATACCCAACCTCATAAACACTGGATTTTCTGGCCTCATCCCATCTTATAAGTATATTTGCTTTCTCTTGTATTCAAACAGTATATGGGAGTACAGGTCATCAGCGCCTAACATGTGCTTTACTGTTCACATATCCAAAGGTATCCTTTCTGTAACAAGTATTTCAATACTTGTAGTCATCGGTAGCTTTCATATTCTTAGTTCTTTGCCCGCCTGTCCAGTCCTACAATATGATGATACTGACTGGGTATTTAAATCAGCATAAGAATGCCATTGAATCCATTTAAATTGTTTATTTTTCCTGCTTGTTATGAAAATTTCAACTTGTGTACTTGAAACTCAGGAATGATCAGTTTACCCATAAATGACATGTGACTAGTAATCTAAAGTCTCCCTGAACAATCTCAGTTTGCTTGAATTCATTAAAGTTGTTTTATTGTATGTTTTGGTTTTCATTAAAGGATGATGCTCCAACTGTATAGCTGAATTTAATGATATCTCACCTCAGAAACCATGATAGTGTTTTATATTTTAACAGCATCTTCACCAGAAACAGTTTTTACCTTGACAACAGAAAGTCTAGCTGGAACGATCATCGGTTCATTTCTAGGGGGCGTTCTTGTATCAGTGATTGCATTTCTTATTGGAAATAGCATCAGGTGAGCGCAACAAATGATCATCTTACTTCTGTTCCTTTTTCCCAGATTATTAGCATGTCTGAAAATGACATGAGACATTTGATTTTACAGGTAACCTAAGTTTGAAAATAATAATTTACAGTATGTAAGTTTATTAATTTATTTAAGATGCAAAAGTCCTTCATAATAGGAAGATTGTGCCGTTATTCTTCTCCTGTTGTGTTTACTGGCAGACTTCACAATTTATCCAGTTAAAATCACACACATTGAAGTTCATTTGTTAGCTCTGCCCAGTGAAATGGCCAATCTGCAAGGGTAATGACAGTGTGTTTATATATTCAGGAGGGGACAACTTTGCGGAAAAGTTCCAGATGTTAAAGCAGACATTAATGGTATGTATCCCTCCCTTATGGTTTATCATCTCCACACTCTAATACTGCATGCTGATGAGTTATGCAACCTGTTGTTATGCCTAACCATGTGTTTAGTTGTCAAGTTGATGTCAATGTTTCCTTCCACTTTACAGACTTCTTAACAGGCTTTTCAGTCTGTTTGTCAAAGACTAAGGCTTAACTTTCATTGCCATAACACCATAACCCTGAGTTGACTGTGTAACACATGTGCTGAATATTGAAACTGTAAGGGTTTCCATAGTGGCACTTTCAACACAGTTTAATATCAAGGAGGACAAATATACAAAACAGCATATTTTTAAGAGAAAAAAGCACAGGTGATACAAGAAGAATGATCAATATAATCAAGAAACATTTTTGCATTTGGGTGGCATGGTGGCGCTGTGGTAGCGCTGCTGCCTTGCAGTTAGGAGACCTGGGTTCGCTTCCCAGGTTCTCCATGTGTGGAGTCTGCATGTTCTCTCTGTATATGCGTGGGTTTCCTGCGGGTACTCTGGTTTCCTCCCATAGACATGGAGGTTAGGTGCATTGGCGATCCTAAATTGTCCCTAGTGTGTGTGTGTTCCCTGCAGTGGGCTGGCACCCTGCCTGGAGTTTTTTTCCTGCCTTGCACCCTGTGTTGGCAGGGATTGGCTCCAGCAGACCCCCGTGACCCTGTGGTTAGGATATAGCTAGAAGAATGGATTTATGCATTTACCTCAATGGGTTCTGCTCCCTGTCTACTTACATTTTCTTCTCTCATCGCTCTTGTTTACATTCTCTCAGCCCCCTGTTTTTTTCCATTAGATTCCATCCCACCTCAGTTCCGTTCTCTATACTTAAAGGGCTCCTGGCAAGATGTAGTCAAAGGTGATGATTCTGAGACCTGCTGGAATCACTTCTGGGGCAAGGATGGCCCTATTAAAGTTGTGGGACACAATTACCAGCATTGTTGAACTCCAGTCTACTAATAAAGCACATACTGTATGCCCCCTTTGTTATATGCAGTAAGGACCTATAGGTTCCCAGCAAAAAACATCCCACAGAGTAAGTAGTTCTGGAGCAATCTTTAAACAGATATAGCATTCCATTCCCTGGAGGTGCATTTTCTTTCCTGTTCTAATAATATGAAAATTTGCTTTTCCAGTAACTGCATGTGCTCTCTTTCTTCACTAAGGTCCTTTCTGGTCTTCTCCAATCCTTTTCTTCCTGGTAAACAAAATGGACTATGTAAGGTCCCACCATTTCAAAAACTATTGTATATTAAAAAGCACTGATGTGCTTAGCATAACTGGACTATATACCTAATTATATTTTATTTAGCATACTAAATTCTTTTTTTGAAATGAATGTCATGTGTCATCACTGTAGAATTACACTGAATTACAATACCATGTGCAGTAGCTTGTAAGAAGAGAAGAGAGATTTCAGTCAGCCATTTGCTAATACTGTATGTATAACACAGATTATTTTCCTGCTCTCACAAATCACCAATAATTAGAACAACATAATCAAATTTCTCTATGTGCTCATGTCTAACTCTGGTACTCTGATATTTCAAAAATCTATATTCTAAAACTGAAGCAAAATAATCTAGAACCACAAAAATCAGTCTTACAGTAATGCACTTCAGTAGAACAGTCAATGAACTGCTGAAGGACCTTCCCGCCTCTCAGCATCAAATACATAGATTGACGGCTGTCTTCCAGTGGCAACATCAGGGTGACCCCACCTCTTTGAGTTTCACCCAATAAACATACAGACAATAACTATGAAACAAACATATACAATACAAATATAAAGCAAAATGTGATCAAAACAATATTAACAAAAATCAGAAAATGATAAAAACACAAAATAGAAATTATACAGCCAAATACAACTGAAATGTTAACCAAAAAGGTAAACTTACTTAAGCCCGCAATCAAACCCTGTGTGACAAATAACAGTAGTTAGCTGACAGATAAAAATGTGGCTAAAGATGAAAAGAGCAATTTTGGTCCTAGTGAGGCACTGTGATGGTGTATTGCCTTTGGTATGACGGAGCCCCAGTAGCGTATGCACTTCTTTTTGTCTGAAAGTACTCAATAGTAGTGTGTCAGAGGGAGGAAGAGTGTTTTACCTTGAAACAAACAAACAAAAAAAAAAGAACTATGAGCTAACATAACCCTGTGGCGGGCGGCCCCTTCAATGTATGTTCCCGAGGGAGCAACCATTGGCTACTCAGTACCTCCCCCGGGATGCTTGGTGGGAGCCTCCCTGGCTGAAGAGGGTGCCTCAGTTTCCCGTAGGGCTCCAGGGCAGATTGAGTTCTCCACTGCCCTGTTGGAATCTGGGGTGGCCACCAGGTAGGGTGCTGCATGGGTCCCTGAGCCTGGCTGGATGAATCTTCAGCCCCGCCCAAAGGTGCAACCGGAAACAGCTGATCAAGCACCTGGAGCACTTCCGGGTGGGCTATAAGAGGGGCCAGCAACCACCACTCAGGGGCCAGAGGCGGGAGGAAGAGGACAAAGCTTCTGGAGGAGTGGTGGTGGAAGAGAGAGAGGAGTGTTTTGGTGTTTCATTTGTGTTTTGGGACTGTGTTGTGGCTGGGGGGATTACGGGAAAGACATACCCTCCAGCTGAAGAAAATAAATAGTTTATTTATGTTACACGTGCCTCCCGTGTCCAGTCTGTGTCGGGTCGGGTGCTATATAGCTTCTTCTTACAACCCTTAAATTGTTATCACTAAATACCCAGACTATCCAAAATGCCATATAAAGGCTGGTTGTACTAGAAAAGACATAGTAGCATTTTAAAAGAGTCACATTTTGTGTAGTCACAATTACATACTGCCACTAATATCGTCCTTAAACTCCAAGAAATAAAACAACAGATATGTCAAGGAAAAGCTGAGATACTGAGTTACTGCTAAACAATGGAGGAATAGATGCCTGCTGCTTTTATTAAGATCTTTGTGTGAAAGAACTGTTTTTCTTTGCTCATTTATTTAATTTGTCTAAAGTCAGGCAATCACGACTCAAAAAAAATCTGACTGAGCAGATCTGGCACTTTTTCTATTTTTTTCATTTCGCAGATATTTGTATAGGTCATTTCTAAATTACCGTAGAATTAAACAAGTACCTATGCAGTGTAATAGATTTCATGGTAAACCTGATAAGAAACAATGGGTCCTTACATAGCCTTATACAGACAGTATATGTGTGTGTTCCTCTTCTTCTGTTTAATGCAAAATATTTTGTTTCAGATTGCTTTATTGAGTTTACAGGGAGCTTTGCAATAATACTGTACTTTGTATCGTTAAGGTGATACACATTATTGTTTTTTTCCATTTTGATATAACCCAATATATAACATTCCTGTTTTAAATGGCATACTGTGTGAATATTTTGATGGATAGTGGGCAGTGGGCAGGGGATTGACATGGAAAAAGGGTAGTGGTAGAGGACAAAAACACAATTTATAGTACCAAGGTTGAGAAACAGAGAAAGAAAGAGGCATGGCAGTGATGACACAGATCATTTTGTCAGGGTTAAACAAATGGCTCACTAGCAAAACGCATGTTATGTAAGTGCTGTGGATGCCTCAGGAAGGCAGTAGTGAAAGACACAGAGTTGCTCATGTGGGAATTTTGATCTGGAAACATAAAGATTTCCCTGAGACACTTGAGGGCAGTCAGACCAAAGCAGCTTGGCAGATATGCCTTATCCTCATTGCAATGACAGAAGTTAAACAGAAGGCCAAAGCAGCTAATTACAAATTGATGTTAGCATGTTTTCCCAACCGGAAAGTTGGACAATTTTTTTCTTAAAAAGGTGAGTTTTTGGAAAGAAATCTATAGGCCATTGTTTCTCTCCAGGATGCCATTCATGAGGGCAAACTGTGGGACTGTGTGGCCTTTTAAATGAGACACCATACAGGCTGTGGAAGGCATGTGTTTGCAATGGCATCAGTGAACATCAGAGAGCCCTGTGGGGTGTTGTATCAGGATCATTGGTGTATCATTGGTGGCTTTAACTGACCACATTGGGGTTCAAAGCCATCTATGGTCAGAGGCCCAGTGGTACTAGAGTGTGGAAATTAGTTGACCAAGGGCTAATTGTCAGATTAAAAAAGATAAGAAAAGAGAGATGATAACACTGAGAGACAGAAGGAGGTGAAGCGGAGGTGAGGTGTTTACTCCTAGTAATATAATATATATATATATACTGTATATGGAATAAGGAATAACAATGAAACAATGATAACAATGGTCATTTAGGAATTTTAAATATAACTAACACAGTATTTTTGTATTATATTTTGCATTAACATATTGATCCTCTGTTACAGAGAGCCCACCCAGCTCTTATGAAAATGTGCATAACATGAAAACAATGGTGAGTCTCCTTATCAGTCTTTTCACTCTACTTTTATTCTGGCATTATCTCACTGACATTTATAATTAATTGCATTTTTTTTCTCATTTACTTTATCTCTATTGCGTAAACCAGTTTTAACATTCAGGATTAGAAATTTTGCCTTTGGCAATACAATATATTTAGTGGTGATTTTTTCCATTATATACTGATACAGTCCACTCCAGAGATCACAACCTAAGCTCTTCTTTCCAGCAGCTATTACTAAATTTTCCACATCTTTAATTTTTAGGATAAAGGTCCTTCTCTTCCAAGTCCCAGTACAGATCACCATTACATGGTAAGGAATTTAGCATGTGTTCTGTTTATTGTACTAAAATGATTCACAAAGTGTTAATCAAATATTGAGAAAAGAAGGTAAACTGTTTGTGAAGCTGATTACTGGAAAAATCAAAGATACAATTTGAATAATGATGACATTGTTAACAGAATACCAGGGCCACATTATGATTAGAGTAATGCTGCTTAATATTGTATGAAGTGTATAAAATGAATTATACTTTAATTAAAGAAACTTATATGCTAAAAAGCATCATTTGTCATATACAAATGTCTAAAAATGAATACTCCAAAACAAATCTCAATAAAATTATTCTTAATAAACATTAATAAACAAATTCATTTTGAAAACATTTAATAGACATTTTCACTTTGCTAATTTTATGCGTAAATATTGATAGATTTTTAATAAAAACATTTAATTCATCTGTCATTCAGGTTCTAGTTCATAATATACATATTTTTCAGTAACAAATTATACTTGACTTTCTGAGCAACATGCAACATTTCAACATTCTCCAATATGTTTCTTGCTCTATGTAATTTTTAGAACATTAGAACAATTCAGTTCAACAAAGCTCATCAGTCCTTTCCATTAAATTCTTCCAAAATAACATCAATCTAGTTTTGAAAGTCCTTGAAGTCCTGCTGTCTTCCACACTACTTGGTCACATATTCCATGTGTTTATGGTTCTCTGTGTAAAGAAAAACATCCTAATGTTTGTACAAAGTCTACCCTTAACAAGTTTCCAACTGTCCTTGTGTTTTTTGCTTCAATCTTCTCAACTCTTTATCTTATTTTACTTAAACTGAAAAGGCTCAGTTCTTTTAATCTTTCTTCATAATTCATGCTCTGCAGTCTTGAAATCAGCCAAGTTGCTCTTCTCTGAACTTGTTCTACAATGCTATGTCCTTTTTCTAGCCTGGACCAAAATTGTTCACAGTACTCCAGCTGAGGCTTTACCAGTGTACTGTATTATAAACTTACCATTCCATATGTTAATTGACCTTCTGATTGTTAAAGCAGAGGCACAAGTCTGCTTGTAAAGTTTTCATTTGATTTTCTTTAACGTGTACTTTTTAGTTCTAAAGGTCTCTCTATACATGTTTTTCTGTGTATCCCCAGAAGCTCAGTAATAACCAATAAAAAAGCTTTAACTGAGTTGGATTCCTGACCACCAAATTAGGCAGGGAAACGGGTCTTCAGTTAAAATGCTTGGTTAACTCTGAGTGTTTTCCATATTTATAAATGAAAGTGTTTTCCAGAAGTGATTTATGTAACAATATTTTAGTAATAATACTTGTGAGCGTACAACTGGATGACATTAAATGTGGATCATGCAACACGAGAAAATCAGATTGTTCATGGACGTTTTTGATATTGTTTGTTATTGTCCAGCGTTGGTCACCATAGATTTCTGTTCTATCCAAAACATTTTTCTTTCTGTTCTGAAAGAAAACATTCTACTTCTTCTTCTTTCGGTAGCTCACGGTATGGGTTTCCACAGCGGATCATCTGTTTCCATATCTTCCTGTCCTCTACATCTTCCTCTGTGACACCAAGCACCTGCATGTCCTCTCTCACCACATCCATAAACCTTCTCTTACGTCTTTCTCTTTTTCTCTTACCTGGCAGCTCTATCCTTAGCATCCTTCTCACAATATACCCAGCATCTCTCCTCTGTACATGTCCAAACCAATGCAATCTCACCTCTCTCACTTTGTCTCCCAACTGTCCAACCTGAGCTGACCCTCTAATGTACTCATTTCTAATCCTGAACATCCTCGTCACACCCAGTGTAAATCTTATCATCTTTAACTCCACTACCTCCAGTTCAGTCTCCTACTTTCTGGTCAGTGCCACCATCTCCAACCCATATAACATAGCTGGTCTCACTACCGTCCTGTAGACCTTCCCTTTCACTCTTGCTGATAGCAGCCTGTCACAAAGTACTCCTGACACTCTTCTCCACCCATTCCACCCTGCCTGCACTCTCTTTTTCACCTTTCTTCCACAATCTCCATTACTCTGTACTGTTGATCCCAAGTATTTCAACTCATCCGCCTTTGCCAACTCTACTCCTTGCATCATCACTTTTCCACTGACCTCCCTCTCATTTACACACATGTATTCTGTCTTGTTCCTACTGACCTTAATTCCTCTCCTCTCTAGAGAATTTCTCTACCTCTCCAGGGTCTCCAGAACCTGCTCCCTATTCTCACTACAGATCACAATGTCATCAGCAAACATCATAGTCCAGGGGACTCCTGTCTAATCTCGTCTGTCAACCTGTCCATCACCATTGCAAATAAGAAAGGACTCAGAGCCGATCTCTGATGTAATCCCACCTCCACATTGAATGCATCTGTCTCTCCTACTGCAGTCTTCATCACAGTCACACTTCCCTCGTACATATCCTGTACAACTCTTGCGTACTTCTCTGCCACTCCCTACTTCCTCATACAATACCACAGCTCCTCTCGAGGCACCCTCTCATATGCTTTCTCCAGGTCCACAAAGACGCAATGTAACTCCTTCTGGCCTTCTCTATAATTCTCCATCAACATCTTCAGAGCAAACTTTGCATCTGTAGTGCTCTTCTTTTTCATGAAACAATACTGCTGCTCACCAATAATCACCCTCATTCTTAATCTAGTTTCCACTATTCTTTCCCATAACTTCATGCTGTGGCTCATCAATTTTATTCCCCTGTAGTTACTGTCCTGCACATTCCCCTTATTCTTAAATATCAGCACCAGTGCACTTCTCCACTCCTCAGGCATCCTCTCACTGTCCAAGATTCCATTAAACAATCTGGTTAAAAACTCCACTGCCATCTCTCCTAAACAACTCCATGCTTCCACAAGTATGCCTTCTTGCTGTCACCCTTACTACTTCTTCTGTAGTGGCCTAGCTGTCAGGTAACTCTTCATTGCCACCCAGTGCCAGTCTTACCTCCTCCCTAAACTCAACCTTGCAGTCTTCCATTTTCAACTTCTACCATTTGATCCTTGGCTCTGCCCTCACTCTCTTCCTCTTCTTGATCTCCATCGTCATCCTACAGACCACCATCCTATGCTGCTTAACTACACTTTCACCTGCCACCATTTTGCAGTCTTCAATCTCCTTCAGATTGACTCTTCAACGTAGGATGTAATCTACCTGTTTGCATCTTCCTCCACTCTTGTACCTTACCCTATGTTCCTCCCTCTTTTTATAATACGTATTCACCACAGCCATGTCCATCCTTTTGGCAAAATCAACTATCATCTGACCTTCCTCATTCCTCCCCTTGACTCCATACCTATCCATCACCTCCTCATCTCCTCTGTTCACCTCACCAACATGTCCATTGAAATCTGCTCTAATCACCACTTTCTGTCCCTTGAGTACACTGTTCATCACTTCATCCAACTCAGCCCAGAAATCTTCTTTCTCATCCATTGCACAACCAACTTGTGGTGCATATACACTAACAACATTCATCACCACATCTCCAATTTACAGCTTCATAATCATTAATCTGTCTGACACTCATTTCACCTCCAAAATACTCTTGACATACTGTTCCTTCAGAGTAACCCCTACCCCATTTCTCCTCCCATCCACACCATGATAGAGCAATTTGAATCCACCTCCGATCCACCTGGCCCCTTCCATTTAGTCTCTTGCACGCACAATACATCAGCCTTCCTTCTCTCCATCATATCTGCTAGCTCTCTCCCCTTACCAGTCATACTGCCAACATTCAACGTTCCTACTCTCAGTTCCACTCTCTTTACCTTCCTCCTCTCTTTCTAACTCCAGAAACGTCTCCCCACTCTTCTTCTCCTTCTTTGGCCAAAAGTAGCCCAATATCCACCAGAACCCTTTTGGCTAACAGTACTGGTGGCGGTCCTTGTTAACCCAGGGCTTGACCGATCTGGTTTGGAAATTTGTATTGTTGTCCGCATATTGATTTGGCAAAATTTTACGTAACCTTCCCTATTTATCCAAGCTTGGGAGTGGCACGAAGAATCACACTGGTTTGTGAATTCCTTGTGGCTGGGTTTTCTGCAAGAAATCATTAGAGTAACACTTTTCTCATCCACAACTACAAACAATAAGGGGTAATTAACATACAAAAAATATTTTGGGTGCAGTATTGCCTTAAATATACTTCCATTATGAATCACATTGATCTGGAACAGTCTGAAAAAAAATGATGGAATGAAATGACATTAAACAAAAACGACAAGGTAAGTGTTTCCTCCCTTTCAAAATATATATGTTAACACTCTTTTTATACTTTCAAGTGTCAAACACTCTAATCTCTTGAAAACCCTTGCCGAAATTGCTTTTAGGAATACTTTATTAATAATGATTTTCATCTTTCACAGGGTCTGCAGCCTGGAAAGCAGTCAATCTACCACTCCCTCCAAGGAAAAATGCCAGCTTAGCATAAGATGGAGAAATGTTTATATTGAGACAGTCATTTGTGATTACTGGACAGCTCATTCAGTTGCAGTTATAAGAAAAATTCAACAGTTGTATGATTTATTATTGTGTTTTAAAATATTAAAAGTCACAATTATTATATTTTTTTTCTAAAGCTAAAACACACTTTTAAATCTTGGAGAACTGAATTGACTCACAGACATGCTGTCTTCCATTCCAGCTTCATGAGTTTTCATTGCCTGCACTTCTATAAACAACCATCTATGTGTTACTAATTAATGCTTTAGTGACTAGAAAATTAAAGGCAATTTTAAAAATATGTGTTTCACATTTGGCAGAACAGATTACTGCCTATATGTTAGGTGTCCGGGGGACTTAGAAACTTTGTTTTAGAATACCTTGAAGATCAGGTTTGGAATCAGTAATCTAACTGCTGTCTGTGTGTGATGTGCTTCTTTTTATATCAGGCCACAGAGGATACTCAGGCTCTTCTTCAAATGCCAGCTTTTAAAAATATTTTCATTTGTTTCTTACTAAAAGCTGTTTTTCAATGGAAATAGATTTTCAAATAGATTTGTATTTTGGAAAAGGTTTATATCTAATCAAGCAAAATTTACGGTTTTTATATTTTGCAGGGGGCCAGCCACATCTGAACATTAAAGATTTGTAATGCTGGTTCAACAGGTTACATACTGTATGTTTATCATCATTATCTTCATCATCTTCTTCAGAGCAAGAATCTCTTTTCAAACAGCTGTTTTTTTAATATTTTATTGATTTCAATTAGAAAGAGATAACTTTCCATACAGTCAAGTCAAATTTAACAAATCAAATCAAAATTTGACCCTCTCCCCAGACCCCCCAGAGAAAGAGGAGCAAGAAAAGAAGGGTCCTTTTCACCGAAATGAAATGAAATGAAATTTTATTGATTAGATCCTGCCATATTTAAAAAAAAAACTTTTGAACAGATCTTCTAAGTTGGAATTAGATTTTTTTCAATTTCATATAGTATAGAACGTCAGTTCTCCACTGAATTAAGAGTGGTGGGGTTGGATTCTTCCAGTTGAGCAAGATAAGTCTACATGCTAGTACTGTAGTAAAGGAAATTACAGTTTGTTTATCCTTCTCCACTTTAAGCCCTTCTGGGAGCCCACCAAGCACAGCTGTTAATGGGTTAGGACGGATTGTTACACCAAGGCTGTCTGAAAGGCATTTAGAGATTTTGGACCACAATGATGTTAATTTGGTGCATGCTCAGAATATTTGGCCTAGTGATGCTGCTGCTTGATCGCAACGTTCACAGGTTGAATCTTGCACAAGAAACATTTTGGACACTATTAAATGAGATAAATCCACTCAATAAAATATTTTAAGTCAAATGACTGAATGCTTTGCACATATGGAGCTCGAGTGTGTTGTGTTCATGGCTGCCTTCCACTCCTTTTCTGAAATATTGAGTGACAAATCCTTTCCCCAATGTACTCTGGGGTCATTAAAAGGAAGAGACTTTAAAATATTTTTTAAATTGTAGAGTTGCTATCTAAGTCTTCTAGACTGGTCAATAATTCTACTGTAATAGAACAAGGTGGAAGGTGAGGAAAGTTGAGCAGGTTCTGTTTAGCAAAGTGTCCATTTTGAAAGTAGTGCAGGAATCATGTTGAGGACAAGTTGTATTTGAAGCATAATTTTTCATAGGATGCAAAGACATTATCTATGTACAAGTCTCTAAGTGTTTTAATCCCAGACACTTTCCGGGCATTGATTAGTGTTTATGTTTGAGAGTGTTGAAAAAGGTGGCTGTTATGTAGAGGTGCAACAGATAAAAGCTTATTTGTCTTAAAGTGCTTCCTACATTGGTTCTATATTCTGAGAGAATAAAGGGTAATTGGAGTTTTAATGATGGTAGTTTGTATTAATTGGGGCACAGAGCAGGGATTGTTTTTTATTTCTATTTTTTTAACTCTTGCGGAATTCTTGGAATTTTATTTTTTTCAGATTATCAAAGAAATCATTGAAAAGCTGTATGATAATGCTGACGCTACAAATAATGTGGTAGTCAACACCACATAAACAGTGGAAATGGTCATTGACTTTCGCAAACAACAGTTACTACCTTGCCCCAAAGAAATCGATGATTCTGTAGTCAATGTGGAGGAAGACTTCAAATTCTGGGGCACAACTATCACAAACTCTCTAAGGTGGACATTAACACCACTTCCATCACTATGAAGGCTAGTATCTCTCTGACACTAAGACATAAGACACTAAGTATCTCTCTGCCTAGCCTGGTACAATTCTGCTAAGCCATAAATGAAAGTGTGATCACACTCTCCATTGATGTCTGGAAGGATTCAGTAGTAATCGGCTCAAGAAATAAATTACTGCATGTCATGAGGACTGCTGAGAAAATGACAGGCTGTGCTCTTCTATCTTTTGCAGACCTTTGTGTACCTAATGTCTTAAACCATGTCAAAAGAATTACCATTGACTCTGCTCATTTAGGTCATCACTTGTTCCAAAACCTCCTTTCTGACAATACAGTACTTTAGGTTAATTAAAACTAAAACTAATGGACAGCTAAACAGTTTATTTTCTTTCCCTGAGCCACAGCCCTTGCAAGCCAGCAATTTAGCTTGTCTTCCTAGCTTATTTGTATGTTCTTTCATATATGAGGTTGTGAGTGTATCTATATATAAATACAGTATTTATACATGTATGTATGAACATTTGTACACACTATACACACACACACACTTTGATTTACACCTCATCTCCTTTATTATTGCACTACTCTGTAACTGTTCATAATGTGTGTTGTTTAACTTGTGTTATTTATGTTATTTCTATGTGATTTTGTGATCTGCTTTAAGCAGCTTCAAAGTTAATTCCTATTCATTAAGTACTGGTGAATAAAAAGTGATTCTCAATCCGATTGACAGAGAGATTTTAAATGATGCACGTTGTTTGATCACATTATTCAGATTTTGAAAATTTTTGCAGTATATAAAACTTACCACATATACTTTTAGATCTTTACTCCTGAGGCTAAACTAGAATATTCTGGAGCATTTCTGGCTGATTACACTGATGCATTAACAACAACAACACTTATTTAAATAGCACATTTATATACAACAATGTAGCTCAAAGTGCTCTACAAGATGACAAAGAGAAAGTTACAATTAAAGAAAAACAATTATGATTAGGCAATAATATAAAAAAATTAAGTAACAGCCACAAAAAGGTAAAGTCAAGTGACCAGGAGACCAGAACAAAACACAAAATAACTCCAATTAGGCTGGAGAAAAAGACAAAATCTGCAGGGGTACCAAAGACAAAAGAATGCTGAGCCCCAACTGGGCATTCTCAGTCAGTCATTTCCCAACCCACTATATCCTAACACAGGATCATGGGGGTCTGCTGGAGCCAATCCCAGCCAACACAGGGCAGAAGGCAGGAACAAATTCCCGGGCAGGGTGCCAGCCCACCACAGGGCACACACACACCAAGGACAATTTAGGACCGCCAATTCACCTAACCTGCATGTCTTCTGTCTGTGGGAGGAAACCGGAGCACCCAGAGGAAACCCACACAGACATGGAGAGAACATGCAAACTCCACACAGAGAGGACCTGGGAAGCAAACACAGTTCTCCTTACTGCGAGGCAGCAGCACAACCACTGCGCCACCGTGCCACTCCACTGGGCATTCTACCTAACATAAATGTTCTTAATTAATTTTTCTTTGTTTCCAGGTTAGATGCTTCAATGAAGTCAGTCTCAAGGACAGCTGACACACCCGCCTTCATTCCGTCATCACAGGGGGCTTCATGGTGCTTTGATCAGGTGGTGGTGGTGCAGATAGTCACCAGAGAAGAAAGGGAAAAACAGCTGAGAATAGTGGGGATTAGTACAGATTTGTGGATCAATGTAGAATATGACAATTCTATGCCCATACAGTATATTAGGAATACAACTAAAACGTAGCTACGAAAAAGCCATATTAAAATAACAGGTTTTTAACAGTTTTTTTAAATGTTCCACAGTATCAACCTGGGAAATTTCTGTTGGTAAAGTATTTCAGGTTTTAGGTGCATAATAGCAAAAGGCCGCCTCACCACTTCTTTTAAACTTGGCTCTCAGAATTATAAGCAGACACCCATTCAATGATCTGAGGCTACTAATTGGAGTGCAGGGGGACAGGCTTTTCAAAATATAGGATGGAGCAAGATTGTTTAAGTCTTTATAAACCATTAGTAGTATTTTAAAGTCAGCTCTTAATGACAAGGGTAACCAATGTAACGACGCTAAAACTGAAGAGATACTGTATGCTCAAATTTTCCTTTTCTGGTTAAGATTCTGCTGCATTCTGCATTAATTGATGTCTTTCTTAGGTAGTCCTGTTAGGAGTTCATTACAATAATCTAGTTGACTAAAAACATAAGTGTGAATTAATTTTTCAGCGTCTTAAAAAGTTACAAGAGGTCTAATTATAGTTATATTCCTTAAGTGAAATAATGCAGTCCTAATAATCTAGTTAATATGTGATTTAAAGTTTAGGTCTGAGTCAATGATAACTCTTAAATTCTTTACCTCTGTCTTGACTTTTAAACTTAAGCGATCAAGTTTATATCCTATATCCACGTTTGCCAATCACAAAAATATCTGTGTTTTCCTTATTTAGTTTGAGAAAGTTATTTATCATCCATTGGGAAATACTGCTATGACATTGGATCAGAGAGCTAAGAGCATTAGGGTCATCAGGCACCATCAGTAAAAACAGCTGTGTGTTGTCTGCATAGCTGCGGTAGCTCATCTTGTGCTTTGATATAATCTGACCTAATGGACGCATGTAGATTGAAAAGAGCAGCCGACTCAGATCCTTGTGGTACACCATATACCATATCATGGGTCTCCGAAGTACAATTAGCATAAATTACAAAGAATTTTCTACTTTTGAAGTACGACTGGACCCAATTTTAGTTGCTGCCAGGAGGTCCACCCATTGTCTGAGGCAATTTATAAGAATACTCTGGTCTGTGGTGTCAAATATCTAAGAGAACAAAACCAGATATGTGGCCTCTGTCCGCATTAACCCACAAATCATTTACTACTTTAAGTAGTGTAGATTCTGTTTGTTCGAAAACCTGACTGAAACTTATGTATTAATTAATATTCAAGCTGTTTAATAACTGCCTTTTCTAGAATTTTACTTAAGAAAGGCAGGTTAGAAATTGGTCTAAAATTGTCAAAGACAAAGGAGTTGAGATTATTTTTCTTGAGCAGGGGTTTAACAACTGCTGTCTTTAGACATCCATCCCTCTTATCTAATGGTGAGTTCACTATGTCAAGTACACTATCAATATGCCTCTACTTCCTCCCACAGTCCAAAGACATGCAGGTTAGGTGCATTGGCAATTCTAAATTGTCCCTAGTGTGTGCTTGGTGTGTGGGTGTGTGTGTGTGTGTGCCCTACGGTGGGCTGGCGCCCTGCCCGGGGTTTGTTTACTGCCTTGTGCCCTGTGTTGGCTGGGATTTACTCCAGCAGACCCCTGTGACCCTGTAGTTACGATATAGCGGGTTGAATAATGGATGGATGGATGAATAAAGGATAGAGCAATAAATGATAAATAACAGAATGTTTTCACTTTCAACATTTACTGTATATCTAACAGTAAACTACAATAATATGGAGTGATTATAGAGGAATAACTGAATTCTGTTTTTTTTTTTTATTTTGTACTTGTGCAAACGGGGTTGATGGAAAGTGAAAAGGATGACATTCGTTCCAAAATGAAGTCTCAATTCACATTTTTTAAAGCACCTTGAGCATGGGACAGCCGCTATATAAATAACTAGCAGGAGTACCCGGCTTTGCCCCGGGAATCTATAACCGGTGAATATCCCAAATGAAAGAAACAACAACAACAACAACAACAACAACATTTATTTATATAGCACATATTCATACAAACAGTAGCTCAAAGTGCTTTACATAATAAAGAATAGAAAAATAAACACAATATGAAAACAAAATAAATCAGCATTAATTAACATCGAATAAGAGTAAGGTCCAATGGCCAGGGGGGACAGAAAAAACAAAATAAAAACTCCAGACGGCTGGAGAAAAAAAAATAAAATCTGTAGGGATTCCAGACCATGAGACCGCCCAGTCCCCTCTGGGCATTCTACCTAACATAAATGAAACAGTCCTCTTTGGATTTAGGGTTCTCACGGAAAGGCTTGATGATGATGGTCACGTAGAATTCTGCCTTTTAGTCCATCCATCATTGTTGGAGCATCATGAAGCTTTGAGTAGGTGGAGGTGGCGCAGGCCACCACCACAAAGAAACCGGAAAAAGAAACAGAAAAGAGAGTAGGGGTCAGTACGGATTGTAGAGCTACCCTGAATAGTTATTATGAGGAAATTGAACATATAGAGTATCAGGATTAAGATAAAGTGAAGTTATGAAAAGGCCATGTTAAAGTAATGTGTTTTCAGCAGTGTTTTAAAGTGCTCCACCGTATCAGCCTGACGAATTCCTATTGGCAGGCTATTCCAGATTTTAGGTGCATAGCAGCAGAAGGCCGCCTCACCACTTCTTTTAAGTTTTGTTCTTGGAATTCTAAGGAGACACTCATTTGAGGATCTGAGGTTACGATTTGGAATATAAGGTGTCAGACACTCCGATATATAAGAAGGGGCGAGATTATTTAAGGCTTTATAAACCATAAGCAGAATTTTAAAGTCAATCCTGAATGACACAGGTAACCAGTGTAGTGACATCAGAACTGGAGAAATGTGTTCGGATTTTCTTTTCCTAGTTAGGATTCTAGCAGCTGCATTCTAATAGAACAAACAGTTTTCTGATTGACATTTTATTGTAAGTTCCTCCACTCTGGATTGTGTCTGCTGTAGCGTTTCAGACGCCCTTGAAATACTTTCTTGTGGCATCTGAAGTGGATCTTCCAATTCTACGTCTTTTTTCAGTGGCATGGGTATATTTTCGAAAAGCAGGACAATTGTAATGTGTTACATGGTATTACGTACAGAATAGGCACCACAGTTAGATGAATTTACGTTATTTACAATACGTCGGAAAGCGAACAAATAGCACTAGTCAGTCAGAAAGATCAACACTAAAATCGTACTGTGAGTCGGAAAGCGAGCAAATAGCACCACAAATACGGAAAACCAGTGAGAAAGAGTACCACTGAAACCGTACAGGGAAAAATGGCGGGGAGGGGTGGTCTGTTTCTAAGGAGCGTCTGTGTTGAACCGTGCTGCCATGTAACGGATGTTGGCAATGGTAACTACAGAGAGAAGTGACATACAAACGCTGCTGTGTCTGGGGAATGGTGGGGGAAGGATGTTGTGTTTTTAAGGCGAGTCTCTGTTAAAACGTGCTTGCATATAACGGATGTTGGCGAATGAAATACAGCACTATCAGTGCGTGTGGGAGTGTGACGTGCGGAAACGCGGGTGCGTTAGCCAGTCACGCGCACTGGGTCGTTCACGTTTTACACGATCGCCTTCGCCTTCACCTGATCAAAGCAGTCGGCCTTCTCATACTTGGACACTTGCGCCATCTCTTGGCAATTTAAAGAAACATTACATCTTGCCTGAAGAAGGGGCCTGAGTTGCCTCGAAAGTTTGCATATTGTAATCTTTTTAGTTAGCCAATAAAAGGTGTCAATTTGCTTGGGTTTTCTCAAGAAACATGGGTAAAGAGCGACGCACAGGGACCAAACGTGCCACTAGATGGCGGCGCCGTGAACGTCTGTTGCAACGCGTGTGCCGAACGTTGTGTCGGTGAAAAGGTGCCCTGCGCTTCACGACGAACATTTTTCCCAACCAAACATACCCCATGACCTCCTCCTGGTCACAAAGGAGCCCCATCCCCAGTTTGGTGGCGATCGGACACCCGGTGCAGATTTGTATGGTGGACAAACAAACATACATACATACAAACACACATACATACATCGACTCTGCTTTATATATCAGATATGCATTATTATTATTATGACCTTAAACCAAAACAGATTATCCTTATCTGTCTCTTGTTTCATCATATTATAACTATTCATAGTTTTTTTTAATGTCATGTTTTATCAGTTATCTTTGTACACCATTCCTATTTGTGAAGGTTGCTTTTGCATATTTTCAGCTATCTGTTTAAATTATAATTGTTATACAAAACGTGGGTTCATCATTTAGCAAACTGTTTACATACCAGTGTCCCAGTATGACATGTGTGACTCCGCTGGTCATCTTCAAGAACTGAATATTTGCAATTTGTCCTTTACATATTTTATTGTCTGCAATGAAACAGCTTTATATATATGTCTTTCCTAAATAATATTTTATTTTTTAAATACACAAATAACTGCGGTGGGCTAGCGCCCTGCCCAGGTGTTTGTTTCCTGTCTTGCGCTCTGTGTTGGCTGGGATTGGCTCCAGCAGACCCCTGTGACCCTGTACGTAGGATACAGCGGGCTGGATAATGGATGGATGGATGGATGAAATACACAAATAAAACTAAATTCAGATTTGACTGATGTATAGATGAACTTCCACTTAAACAAATTAGAGACAAAAGGAAGAGCAAAGTTACTTTTCTTCAGATCCTTCATAATGATAAATATACATTATATTTATGCCAGCTACAGTCTTTACATGTGCTGCTGCAGTGAAAAACACAAATACTAAGGTACAAAAAGAAAGAATTTGACATTAAAATAAAATGTTAACTATTATGAAGATGTTTAGTTTAGGGTATTTTAATTACTCCCTGTCTGTTTAAGGACTTTTTTTTTAACACTTCATGCTATTGTTTTGTGGTTTGGTGGCGCAGTGTTTAGCACTGATACCTCACAGCTGTGGAGTTGTGGCTTTATAACCTAACCCAGTTTTGTCTGTGTGGAGTTGGCACTTTCTTCTCTCTAACTACATATACTTTTGTCCAGGAACTCTTATATCTCTTCTAATCTTTAGCTGAGGCTAAGTAGCAACTCTAAACTCGTCTGGCACATCCTTCAAAACAAAGGTGCCAAAGCAGTTCTTCAAAGCAATGCCAGAGGGGAGCCATTTCTGGTTCCCAAAAAGACAATCCACGTGAAGGTTCCAGAAAGAACTTTTTATTTACATCCAAAACAAATTCAATGACTACTCATGAAGAGATGATAACAGATTTGTGAAATATCAATGGGTTTCCTAATTTTAAAAGCACTCTTGATGCCTATGACCCAGGCTAACTTCAGGTTTTCTTGATCTGCCATATCCTGAGTGGTAGCCTTCTATTAAGTAAAGATTTCTGTTTTGTCCACATATCAGGAATCTTTTCAAACCCCAAAGAACCAATTTCATTTTTTTAAAACTTTTCACAGAGCAAAATAGTTCTTTATTAACCAATGGTTGTAGGAGGAACCACACCACCCAGTAAAGTGCCATTAAAGAACCAGTATGTTAAAAAGCATTTATGTGCTCGTGTTGGTGTGTGTGACACTGTGATTGACTGGGGCCCAGTAGTGTTGTTCCCATTGCTGCCATGATAGGCTCCAACCCTCTTAATCCTGAACTGGTTAAACACGTTTAATAATGTATTGATGGCAATGGAAACCTAACTCTGACTATAAAACTGTAAAGTCAGTTAATTATTTGTAACTACAAGAAACTATGTTAAAAATATGGGGTGTGCACATTCAATACATGACACAGATGGAGCCGAAATGGAGGCATAAATGAAACATGAAAGAAATCTGTAAAAGAAATTTTAATTGGTATCACAAGTAGGCATAACAATCTAATATAATAGGAAAAAAGTAAAGATGACCCCCAAGAAAAGAAAGACAGAGGTACAATAGGTGGGTCTAATAATGTTTTAGTTTTTCCAGTGTGCACATAATCGTTACTTTTTCCCCTTTGCAAATACATTGTTCAAGCTCATCACTAAATGTAATACATATGTTAAACACTATTTTTAAAACGAAGTCCCCCAAACCGCTGTACCTATCAACAAGTAATCTTGACTAAGCTGATCACGCCTTACCGAAGCTGTTACAACAAACCAATTGCAAAAATTATTAAATTAACTGTAAAACGGAATAGATTTTTTATTTAAAAAAACGGTTTTAAACATACCTTTTTAAGTTTACTATTCATTGAGCGATTCTGATAATGTTATGACTATTGTTCAAACTTGAATTTCTTCATTCAGTCTGTAATTTATAAAGAGCTATTAATATCGAATGGTTATAATAATACTAATAATAATAATAATAATAATAATAATAATAATAATAATAATAATA
>JANRMT010062827.1:31657400-31706023 GCA_026402145.1 Polypterus bichir lapradei | reverse complement strand
AAACATTTTGTGTGACAAACATGCAAAAGAATAAGAAATCAGGAAGGGGGCAAATAGTTTTTCACACCACTGTACCTTCCTTGTTCTCGTGCAAAGCTGTGGCATCTCTATTTGGAGGTGCTCCTAAATCATTGAATAAGTGCAGATTGTGATGGTAAAGTGCATCTGGGAAAATGTTGTCTTTTGTCTACCAAGAACCCTATTAACATTATTGTAGCACAGAGCTCAATGGCCAACTTAAAAAAGAGAGAATATTTTAGACATAAAAATAAATCCAGAGATTTGTCTGAGAGGTATCCTCTGGTATGTATTAAACTATTTCATCATCCACAAATCAATTAATTCCGCAAAGACTGCCAGCTATTGTCAGGCCTTGTTTACAAAATGCACTGTAAATACACTTTATCTACTTGTAGCTGCTGTGTTTTAGCTGTGTGTAGACTAATTGCCAGTTTTAATGTTTTATAATATCACTACTTGTTTGTACACTTCCTCCACAGATGCAGTTTCTGTACCCACAATCCAGTCCAATGTGCCTAATCCCATAGAGTTCAATGACACAGTGACTTTGACTTGCACAGCCTCTGGCTCAGACGTCTCTTACCGGTGGTTCAATGGCAGCTCAGAGTTGTTGGACACTCAGAGGATTCACTTGAGTGCTGATAACAGAACTCTAACGATATCAGACGTGTTGAGATCAGATGATGGGCCCTTCTACTGTTACGCGTATAACCATGTCAGTAACGGCATCAGCAAGCCCTTTAGCCTTGATATAAAATGTAAGTGTGGATGAAAATCGATCTTTGCATTATATTATACTTTGTATATTTATAAATGAAGGAAAAGATTAGGTGAAGTCATTAATAAAATATCTTAAAAGCTTGTATATCAAGACAGACAATATTTTAGCAGAGTTAAAATGCTTTATTAGTAAGGTATGCATTACAAAATTAATTACATAGAGTATAAGAGAAAAAAAGAACATTTAATGTTTTCAGGTTTACTGTGTGTGTATTTTAGATGGACCGGACCTGCCCACTTTGTCTGTTAGTCCTTCCAAACCAGTCTATGCTGCTGGATCTTCCCTTATTTTACAATGCTCAGCACAGTCCAATCCTACTGCTCAGTATCAATGGTTCTTAAATGGAACTTCTCTTAACAAAAGAGGCCAGGAGCTTCAAATAAGGAACATTCCGGTGGATCAGGCGGGTAACTACACATGTTGGGCTTTCAATGATGTTACACTCAGGTATGCTGCTGCCCATAGTGTGATTGATGTCAGAGGTGAGTGAAAGGCGAGTGTTTTTGTGTATTTTTTAATTGATAATTAAACTACAGAAGAATGATTATTTTTAGATTGTAAGACTAAAAACATTTTTTTTGGTAATTCTTAATTTTAATATTATTAATGCAACGATAATTTGATATAGATTGCACTACTACTACTTCAGGTATTTACTGTATGTTGATAGTCAATTTAAGTCATACAAATACTTGCCAATAGCACTATATTCAAAACAAACGTGAGAAACATATATGTCCAGTCTGAAACAAACATAATAATAGACTGTTCTGAATAAATGTGGATTCCTTCATTTTTCAAACTTTCCTTTTCCAACAATGTGTCACAGGGGATCGATGTCTATGCTGGCATCGTTGGGTACAATGCTTGAATTAACTAAACTAGTACACTTACTCCCACACCCACACTAACTCCAAGTAAATTCAGAGTCATGACATGTCACCTCTTTAGATTGTGTGAACAATACCTATTTAAACTTATTTTTTGATAAAGAAGAGCTTTCATTCAAACCATTACTACTGCCTCACAGTTCAACTTTAAAACCTTTACAGTCTGCATCTAGGCTGTAAAAGCAAGTGAGAATTTCTCAAACATGATAATAATGATGCAATACCTAATAGTCTTTAAATGTTTCACATTTATATATAAGCACTAGTTCATCCTAATGTGAAAAACTGACCTTGAATAATGCTTAAAGATAAAACTTCATAAAGGTGAAGATATTTGCACTTAGTAATATTTGTGATACACTGTGAAAAAAATGAAACTGTTTTCTGTAATATAAAAACTGCCACGTAAAAGGCAATATTGTTAAAATTCAAATCATTAATGGTGTACCAATATCATTTACTGAGAGTAAAAAAAAAAGTATGAACTAGAGTTGTCAAATATACAGTGCCAATTAAAGGATCCACTCCGTTGGAATTTTTAACATTTTGTTTTAAAACATTGAAACACCGAGGATTTATTTTGGCTTTTTTGACATTGATCAACAGAAGAAGACAATTTAATATCAAAATAAAATCAGATCACTGCAAAATGGTCAAATAAATTACAAATACAAAACACAAAATAAATGATCACATAAGTATTCACCAGGTCAGGATAAAAGATACCGCCTCCCTCCATTCGATGGCTGGAGTCGGGAGGAAGCAAGACAGAGCTCGGGAGGAGAGGAGTGGAGACGGACCAGAGAAAGAGAGGCATTGTGAAAAGCCTGGACTTTGGGGGAGTAATGGGGTTGTGTGCTGTCACTTTGTAAATATGGATCGTGTAAATAAACGTGTGTTGGGTGAACCATCGGTGTCTGCCTGATTACTGCCAAGTTTCTGTAAGACATAAACAGTCCAACCTAGTGTCCATAATAAAGTCAGTGATCAGCAAAGCTTTATTGGAATTAGGTTGTGTCTTAAACAATCCAAACTTTAAAGTATTGATAGACATTTGAGCTGCTGACTTTACTAGTGGCCTCAGCATGTTGTAATCCACACGTCGTCCTGAAGTACGTAGATAAGGATGATAACGGTAACTTCTATCAGAGCAAAGTGTATAAATAGTTCCATTGCCAGTCCTGCTGAATTGCCCCCTGGGGGGCAGCACAGGCTCAGGCAATATAATTGCAATTTGCTAATGAGCCAATGACAGAATTGTTCTGGTATTTGCTCTAGTATTGCTCTAATCTCCCATGTTTTCATTTCTTAAAAAAAGAAAAATCCATCCATCCATCCATTATCCAACCCACTATATCCTAACTACAGGGTCTCGGGGGTCTATTGGAGCCAATCCCAGCCAACACAGGGCGCAAGGCAAGAAAAAACCCTGGGCAGGGTGCCAGCCCACCCCAGAAAAAGAAAAATGTTGTACTAAAATATTTTTCTTATTTTCTCTCATTTCTTTCATTTAAGTGAAATCATTTAAGCGCCACATATTCACTTGTTCCCACACACACACTTTCCATAAAATAATGCTGGCATCACATTACACGGCTTCAAGTTGGAGGGGATGTCAGACTTGACAACTGCTGTTGCTGAGCTTGTCTCCTCAGGATGTCAAATTGCATAACATGTTTCAAGCATATTTTCAGCTTTGCAAAGGAGAGTCAACTTACTCCTTTTCCTGGCAACTAATAGAATGCTGCCTGACTTTGGTTCTGTAGTCTTTTACTTTTTCCTATTTTGTCATGATACATAAAACACAAAACATCAGACAAATCCTCTCTTCTGTTTATGAGGTCCTAAACACACATTTGCTTGTTTCCTTGTGGCTTGTTTTAATGCATTGCACTTCTGGGTGAACAATCATAAGTTGTCAGTTCTCACACACACAGAGCCCACCCTATGATTTAAGGCAAAATGAAATCTGGGGTCCGAATAAGTCACTGGGCATTTCAGACTACACAATTGGTGGTAACAGGAGTGTGCCATGACTGCACTAAACTCAATGACATATTCAATGACATCTCTATTATTACTGACTCAGGTGGCGCTGCAGTCCTTGTCCTCCTGGACCTGTCCGCTGCCTTTGACACTATTGACCATGAGACATTGCTGTTGCGGCTTGAAAATCTTGTTGGGCTTAAAGGGGCTGCTCTTAACTGGTTCAGGTCATATCTAACTGGTAGACATTTTTCAGTGACTTTAAATTCCTCTTTTTCATCTACTGCCCCTCTTAAATGTGGTATTCCTAAGGGATCCATTTTGGGTCCTATTTTATTCTCTATATACCTTCACCCTATTGGAGCTATTTTTAGGAAATTTAACATTTCTGAACTAAGATCCTGGATGGCTAATAATTTTCTTGATCTGAATCAAAATAAAACGGAGGTGCTTATAGTGGGTCAATCAGCTAAAGCCCAAATTGTTCTTGGACTTCTTGGCTTTTTCTATGTCTTTTGAAAACCTCAAGTCCGCAATCTTGGTGTTATCTTTGACAGTAACCTCTCTTTTGAGAGACAAGTTAATTCTGTAGTCAAGAGTTGCTTTATCCAGCTTCACCCATTAGGTAAGATCAAGCCTTTTTTATCTTCTAGGGATCTTGAGAAAGCTACTCATGCTTTTATCTTTTCTCGCCTCCATTACTGCAACTCGCTGTATTCTGGGATTAGCAAATCCCTGATACGCAGGTTACAGTTGGTGCAGAATGCTATTGCTCGCTTCCTGGTTGGGGCAAGAAAGTATGACTCTGTTTCTCCAATATTAGCTTCTTTACACTGGCTGCCTGTCAGTTTTCAAGTTGATTTTAAAATCTTGTTGCTAGTTTTTAAATTTTTACATGGTCTTGCTCCTACCTATTTATCTGAATTATCTGAAATGTGCTATATAAATAAATTGACATTGACATTGACAAATTCACTAAGAACTTCTAAATGAAGTCTGTGACTGAATACTGCTGGAGAAACCGTGTAGTGACATGACCTTAAGGTGCATTGTTGCTGTATAATTGTTTATACAAGCTATTGTGTTACTACATTTTGTACATAGTTATTTAACAAGATTTGCTCTTTTCTAATAAAAGTGTAGTTAAAAAATGTTTTTTAGTTTTTATAAAGTTCTGTTTACTAAAGTTTTCAAAGTAGGCTATAGGAAGACCTGGGGAGCAAGGCAGCTACCAAGCAAAGTTTTCCTTTCAGTTTTGCATAGTAAAGTAATCATTCATATTCAGTAGGTCAGGCGTTCCTTAAATCAGATAACAGAATTCAACAGGGTTTAACTATTAAACTAGTAACGTTAAAAGTCATGTAAGTGTACAGGTTTCCTGTTCCCAGAAAAGTGGACCACTCTTGTAAATGGTCATGCCACTCTCCCACCTGCTGTGCCTTGTGGGTGGAAGGAAGATGGAGGTGGAACCAAAAAAACAAGTGTCCCCATTCATGGCAAGTGAGAGTGTCAAAAGCATAGTTACACCTCATCAAAACTCAACCTCATCTGATCCAAATGATTTAAATGATTAAAGGTAAACCTCACCAGCCAGTTTTAAACATTTTCCACAGAATACTTATTTATGGTAAAAAAAAAAAAATGTTTTTGTATTCCATGGTGCCAGTCCTGGCTGTGCTTCAATATCCTATGGAACACCAGGTTTGCTTCTGTTTCCCTTTTAACCATTGGTGTTACTCCTTAGAAAATTTCATCTTTTAATGCCACTGCCCAAAAAGGAAAAATACACCTCCCATGGTCCGTTCTGAGTCATAGAGTTGGAGTTAGTCCTAATTATTTTATCTCTTCTTACAGCTGTGGTTCTGCACAAGTCACATATCTCATGGTAATAAAAACCACAGTAATAAAGAGTCTGAGATGCTTATCTCAGGCATCATGCAGCCACGCTTCTCTAATGGGGAACAGCTCTCTAAAGCTCTGGCTCTCCAACTCTGAACTCCCACATCTCAAAGATGCATCACAAGTAGAGAGCGAAAATTATTTCACAGTAGATGTGTCAGGGCCAATTTCAATGTTATGTTTTTTTAAATAATCAGTTATTTCATCAGTGTGCATGTTACACACCTTCACTTTTCCTAACTTGATATACTTTAACTGCAGTGGGCTGGCGCCCTGCCCGGGGTTTGTTTCCTGCCTTGCGCCCTGTGCTGGCTGGGATTGGCTCCAGCAGACCCCTGTGACCCTGCAGTTAGGATATAGCAGGTTGGATAATGGATGGATGGATGGATATACTTTAAATTACCTTGTTTTTGTAACTCTGAAATTATATTCAGGAAATGTGATCTTTGTTTTTTTTTTACATGAAAGACCCTCTTTTACCATCACAAGGGACTCCATTAACTTTGGTACCCATGTGTGAATTACCATCAGGCTATTCCAGCTCTCAGTTGAGTACATTTCTATACCTTATTAACATCAACAAATCCTTTCCTGCTACCATTATTGACATTACTGAGCATTGTTTCCCAGATGTGAATTGCTTCCTGTATTTCAGCAGACTAGTTTGAAACAATCAAGAAAAAATGGGAACATATAATCACTCACATTGTTTCACTAGGCATAATAAAGAAAAACACAAATCTGAAAACTGTTGGCACTTTAATAATTGCAGCTAGGTATGAAAAAGGAATTTAAAATAATTAGAAATTGTATCACAATGATTTTCACATAGCCTGGAGTACAAGATACACAGTGAGCATTAATGTGACATCGGGAAGGGAGAACTTGCGAAGTGGTACATACTGGACAGAGCAATCAAGCCACAAGTGAAAAGCAGATCGATGCATGGCAGCTCACTTGCAGAGATTTCACGGATAGAACAGATCTGACAATGAACGCAAATGCGAGAAAAAATTGTGGGATTTCTTTGTGAAAATTGAAGGGCTAATGCAACAAGGTACTTGACCATTAATTAGGCTCTGTTTAGGAGCAAATAATTTGATTTGAGTATAGCTACAGTATATTGAAATGTTGGCACAAGTATTAAATTACACACACATACACATTCACATATTGAATCAGATACATGATTTGATGGTTGATGTGTACACACATAAAAAGTGACTGTTTATTCTTGTATTTGCATACAGTGCCAGGTCTGCCATGTCTGTGAAAACATTACAAGTGAGCTGCAATCATTCACAGACCGCTCCATTCACAATTTGACCTCACTTGTTCTTTTCTCCACAAATTAAACTGATGGTGGTTGCACACTTCTTATAGGGACAACTTTCTTGCTATACTAGACACTTTGTTCAGAACTGCATCATTCATTATAAGTAAGGGTAGAAATGCCCTTTAATGAGAAAGGGATCAGCATTATATATTCAGGGGACTGACCCATCCAACATGACTGCTGCAGGTGTGTGATGTTACAGCAGCCAAACGAGGTCACCAGTGAACCCAGAAAATTTTCTAAACTTTGTGCTGATCAACACTAGTGAGGATACAAATGTATTGGTTTTTTTAAGTTATGTAAACCAATCAGAAGTGCTCATTGCTTCTTTAAATTTAAAGAGATTAGTTACCATGAGGAGCACTGATATGGCTGATTCATTTACCTGGTCGGAGAATTTTGGTTTTACCACCCAGGTGACACCCAGGCCCATAAACATTGCAATTTTTGGCCTCATTTCAGATTAAAACTGTATTTTCTTTCTCTTTTATTCATACAGTATATGGGAGTACATGTCATCAGTGCTTAATATGTGCTTTACTGTTATTATGTCAGTACTCATAGCCATCAGTAGCTTTCATATTCTTAGATCTTTGCAGGCCTTCCAGTCCTACAATATGATGCTACTCACTGGGTAAATCAGCATGAAAAAGCCATTGAATCTGTTTAAATTGTTTATTTTTCCCACTGGTGATGAAAATTTCACCTTGTGTACAGTTTATTCGTAAATGGCATGTGACTAGTGTAACAATGATATAATTGTTCCTGGCTGCAAAACTTACTGAGAATCAGGTACATGTTAACACGAATCAGTCCGAAACAGAACTGCCTTAGTATTAACAAGGTGGCAGCTTTAAAGGCCATTAAAGGCAGTGATGTCATCAGGACCGGAACCGGAAGTGACATCATTGCCTGCCCCAGAGCTAGGCGGGATTTCCCTAGAATGATCTGCAAGAGATCGAAAGAGAGAAGTATTGCACTTCGCCACCTCCTGGTCTGGCGTGGAATTACATGTATTTGAGCCCTTTAGTTGTCTCCTAAACATGCGTGTGTGTGACACTAGCAATCTAAAGCCTCCCTGAACAATGCCAGTTTGTTTGAAATCATGAAAACTGTTTTATTATATGTTTTGGTTTATATTAAAGGATGATGGTCCAATTGTATAGCTGAATTTAATGATATCTCACCTCAGAAACAGTGATAGTGTTTTATGTTTTAACAGCATCTTCACCAGGAACAGTTTTCATCTTGACAACAGAAAGTCTTTCTGGAACGATCATCGGTTCATTTCTAGGGGGCGTTCTTGTATCAGTGATTGCATTTCTTATTGCAAAGAGCATCAGGTGAGCACAATGAATCATCATCTTACTTCTGTTGCTTTTTTCAAGATAATTAGCATGTCTGAAAATGACATGCGATATTTGATTTTACAGGTAACCTAAGCTTAAAATAATAATATAAGTATATGAATTTATTTTAGGTGCAAAAGTCCTTCGTAATAGAAAGGCTGTGATGTTATTCTTCTCCTGTTGTGTTTACTGGCAAACTTCACAATTCATCCAGTTAGAATCACACATGTTGAAGTTCATTTGTTAACTGTGACCAGTGAAATGGCCAATCTGCAAGGGTAATGGCAGTGTGTTTATATCTCCAGAAGGAGACAACTTTGCGGAAAAGTTCCAGATGTTAAAGCAGACATTAATGGTATGTATCCCTCCCTTATGGTTTATCATCTCCACACTCCAATACTGCGTACTGATAAGTTATGCAACCTGTTGTTATGCCTAACCATGAATTTAGTTGTCAAGTTGATATCAATGTTTCCTTCCATTTTACAGACTTCTTGGCAGGCGTTTCAGTCTGTTTGTCAAAGACTAAGACTTACCTTTCATTGCCATAACACCATAACCCTGAGTTGACTGTGTAACACACGTGCTGAATATTGAAACAGTAAGGGTTTCCATAGTGGCACTTTCAACACAGATTAATATCAAGGTGGAAAAATATACAAAACAGCATATTTTTAAGAGAAAAAAGCATGTGTGATTCAAGAAGAACGATTAAGTACCTAATATAATGAAGGAACATCTTTGCATTTACCTCAATGAGTTCTGCTCCCTGTCTACTTACATTTTCCTCTCGCATCTCTCTTGCTTACATACTCTTGCTCCCCTGGTTTATTTTCCATTAGATCCTTTCCCACCTCAGTTCCATTCTGTATACTCAAAGGGCTCCTGGCAAGACATAATCAATGATGATGATTCTGAGACCTGCTGGAATCACTTATTGGGGCAAAGATGGCCTCATTAAAGTTGTGGGAGAAAATTACCAGCATTGTTGAGCTCAAGCCTACTAATAAAGCACATATGCCCTCTTTGTTATGTAAAAATTTGCTTTTCCAGTAACAGCATGTGCTCTTCTTCTTCACTAAAGTCTTTTCTTGTCTTCTCCCACCCTTTTCTTCGTGGTAAACCACATGGACTATGTAAGGTCCCACCATTGAAAAAGCTATTGATATTTAAAGGCATTGATGTGCTTAGCATAACTGGACTATATACCTAATTATATTTTATTTAGCGTACATATGTAATCATTGTAGAATTACACTGAATTACAATACCATGTGTAGTAGCTTGTAAGAAGAGAAGCGAGATTTCATTCAGCCATTTGTTAATATGTGTAACACAGATTATTTTCCCTCTCTCACAAATCAGCAATAATTAGAACGAATAATCAAATTTCTCTTCGTTCTCATGTCTCATGTTCTCAACTCTGGTACTCTGATACTGCTGCCTCATTGATTTGGAGGCTGTGCTTGTTGTTATTATGGAACACAAAATTACAAAACAGAATGAACAGACCTTAAAATACATAAAATCCTGACCAGGATTTCACTGGTCTTTCTCAGGATAAGGCCTCACCCCAGACAGCCTGGCTCCAAAATCAGATGGCAGACTTCAATTCCTGTAAGAGCCACAAATGGGGCTTAGGCTTTCAAAGTTCAAATAGAAACACACAATAACTTAAAAGAAAAAATGTCCTTCAACTGTAAATCTCTGTCTTAAAAGTAAATTGATTAAGAGTTATGAACATAGCCAAAACTGATTGAGGCATCCAAAATAAGCTACTAAGCACATCAGGACCTTTATTGGTCAGCCCAGAAGAGGCTAACGCCAAAGCAGCCTTATTTCCCAATTCCACAGGCTGGTTCTGGCCTACCTAGGCTCAAAATAGGGAAACTGGCTTTTAATGTTCTAAATAACTTTAAAAATATGAAAAATGCTTATCATAGATGAAGAACTGTGAATAAAAAACTGGCTTGGATGAACAAAGGTAAAGAAGGATCTTCAAAAGATAACAGTATGTTTTTGAAACTCTCAGAAGATCAGAAATTGTATTTCATAAATCCAAATCCTAAAACTGAAGCAAAATAATCTAGAACCATAAAAATCAGTGTTAGAATAATACACTTTAGCACAATAGTCAATGAACCTCTGAAGAACCTTCCTACCTCTCAGCTTCAAATACATAGAATGACGACAGTCTTTCAATAGCAACATCAGGGTGACCCCACCTCTTGGGGTTTCACCAAATAAACACACAGACAATAACTATGAAACAAACATACACAATACAAATATAAAGAAAATGTAAACAAAACAATATTAACAATAATCACAAAATGATAAAAACACAATATAAATTATACAGCCAAATCAACTGAAATGTTGAAAGAAAGGGTAACCACACAGGAACAGTAGCACTGCCTTGACGCTGGGTGCCGCCAGTCTGCAAAACCGAGTGGAGAACTTTCGTACGACAGAGTATGAGGTACCATGGAAATGTGCATGGCTTTATGCCAAGTTTAGGTTTTATACATCGCGATTTGAACTTGGAAATGTTCTTACGCAACATTTCGGTGCATACGCACCGTTTATACATGAGGCTCCAGATCTGCCACTTTTTCTATTTGTTTATTTAGCAGATATTTGTATAGGTCATTTCTAAATTAGAGTACCTATGCAGTGCAATGGATTTCATGGTCTGCAATAATACTGTACTTTGTATTGTTAATGTAATACTCTTTTTTTTTTTTCCATTTTGATATATCCCAAGGAACATTTTTGTTTTGAATGCCTTATCCTCATTGCAATGACAAAAGCTGGGCAAAAGGCCAAAGCAGCTAATTGCAAATTGATGTCAGCATGTTTTCCCAACTGGAAAGTTGGACAATTTTGTTCCTTTAAAAGTGAGCTTTTGGAAGCAGTGCTACAAGCTATTGCTTCTCACCAGGATGCCATTCATGACTGCAAACTGTGGGAATGCTTGGCCTCTTTAATGAGACACCATACAGACTGTGGAAGGCATGTGGTTGCAATGGCATCAGTAATTATCACAGAGCCCGGTGGGGTGTTGTATCAGGATCATTGGTGTATCATTGGTGACTTCAACTGACCCCATTGGGGGTTCAAAGCCAACTAAATCCAGAGGCCCAGTGACACTAGAGTGTAGAAGTTAGTTGAGCAAGAGCTAATTGTCAGATTAAGAAAGTCCAGAAAAGAGAGATGATAACACAGAGAGACAGAAGGAGCTGAAGCGGAGATGAGGTGTTTACTCCTAGTACTGGTGGTCTAGGAAAGATGGGCAAAAATGCAGATATATAAATCAACCTGTATCATAGCTGGAATGACTCTGTTGAGTATTTAATATTGAGTTACAATGGTCATTTAGGAATTTTAAATGTAACTAATACAATATTTTTTCATTTGTATTTTGTATTAACATATTGATCCTCTGTTACAGAGCACCCACAAAGCACTTATGAAAATCTGCATAACATGAAATCAATGGTGAGTCTTGTTATCAGTCTTTTCACTCTACTTTTATTCTGGCATTATCTCATTGGCATTTGTAATTAATTGCATTTTTTAGCTCATTTTACTTTATCTCTACGGCATAAACCAGTTTTAACTTTCAGGATTACAAGCAGCAACACAATTTTGTCTTTTGGCAATATAATATTTAGTGGTGATTTTTTTCCATTATCTACTGATACAGTCCACTCCAGAGATCACAACCTAGGCTGTTCTTTCCAGCAGCTATTACTAAATTTTCCACATCTTTAATTTTTAGGATAACGGTCCTTCTCTTCCAAGTCCCAGTGCAGATCAACATTACATGGTAAGGAATTTAGCATGTGTTCTGTTTAATTGTACGAAAATGATTCACAAGTGTTTATCAAATAATGAGACAAGAAGGCAAACTGTTTGTGAAGCTGGGAAAATTAAACATAAAATGTGAATAATGATGACATTGTTAACAGAATATTTATTTCCTATAGGTTGTCAAGAGCTGAAACATCTAAATAGACAAAAATAAATGAAGGCAAGCTAAAAAAACTTATTAATTCCAATGATGACATAAAACCAGGGCCACATTATGCCTGGAGTTATGCTGCTTAATATTATAAGACGTGAATAAATATGAATTACATTTCAATTAAATACATTTATATACTAGTAAGCACTGTTTGTCATATACAAATGTCTAAAAATGAATACTCCAAAACAAATCTCAATAAAATTATTCTTAATAAACATTCATAAACAAATTCATTTTGTAAACATTTAATAGACTTTTTCACTTTGCTAATTTTATATTGCTTAAATATTAATTAAAACCTTATTTAATCTGTCATTCAGATTCTAGTTCATAATATACATACTGTACAGTAAAAAAATATACATTTTTGATCAACATGCAACATATCAACATTCTCCAATATGTTTCTTGCTCCATGTAATTTTTAGAGCATTAGAACAATCCAAACAAGAACAGGCCATTCAGTTCAACAAAGCTCACCGGTCCTATCCACTTACTTCTTCCAAAATAACATCAATGTAGTTTTGAAAGTCCCTGAAGTTCTGCTGTCTTCCACACTACTTGGTCACATATTCCATGTGTTTATGGTTCTCTGTGTAAAGAAAAACATCCTAATGTTTGTGCAAAGTTTACTCTTAACAAGTTGTCAGCTGTCCTCGTGTTCTTGACTTCAATCATGTCTCCTCTTAATTTTATTTTACTTAAACAGGAGTCAATTCTAACCAACACTGAACAACAGCAAACAAAATCAAAATGTCCATGAATAAAAAAAAATCGTGGTACTCGGATCTTACAATCCACATGTCATCATCCGGTCAGTCATTTGTTGACAGCATCCTAAAAGTATTTATTTCTTCCAAAGTATTTTTAAAACATTTCTTGAACAATAATGTAATGCACTTAGATGTGAAGGAGCATTTCAATTGCAGACCCTCCATTCATTAAATTTAAATTCACATCCACATCTGGAGCACCTTGGGATTATTTAGCAGTAGGCTGTAAAACTCCACGGGTAAACTGACCTTCTGTTTGTTAGAGCAGAGCCACAAGTCTGCTTGTAATGTTTTCATTCAATTTTCTTTAACTTTTAATTTTTTGTTGTAAAGGTCTCTCTATGCATGTTTTTTCGGGTATCCCTAGAAGCTCAGTGTTAACCAATAAAAAAACTTTTACTGAGCTAGGCACCTGAAATGCTTGGTTTCATCTGAGTGCTTTCCATATTTATAAATGAAAGTGTTTTCCAGAAGTGATTTATGTGACAGTGTTTTAGTAATAATACTTGTGAGCGTACCACTCAATGACATTAAAAGTGGTTATGCAACACAAGCAAATGAGATTGTTTGTGGACGTTTTTGATATTGTTTGTCATTGTCCAGCATTAGTCACCATAGATTTCAGTTCTATCCAAAATATTTTTCTCTCTGTTCTGCAAGAAAATATTAGAGTAAGAATTTTTCTCATCCACAACTACAAACAATATGGGGTAAGTAACATACAAAAAAACTATTGGGTGCATTATTGCCTTAAAGATACTGCCATTATGAATCACACTGATCTGGAACAATCTGAAAACAAAAAGACGGAAAGAAATGACATTAAACAAAAATGACAAAGTATGTTTTTCTTCCCTTTCTAAATATATATATTAACACTCTTTTTATAGTTTCATATGTCAAACACTGTATTCTCTTGAAAACCCTTGCAGAAATTGCTTTTAGGAATACTTTATTAATAATTATTTTCATCTTTCACAGGGTCTGCAGCCTGGAAAGCAGTCAATCTACCACTCCCTCCAAGGAAAAATGCCAGCCTAGCATAAGACGAAAAAATGTTTATATTGGGACAGTCATTTGTGATTACTGGACAGCTCCTTCAGTTGCAGTTATAAGAGATATGCAATATTTCTATGTACAAGTCTGTTAAGTATTTTAATACCAGGCATTGATTACTGTTATGTTTGAGAGGGGAGGAAAAGGTGGTTGTTATGTAGAGGTGCAAAAGCTAAAAGCTTTTCTATCTTAAAGTGCTTCCTACATTGGTTCCATATTCAGAGAGAATGAAGGGTAATTGGATTTTTAGTGTAATGATGGTAGTTTGTATTAACTGGGGCACAGCGGAAGGATTTTATTTTAATTTTTTTTTTTAACTCTTGCGGAATTCTTCAAGCTTTATCTTTTTAAGACGATCGATTCAGAGAAAAGGTTGAAAAGCTGTATGGTAATGCTGACGCTATAAATAATCTGGTTATCAATACCACATAAACTGTGGAAATGGTAATTGACTTTCGCAAACAACAGTTACTACCTTGCCCCATAAAAACTGATGATTCTGTAGTCTATATGGAGGAAGACTTCAAATTGTGGGGCACAACTATCACAAACTCTCACCAATAGGACATTAAGACCACTTCCATCACTAAGAAGACTCAGCAGCAGATGTATTTTTTATGCCAACAAGACACCAAATATCTCTCAGCCTAGCCTGATACAATTCTACTAAGCCATAAATGAAAGTGTGATCACACTCGCCATTGAAGTCTGGATTGGTTCGGTAGTAATTTGCTCAACAAATAAATTATTGCACGTCATGAGGACTGCTGAGAAAATTATAGGCTATGCTCTTTATAATCTTTTACAGACCTTTATGTACCTAATGTCCTAAACCATGTCAGAAGAATTACCATTGTCTCTGCTCACTCAGGTCATCACTTGTTCCAAAATCTCCTTTCTGACAATACTTTAGGGTTAATTAAAACTAAAACTAATTGACAGCTAAACAGTTTATTTTCTTTCCCAGAGCCAGAGCCCTCGCAATCCAGTAATTTAGCTTGTCTTCCTTCCTTCTTTGTATGTTCTTTCATATATGAGGTTGTGAGTGTGTCTATATATAAATACAGTATATGTACATGTATGAGTGAACATTTGTACACACTATACACATATACTTTGATTTACACATCATCTCCTTTATCATTGCACTACTCTGTAACTGTTTATAATGTGAGTTGTTTAACTTGTGTTATTTATGTTATTTCTATGTGATTTTGTGTTCTGCTTTAAGCAGCTTCAAAGGTATCAAGTTAAATGCTTAGTCATTAAGTACTGGTGAATAAGAAGTGAATCTCATTGTGATTGGCAGAGAGATTTTAAACCATGCACTTTGTTTTATCACATTATTTAGACTTTTAAAATTATTTCAGCATATAAAATTTACCACTTATACCTTTATATCTTTACTCCTCAGGCTATACTAGAAAATTCTGGAGCATTTCTGGCTGATTACACTGTTGCATTAACAACAACAACAACATTTATTTATATAGCACATTTATATACAACAATGTAGCTCAAAGTGTTTTACAAGATGAAAAAGAGAAAGTTACAATAAAAGAAAAACAATTATGATCAGGCAATAATATTTAAAAAATTAAGTAACAACCCCAAAAAGGTAAGGTCAAGTGACCAGGAGGACAGAAAAAAACAAAATGACTCCAGGTAGGCTGGATTTAAAAACAACATCTGCAGGGGTACCAAAGGCAAAAGACTGCCAAGCCCCAACTAGGCATTCTACCTAACATAAATATTCTTAATTCATTCATCTTTGTTTCCAGGTTAGGATATTTGATGAGGTCAGTCTCATGAACAGCTGATACACCCACCTTCATTCCATCATCACAGGGGGCTTCATGGTGCTTTGATCAGGTGGTGGAGGCGCAGATTGTCACCACAGAAAAAAACAGAAGAGAATAGTGAGGAATAGTACAGTTTTGTGGATCAATGCAGAATATGACAATTCTATGCCCATACAGTCTATTAGGAATACAACTAAAATGTAGCAACAAAAAAGCCACAGTAAAATAATGGGCTTTTAACTGATTTTTAAAATGTTCCACAGTATTAGCCTGGTGACTTTCTGTTGGTGAAGTATTCCAGATTTTAGGTGCATAACAGTAACCACTTCTTTAAGCTCAGCTCTCGGAATTATAAGCAAATATTAATTTGATGATCTAAGGCTTGTAATTGAAGTGAGTTCCAAAATATAGGATGGAGCAAGATTGTTTATGGCTTTATAAACCATTAGTAGTATTTTAAAGTCAGTTTTAAATGACATGGATATCCAGTGTAATGGTGCTAAAACTGAAGAGATGTGTTCAAATTTTCTTTATCTAGTTAAAATTCTTCTGTATTGTGCATTAATCACAGTCGATTGATGTCTTTCCTAGGTAGTCCTGTTAGGAGTGCATTACAATAATCTAGTCGACTGAAAACAAAAGTATGAATTAATTTTTCAGCATCTTGTAAAGTTACAAGAGGTCTAACTTTAGCTATATTCCTTAAGTGAAAAATATAATCCTAGTAATGTGGTTAATATGTGATTTAAAGTTTAGGTCAGAGTCAATGATAACCCTAAATTCATTACCTCCATCTTGACTTTTAAACTTAAGTGATCAAATTATTTCTAATGCACTCTCGTTATCCATTTTGCTAATTACTAAGATTTCTGTGTTTTCTTTATTTAGTTTGAGAAAGTTACTAAACATCCATTCAGACATACTGCTATGACATTGGATCAGAGAGCCAAGAGTATCAGGGTCATCAGGTGCTATCAATAAAAACAGCCATCTGCCTAGCTGAGTTATCTCACCTTGTGCTTTGAGATAGTCTGACCTAATGGATGCATGTAGATTGGAAAGAGAAGCAGACCTGGAACAGATCCTTGTGGTACACCATTTACAATATCATGGGTATGCAAAGTACAATTACCTTAACTTACAAAGAATTTTCTACCTGTGAAGTCCGACTGAACCCAATTTTAGATTCTGCCAGGAGGTCCACCCATTGTGTAAGGTGATTTATAAGAATGCTCTGGTCTATGGTGTCAAATGCTGCACTCAAGTCTAAGAGAACAAGAACAGATATCTGGCCTCTGTCCACATTAACCCACAAATCATTTATTACTTTAACCAGTGCAGATTCTGTTTGTTCTAATACCTGACTGAAACTTATGAAGAATAGAATTTTTATTCAAGTATTCATTAGGCTGTTTAATGACTGCCTTTTCTAGAATTTTACTTAATAAAGCAGATTAGAAATTGGTCTAAAATTGTCTAAGACAGAGGAGTTGAGATTATTTTTCTTTAGCAAAGGTTTAACAACTGCTGTCTTTAGACAGTCAGGGAAGACCCCCTTATCTAATTATGAGTTCACTATGTCAAGTACACGATCAGTAAGGACATTGAAGGCTTCTTTGAAAAAGCCTTTTGGAACTGGGTCAAGAATACAGGAGGAGGGTTTCATCTTATAAATTATTCAACGTAGTTCAAGTCAATCTATTTCTGTGAAAGAATTTAACTCACTTAAAAGGGCATGCTGGTATACTAATTAAAGGTATACTAATTAAAGAACTTGTACTTGACTTGACTGGAAGGCAAATGTCACTGCATTCATTTTAAGCAAGATTGGGTGAAATGAAGAAACAATGCAGCAGCATGTTGAGGATGTGCGAGCAAGAAAGGGATTGGTCAAAGATAAGCACCAAGCAGGCAATTACAAAGATCGAGGAGACACCACCGAAATGAAGAAATCCTGTCTGCTCTCCTGCCCTTGCCCTTTGCAGCGTTCTCCTGGGGCCTGATGTACAAAACTGATCATCTACACCACTTCTTACACAAATCAGGATGCACAAAACCTTTGTGTAAGAAAACTTACCAATAGTTATATAAAGTCTGAGGTGGACTTTTAGGAGTTGGTATTGCAGTAGTGCCAAGCAGCAAAAGAGTAAAGTGAATAAAGAATCTCATTTCATTGCATACTCCAACATCAGTTGCCTCACACAGGACCAAACTGCTTGGTTGAAATCACAGCCCAGGAATGTCCTGTACAAACGGCATCCTGAAATAAATCAACACATTTATTGTGTTTTCTGTCTTTACTCTTTTATGCTCAACTGATTGGTGTGTAAAACGTACAATAACACATGCAATTGTTTTGGCCAAATAGCAGTTCAGTCTAGCAGTGCCCACTTTTGCACATTCTCCTAGTGTCTGCAAGACTTCCCTCAGGGCATAGGCTCCACCAGCTGACACTCACTGATATCATTCGAGTAATGCAAACAGTGTTATCCATTAATGGGTGGGCGAGCTTGCATTTCAACTGTAAGCTTATTAAACGGAAGAACTGCTTGCTAAGTGTATTACGTCTTCAAGCTGAAAACCGAAGCAGTAGTTTACTGGGATGTTGCTTGCTCACAAGTATTGGGACTACTTGGTATTTCAATAATCTGAGACATAAACAGTGCAATTAATGGGTAGGTGATGCCCATCAAAAATTGGAAAAACAATGTCATTACGTTCATCTTAGGCAAAACTGGGTGAAACCACAAATAAAACAATGCACCTTGATGATGTGTGAGCAAGAAATGTAGTCGACCAGAGTAAAGCCTAACAGGCATAAACAGAACGTGTAAAGATCAAGGTGACATCACCGAAATTAAGAAATGAAACCATCCCATCTGCCTGTATATGTCAGCATATTTGTAGTGGAACACGTCCATTTTCATAATCCAGTGTCATTATTGTGAGACAGTGTACAAAAGAATACACAAGGTGATTACAATTGATGCCAAGTAGCGATTTACAATGTTTAAATAATGCACGTTGAAAAATAGGTCCTTAGTGACATCTACTGGCTAAAGATGCACAATGCAGCAGATTTTTAAGGTGGAATGGTAAGTTGGAATAAGTTCAGGTAGCTGGCAAATAAGTAGCCAGCTTCTGTCTCATCATGTTTGGTGGGTAATAATAATAATAATAATATACAAATACCTTGGGTTCCAACAGGAGAGACCTATACAACACAAAATAAATAAATAAATATTTATTTTATTCTGCGGTGGGTTGGCACCCTGCCCGGGATTGGTTCCTGCCTTGTGCCCTGTGTTGGCTGGGATTGGCATTGTTCGGCCAATGTTCGGCCTGTGTTCGGATTCAGCGGGTTGGAAAATGGATGGATGGATGGATTTATTTTATTTATTTATTTATTTGTTTATTTTTTTATTTATAAAGCACTTTAAAAACAACATCAAGGCTGACCAAAGTGCTGTACAATAAAAACCCAGCATATCAGACACACAATACCAAAGGGTAAATGAAACAGAAACACATAAGAACTGAGGCGATTCTTAATAAAAAAAAAAAAAAAATATATATATATATATATATATATATACAGATAGCTAACATATCATACTGGGTTAAAAGCCAGAGAGTAAAAATGTGTTTTTAAAAAGGATTTAAAGGCAGCTAGCGAAGGAGCCTGCCTAATGTGCAACGGCAAATCATTCCAGAGTTTTGGAGCTGCAACTGAAAAAGCTCGATCACCTCGGAGTTTGCATCGTGTCTTGGGAACACGTAAAAGCATCTGGTCTGCTGACCTGAGAGAGTGAGACGGTACATAAGGGTGCAACAGTTCTGACAAATAAAGAGGGCCACAACCATTAAAGGATTTAAAAACAAATACAAGGATCTTAAAATGAATTTGAAAACGAATTGGAAGCAAGTGAAGCGAAGCCAAAATCGGGGTAACATGCTCATGCTTTCTTGTGGCAGTTAAAAATCGAGGAGCAGCGTTTTGTAACAGCTGTAGGCGAGCAATGGAGGCCTGGCTAATTCCAAAAAGAACCGCATTGCAGTAATCTAGACGAGATGTTATAAAAGCATGTTTCACTGTTTCAAGGTTGCGCTTAGACAAGACAGGTTTGATTTTTGACAGCCGCCTCAACTGGAAAAAGCAAGATTTTACCACTGCGTTCACATGGCTATCAAGTTTTAAAGTGGGATCCATTTTGCAAACATATATATACATATACTGTATATACATCACATCTTTCTCAAATACTCAACATACACATACATGCACACAACACAATTAAAGCCATCAATACATATGTCATACAAATACTCACATACTCCTTTAGACTTTTACATTATTCACAAACAGTCCTACAACAGCTTCAAAGGAAAACATATATACTACACAGAACACAAACAGCACCACCCCAAAGCAGGCCATAGAATGACCTACTCTTCAACTTGCTGAGAGGAGGAAAGGGTCTCAAAGATATAATTAATTTACACAATGCAGAGATTAATAATAAAAAAATGCACACAAAGCTGCATACATCAACACCACACAAAGCAATAGTTCATCATGAAGACACAAATTATACACCACTTAACCTACACTCTCCATGCAGCATGACAGGGGACATAACAATCACACAACTTAAAACACAAGCATGGACCCAAAAAACAAGACACCGTCATGAACTTGGTCAGCCCTGTGTGGTTAATTGCATCAGATACCCGGCAAAGCTGTGGTGATGTGTTTGGAGGCACAGAAGGGTTTATACTAGTCATATAAAATCAAATTATAAATTCAAGGAACTACAGAAAATATATTCTTAAGAATACTGACAGTCAAATCAACTGGCTTAATTGTCATGCCATCCATACACGGTATTGTAGGATTTTGATGAGTAATAATCAATAAGACGACCACCCAGGAAGATGCCATAATAATGTGGGATTTGAAAATTAAGTTTTGAAGGGGTCTCCAGCCTTTAGACTTATAACAAGGTAACTGAAGCACACTCGTTTTAAGAAATAGAATATAGAAATATGCTAAATGCATATATATATATATATATATATATATATATATAGACAAAATAAAACTAGAAGTAAACACACTAAACAAACATATAACATATGTTTTTTACTGGTTACTGGTATTTCAGAGTTCTACTTTATCCTGGCACAGAAAAATAGTTTTACAATATCAAGTCCTAATGGATGATATCTGATGTTTTGTGGAGTTGTTGCGTTGTTGTTGCTCCGGGTTCAAATAGAGGATTCTTCTTGTGTTGGGGCACACTCTCTGTGCTGTGTGATCCTTGTCACTACTGTGCTGCTGTTTTCTCAGCTTGCTTTCTGCTGTTAGACCTCTTTGCTGTGCCCTTTACTACTTAGGGAAAGTGTTACTCTTTCTTGCACAAGAGTTTAGATGCTGAGATGTTCTTCTTAAAGTGATGGCTGCTTCTCAGTCTTCGGACTGGCTGGATCTCAGCTCTCAGGTTCACAAAAAGAAGAGTTTGTCAGATTCAGCTCTCTAAGGAAGTGTGGCTCATAACTTTTTTGGTTTCAGAGTCCAGGTTTCAGAAGATCATTTGCATATTCTCCCCACCCTGAGAGTATCCCAGATGGGTGCCCTAAGAGACTCCCCAGGGAGTATAGTGAGTGTCCAGAAAATATCCCAGAGCTTCTTCTTCCACATACTTTTGATAGTCAAGTTGCATGTGGTTTTCAGAGATGGCTGAACATTCTCCTGACTGGATAAAAGTCATTTCAAATTACAAAATCAGTGTCTTCTAATGGAGAGATATTTGTCCATCTTAGTTGTCATTCTTTTAATTATAGGTCCTTGTCCTTGCTTGAGTCCATTTCACTCCTTCTGACCCAAAAGATCCACAGAGGGGCTGTAGAGCTGTCAGTGCAACTCTGATGTACACCTTTGTTGTCGGATGAAGTCCAGGAAGATCCTATTACAAGCTGGAGTTCAGTCACTTAGTTTGGAATGCAAGTGGAGGCTTGGTGCAGCTGCATGCCTGCATTCCTGTTAAATCTGCTTTCTTGACTGGACTGACGTGCCACTAAAGTCTAGCAGAATGGTCAATGCCCACTTTGTCCTACAGTATTACAGCATACAGTGGCACAAAATAAGGTTCCCAAGTGTAACAAGCAACATGTACATAAATACAAGACAACTGCAGAACAAGGAGAGAGCTATACTATACTATATTAAACTACACTATACTATATTATATGATACTATAAATACAATAGGTAATAGATACTTAATAGATAAAAGAAAAGATAGTAATAAATTGAAATAGATAATAATAAATATACAAGGCAGAAGGTGGCATGGCTCTACCTAACTTTCAATTTTATTGCTGGGCAACAAATACACAAGCTATAAAAAACCTGGACATGGACAAAAATAGATGAACAGACACATGCTTGGTTCACAATAAAAATGAAATCCCGCAGTACTTCTTTATATTCCTTGCTTTTTACCCCAGTAAATATGAGTTATCGTCAATTTACTAACAACCCAATTGTGCTTCATTAACTCAAAATATGGAACTAATGTAGGAAGCACTTCAAGACAGAGAAGCTTTTATCTGTGGCAACTCTGCACGATAACCACCTGTTTCCACCCTCTCAAAGGTACACAGTTTTTAATGTTTGGAAAACATGCGGGATTAAATCACTTAGAGATTTATACATAGATAATGTCTTTGCATCCTACGAACAATTACACTCCAAATTTAACTTTCCAGCAACACATTTCTTTCACTACTTCCAAATCAGAAACTTTGTTAAAGAAAACCTGCCCAATTTTCTCCACATCACACCTACTTCTATTCTGGAAGTAATATTGATCAGTCTTGAGGACTCAGACAGCATTTCTGTAACATATAAAACATTTTAAAGTCCCTTCCTTTCAAAGATCCCAGAGTACAAAAAGAAAAGGATCTCTTACTTAACAAGAAAATGATTGAAAGGCAGCCATGCACAGAATTCACTCGAGTTCCATATGTGCAAAGCATACAATTTTTCAACTTAAAATCTTTTATCAAGCACATCTGTCTCATTTAAAATTGTCCAAAAGTTTTCCAGGGCAAGATCCAACCTACGAATGTTGTAACTGAGCCCCAGCCTCATTGGGCCATATGTTTTGGTCATGTACCAAATTAACATCATTTTGGCCAAAGTCTTTAAATGCCTTTCAGACAGTCTTAGTGGTGCAACTAACAGCTATGTTTGGTATACTTCCAAATGGGCTTAAAGTGCAGAAGGACAAACAAACTATAATTGCCTTTACTTCACTATTGGCACGTAGACTTATCTGCTGAAATGGAAGAATCCTAACCCACCTCTTTTAAGTTAATGGGTAACTAATGTTATATTCTACTTTAAATTAAACTTCTAGGAACAAATCTGTTGGGCAACACAGAGTTCAGAATCCAGACAGCCAAAGGCTTAAAGCTGATTCAGAACTTGATGGAACTGATTTGGAAACTATGGTAACTTTTACCAAATTTAAGTGGGACAAAGAGACCAATGGATGGGGTGAAAATGCAACACTTGATAAAGATGTCCTTCATGAAGGGTAGAGAGGTTAATGATGTTCTCTGCTTTGTGCACTATTTGTTATAGGAGCTTACAGTCAGAGACAATTCAGTTTCCAAACCAGATGCACTGAAAAAAGTATCCTCCATTCAACTTAAAATAATTAAGGTAATGATTCAAACTTAATATTTTCAATCTGAACCAATATCATTCTTATTGAACCCACAATTTTTAATTTGAGGCAAATCATTTAGAGTGATTGGGTGTAATTCACTTGTTTTATACTGAAGTAAATCTATTTTTTTAAGTTGTTACAATTTAAAATGGTTTATTGGTCGTAACCTGTTTTTATGCTATTAGAAATATTATGAACATAACACATTCCAATGCTGTACTTTTTACATTTATTTAAAAATTGAGTGCAAATACACAAGAATTGTGCAGTGTAAATCTTAAATATACAACAAAAAATTATTAAATGTTTCTACAGCTTTATTGAAAGTATGTTTTATTACGAGTTCTTATACTTAAAAGTAACAGTTGAGAAACAGGGTTACTTACCAGAAATCCTCCATTATAAAAGTCTGCTTCTGAAAATGACCAGACCTGGATAGCCACGTCCACCCTACTCGGGAAAGTGTTCTTCTTTTTTGGCAGTTGGAAAGCCAGCACTCTGAAAAATATACAAACGGTCCCTCAAACACAGCACACAAACAACCGAAAAATATTAGGTTAATTGAAATAGGATTTTTATGTTCATTCCCTCCACCGTAACTTACTTTGGTACAAACATATTTTTTTTTACTTTGATTGAGATCTGAAACCAAATATTTCAAGCTACAACACTAAATGACTAATCTTAAGTTGCTTGAAAGAGAAAATTTACACCGAATGAACAACATCAATGTTATACTTATTTCAGTGTGGTAATGTGGTTGGTCAGAAAGCTGTCGATGTTGCCCCAGTACAATGTGGTGAGAACAGGGGAGAGGTAGGTTTGCATTCCATAGCTGCTGAAGGAAGTGGAGATGCTGATGCACCTTCTTGGCTATGGAGGTGGTGTTAATTGGTTAAGAAAGATTAGTTGCCAGGTGCACACCAACAAATTTGACATTTTTGACCAATTTTACCACAGAGCTCTTAATGTACAGACAGTCCACGCTAACACTGCAATAAGAATCAAGGAACAATCCAACACATCATATCACACTGTAAACTGCTGGCAGAGACAGACTACATGCACAGACACAATAAAGATGGCAAACATTATACATCAAAAACTGGCACCAAAACACAAACAAACCATATTACAAGTACACCCCATCACAGTACCAGAAAATGCCACACATATCCTATACTCGGACAGAAATACGTATACTGACAGTCAGAAATATCCTCCATCACAGACGAGACATAACACTTGTAGACAAACAAAACCACATATATTATTGACATTGCCTTACCAAACACACATACCTTACACAATACACATACATATAAAATGCAGAAGTGCACAAAACTGATAAAAGAAATAAACTGCTTATGGAGAATGGATAAAGTGACCATTGTACCCATTCAGACTACTGGTGTCATCCTACATACTCTACATAAAAGCCTAAAGATGTTACATATAAACCAATACACATTGTCACACACATTTCATGCCTCCTACTTGCACGTGTGTGACAACATATATAAAACTACAGAAAGCAAACATTTTAAATACATGTCAAGAAAGTAAGGAAATGCATGATAAAATTATCCAAATGCAGACACTTTTAAAAACTGATAAGGTTTTGCACTTCAGCTATGTGGTGGATAACTGATTCAAGATTTCCATAAATACATATCCCTTTGAAAATTTTGAAGATAGTAATTAGCAATTTTTGTACAAGACGTAAAAGGTTTAAGTACCTAAATGTGCTTAAAACATGCCTGTCATATTGCAGTCACTGCATCTGACCTCAGCATTCACCTGATAGCTCAGTACAGTCTTTCTTGGCATAGCTCAGCCAGACAATATGGGTCACGTAGCTACTGGACACTTGCCATTTATTACAGCCAGCAGACATGGCTCCAGGGCCAAGTCCCAGTACTCTTGTTGTTGTGATTCAGTTTGAACAGGAAAAAGGAAATTGGCATCCTGAATAGTGAGATGGAGCAAGATATGAGGAGAGAGCATCTCACAATTATTAACCAAGAAAAGGTCAAAACCAGAAAGATCAAATGAAAAAAAAAGTCAAAGCTGAAAAAAACACACAAAAATTACAGGCTACTAAGAATACTTTAGAAACTAGCTATCAAACGCATTTTGAGAAAATATCTAGGAATCTGAGCCACTATCTTACATAGGCAGAAAGACATGATTTAATATGTAATGTGTCCAATTAGAGCAAATTGATCATAAACAAAATGGTTGCAACCGTAAAGAATCACACAAAATGGCAGCAAACACAAAACAAAATGGTGGTGCAGCATCATCATAAGCATGATTGTAAAGTGTTTTCATAATCACAAACAATGCTCAAAATAAAAAAAATGCACAGGATATCTTCAACATAGTATAAACAAACCTATAACAGTAGCCTGGAAAATAATATTTTCTCTGAAAAAATACAGAGAGATGAATATGTTGAAAGATATGAGCAGATGTACAGTCTGAGACAGGCAGCATGTCAGAAGAAAAAGCCAATCATCAAAATACATGAAACACAAACAAAGTCAGGAACAATGAGCAGAAAATGTAATCCACCTTTAGTGCCTTTTAGGTACTAAATAAGAAAAACAGAAACTTGAAAGCAAAAAGGGTTCAAAACCAGAACACTTAACCATGCGCTCCAACATCTTCAACAGCGGACGTGGCTCATTGAAACAGCAATAAACTGACTATAAAAGCACCCAAAAATGGAAAAGAACCTACAAAAAAATTGATATTCTTGACACATGTTGCCTTTGTCCTTATTTGAATCATCATAATAAGTTTTTGGAATCCAGCAAAATTACAAATACATGCAATTTGTTTTCTGTGACACAGGAGTTTAACCATTATGTTATTTCTGTCATTTCCAGCAGTTGAAAATGCATAAATAGATGGAGAAAGGATATCTAATCAATACATCCATTTTGAAAAACGCATTATCCATTTCAGGGTCACTCTGGCAGCATTCGGCCAAAGGAAGGAATAAACCCTGGCCAAGGTGCCAGCAGGTCACAAAGCACATGCAGGCACACTCCTACTCACTCATTCAGGGACAATACAGAGTTGCCATGAACCTAACCTGCATGTCATTGGCATGTGGCAGGAAAACTGAGGTAAACATCTTCATTTTATCATCTACAGGACAGTTTACATTTTGGAAAGAAAAAGACAAATTACAAAAATCCTGAGCATCTATATACAGTGGAACACAGAGTCAAAATATTGAAACAGAATTAAAAATAATCATATTGCATAGTGGAACCATAATCAGACAGTGGAGAAAATTAAATGCCTTTTTAAAGGGGAGATGCAAAGATAAACATTAAAGAAGCTAAAGAACAGAGAAAAAAAATACCTGCTTCTTTAAAAAGAAAAGAATTAATGAGTTGATGGATGTAAATGGAACAGATAATAGAGTAAACTGTGAAATATTTTATATACTTGTAGATTTACTGTATATTAAGGAACAAGAAGAATGCAATAACATCAAATAATTAATTAATGAGCAAGATTGCTAAAAGAAGGGTTTTAGAAAGAGATAGAAAGATATAAGGCAGTGTTAAACATTTGAAAAGCAAAGAAAGCCACATAATATAATTATCTCCAAATATATCCAACAATACAGAATAATTTATTAAAGGATGTTATTACATAAAGATTTTGTGGAAACAATTAAATTGTGTGTAATTATTAAATAATGCAGGCAGTGTGGCATACCGCATATGCCTTTGGCCCTCAAAACTTGAGGTTGTGGGTTCAAATCCTGCTGCTCACACTGTGTGACCATGAGCATGTCACTTCACCTAGCTGTGTTCTGCTTAAAAGAACAAAAAAAATGTAGCTCGGATGTTGTAAGACACCTTGGATAAAGGTGTCAGGTGTTAAATAAACTAAAAAATGTACAAGTACATACAATTAGGAGCAATTACTCTTTTGTGAAAGAATTATAAAATATCAGCAAAGCCAGTGCCAAATTGAAAGAAACACTAATAAAAAAGATCAATTATGTTAAGTCCCCTACAATTTACAATCTGTAAATCATTTTGAAAGCTGTGTTAAGGAAAAAAAGGAGACTCTGCCTTTGTTAACTCTTATTAAGAAAACACTTTTCTTGAAATCACACATTAATATATGCAGAAGGTACTGACAGGGTCGGATTAAGACGAAACTGGGCCTGATGCTGCAGCGCAAATAAGGCCTATTTTTTCTCGGCATTGGTGCATGTGCATTCGACACTCACCATACATCTGGGCCTATTTCAGGAATGGGCCTAATGCTGCAGCATCAATAGCACCCACCTTAATCCGGCCCTGGGTACTGAAGATATTTTAATTTGTGAAACTCTGTAAAATTACTTATGTCTCTGTGTATCAGTATTTCAAGCAAATAACTGGCAACAACATGTTAATTAGTACAACGATAATTGAAAATGATACGAAGAAAGAATACACATTGACTGCTGCTCATTTTAAGCTGTACACACTGTGATGTGTGAGTCCCTGTCTTGCACCCCAAAACACGAGGCTGAGTCTCAGTACTTTAGTAAAACCAGCTTTATTCAGCTTGAAACAGGAACAGCACGGTTATTTATTGTAGTGTGATCTACTACTCTCCTATACAGAGACAAAGCAATGAGGCAGGGTCGTGGCCAGATTAGCGGCCAAGTAATACTGTTCCCTGCATTTATAATGTTCCTTGTATCACCCATCGACGACAGGTGCTTATAGCGTGACTGCCGTCAGCTCAGATTTGCTTTTGCGGCGAGCCACTGCAGCGCTGAGAGCCTGTGGTTGTCCCAGCAATGGATAAACTGTCTTCTACAGATGCGGCGACTGCACTTCGGGACACTCTTCGACATGTTGTTCTATTGGGGGGAGTCCCAAAAGAGTTTAGGAACCTCACAATACCCTTTGGTAAATAAGAAAATATAAGGACATAAATGGAGTGGAAATTCCAAGGAGTCAAAGTCAACAATCCAGAGCTTTCTGGTACAGTACACATCTGTGATTTGCATAGATGCAAACAAGGAACACAATTGATACAGTAATAGAACATTTAATCAGTCAGGCAGGTTTTATTCTACTTAGGCTTGAACAGGGTTGCAAGGTTCTGCTGAAGCCTGTGGGTGCAAGGCAGGAATAAAATATTCACATCTTATCAAAACAACATGTATTTGTCACATACACTCTTAAAAATAAAGGTGCCAGGGTGGTTCTTCAAGATGGATGCAATAGGGGACCCATTGTTTGCTCCCAACAGAGCTATCCATGTGAACATTCCAGAATGAACCTTTAAATCTAGAACAGGCTCCTTACAGTAAACAGCTATGAATAGATGGTAACAGATTTGTGAATTACCAGTGGCTCATGAATTTATAAGGACTTTTGCTGCATACATTAACACAGGTTCAGGTCCAGGTTTCTTAGTCTATTAGGGTCCTTCCAATTAGCCAACTTTTTTCTACATATTAGGAAATTTTCCAGATCATGAGGAAACAATTTCTATGCAGAAAATCCTTCCTAGAATGAAATGGTGCTTGGTTAAACAATACTTCTAAAAGGAACAATTAAATCCAGTAACGAACCATAAAATACCATTAAAAGAACTGTTATTTTTAAGAGTGTACAGTTATACATACAGTACAATACACAGTGGAAGGCTTAGTTGTTAAACTCCAAGACTGTGCACTAAAAGAATATAAAAAGACAAGAAACAATAATCTGCAATCAATCAGGTGTACTGTGAAATTTAGCAACATTTAAGTGTATATAATGATAACAATGTGGGAGAAAGTGCAGTGAAACTTAAACATTAAAACTGAAACCATTCTTAATGATGCAATTAAAGAAAAACAGGTGACTAAAGGAAAATAAAAATGAAAGTAAGGAAATTAAGGAAACTTTATTCAATTAAATGAGAATAATCCCTTTCGTTATAACAAGCATTTAAATAAAACAATATCGAAGAGATCAAAAGGGGAAAAATGAGGAAAAATGTAGATCAATAGGAAAAAAGGAGATATAAATGCAAAATCTAAAAAAATGTAAAATAATTGGTAATAACTGGTAAAAATATGATTATCTGAGTCAAAGGGAAAAGTGGATAAAATTACAAAATCTGAAAAAATATTTTTTGTACAATTCACTGCCACATCTATAAATATGACTTCAGAAAAATCAGGTGAAAAGTAAGATGTCGCAAAATATCAGTTGGCAGGAGGAATAGGAGTTGTAAAATTATACAAGCCTTCTATAGATAAAGCAATGACACTAATATATCAGATCCATTACAAGAAAGTGCAAGAGGAAAATATAAAGAACAAAACTCTGTTGTACATGTAATGTGGAAGTGTAGAATACCACATGGATTATGAAAGATATGAAGGGAAGCTGGAAAAATATTTGTAATGTTTGTGCAATGGCAAGGATGGACTGGCATCCCTATGGGGTTTAAACACTGTTCGATGTCTCAGTCAGGAGCATGGCTTCATTTGCCAACATGGATGGACTGGTGTTCCAGCTGGGTTGGATAGAAAAGTCCTGCCCAACCAGGAGGTCAGTATAATGAATGGACCAGGGGAGACCGCCTGTCAAAACTGTATGTCCCCAACACACTAGGCAGCTGTGCTCCTGGTCTGATGCCTCCATGCACACAACCAAAGGTCATACTGGATCTATGAACGCCACCAGGGAGGAGCTGCAGTGTAGGATTATCCCCATTTTGGGAGGCTTCTGCCTGACTTGAAGAGCTTCCTCCAGACAGTGTCCTAACACTGGAAGTATTCCTGGGTTTAGGATAAAAGAGGTCGCCTGACCTCATTAGAGGAGATGGAGTTGGAAGGTAGTGGTCAAGGAATGCCTGGAGGAGAGTGAAGGAAAATAACTGGAACTATGCTTGTGATTACACGTGTGCTTCGAAGGAGGAGAATGTATAATAAAAAATACACTTTATTTGAGCAATTGACTGTGCCTGTGCACTTGTGTCTGGGGCTCTGTGTGCCCCTTAGAGGTCACAAATGAAATTGAGTTAATGAAAGACTAGGAGCAAAAAAGAAAAAGAGATAATAAAAATAAAGTGAGCGGTATCATGTGAAGACTAGAATAATATTAATAAGATGGAAAAAATAGTTGTCAAAAATATTGAAAAATTAAGGAGGGTGAAATAAAAGAATATGCAATGATAGATGGCATGAAAGAGCTTATCGACACTAAGACAGTTTTACATAAAAGAAACAAGTAATGTGGATGGCTGTTGGAAACCATCACCCCTGAATTTAAGCAAAGTTTTAAATACTGTACAGTTTAAATATAGAAATTAGTGACAGCAATGCAGTGATGAATAAATACATCCACTATACTTTTTAATGTCTGTAAAACATCCCAGGTCTAAGACAACAGATTATTCTTGTCTTTGTTAAATAGTGGATGTTAAACATCAGAAGAAGAATGTGTTTCAAACACTTGAGATGATAAAAGCAAATGGAAGAGACACAATAGACAGGATCTCTAATTGTAGAATTAAAAAAAAACTCAAAAACATTAAATATTTGATAAAAACATAGAAAAATGAATAAAAATGACATTTAAGCTGATTAATACAATGAGACGTTGATATAGCGGCAAATCCCTTTTAAGCACCACTTTGAGCAGGACCAAAGATTCTGACTCATTATACTACTCGTAAGTTCTTCCATATGATTTAAAGAACTTTATTACCAAACACAGGCAAAGTAAAGAATGTAATAAATTTATCTAACTTGGCCTATTTCCAAAAATGCCATTTCTGTTACTGTAAACCTATGCAATAATACCCAACTAAAATGGACAAAGAACTGTTGCTCCATGTCCTGCTCAACAACAATCAACTCAACCATCCCCATTTGCAGAATTAAAGTTAGAAGCAGGACAGACTAAAGGAGCACCTACTTATTGAACACAAAGGCATGGCTAATTAACTGATGCTTATACTTTAATACAGGCTTTACATGTTATTATACAAATGGCTCTTACCATTTACAAAATTAAAACTAACACATAAGGTTATCCAACACATATGAAGAACTGATTTTTTCAGGTGAACAGTCTGTTTAAACACTAATATTGTCTAGTAAAACCATCTTCACTCCAATCCTTAATGCCTATGAATTTCCACTATGGGATTAGTAAAGTTATCTAATCTAATCTAATCTGGTGAGGGTTCTGCTGACAACATGATGATTTGGACAGATCAGGCCTTTGCAACAGTTTCCAGGTACCTTTAGAGAATTAAACTCTAACATGTCCAGAGGTGTCATCAAGACTCACCATCATCCTCATCATTATGCTGTGGCTCTACTGCAAATTCCTATTACTACACCTGGAGAAAGCAGTGGCTCACCCCATCATACACAGTGATTCCAGCAAAAAGGGAACATTGTGTTTTTTTTTTTTGTTTTTGCAAATGATCACATCATATTAATAATAGAGTTGGGATGGTGGCCTGCGCCACCACCAACTTACTCAAAGCACCATGATGCCCCAGCATTGATGGACTAAAAGCCAGAAGTCCACGTGATCATCATCATCATCAAGTCCTTCCGTGAAAACCATAAATACAAAGAGGACTGTTTCATTTATGTTAGGTAGATTGCCCAGAGGGGACTGGGCGGTCTCATGGCCTGGAATCCCTGCAGATTTTATTTTTTTTCTCCGGCCGTCTGGAGTTTTTTTTTGTTTTTTCTGTCCCCCCTGGCCATTGGACCTTACACTTATTCTATGTTAATTAATGTTGACTTATTTTATTTTCTTACTGTGTCTCTTATTTTTCTATTCTTCATTATGTAAAGCACTTTGAGCTACATTTTTTTGTATGAAAATGTGCTATATAAATAAATGTTGTTGTTGTTGTTAATTGAGCTTGTCGATATAAGCGTGTCTTACAACGGATTGACATCTCCATGCTCGATCCAGTTCTTGTGTATGAGACGACTAAGGTAAGTTTTGACTTCTCCATTACCTTGTAAGTGAATACACAAGGTCAGGAAATCTTTAGATATGGATGCTGGGAAGTAATATGAGAAAAAATTATTAGCATTTTTTCGGGGATGGGAAATGGCAGCAATGCAAGTCATACTCAGAAATGAAAAATATAAAAACCTAAAAGACTGGCAACAAATGACATAATTCTGTCAGGAAAAGAAAATGTTTGAGAAAGTCAAGTCTTGTAGAGGTTCATTTCGATGAAGCTTGTACTATTTCTGCAATGAAAGTAAATTTTAAGGTTGCAGTGAAATTTGCTGAAAAAGCAAATGATTGGAATTGACTTTAGTTAATCAAGTTATTTACTGCATGACAGTCCGTTAGATGGAATTTCTTACTGCAAATGGTTTGTTGAGTATTTTTCAGCTAATCCTGCTGTCTTTTAGTGGTACATTTTGCATTTTTTATTTTTTCATGTTATTGTCTACCCAGCTGTAACCCACTTATCCAGTTCATGGCCGCAGGAGGTCAGTGCCTAGCAGCAAAACCTACATGGTATGCCTGCCCATGACTTTATTGTGTTTTAATCATGGTTGCTATGTAAAGCACACTGTGATGATATTTGCTGTTGATAGTGTTATTTGCTATTGATAGAGATTATCTGATTGTAATGAAAAATGCTTTAGTAACATCACACATGACTCTACACGGAATGCACTAGAAAGTTTTTTTTTCCTTTCCTAGGAAATGAACTTATGGGATCACAATGATGCAAAAACAATGAGATAAGAGTTAATAACAGATACTCTGCAGTAGAAGGTGGAGTGTGACACATGTGGTCCTTATCTGTACTGTACAATTCTGTACAGTAAAGTTCAACAAATGATTTTTTTCTTTCCACTGCTGATGCCAAAGTGCAAAACAATGATAAATGAGCTGATAACTTAGTAATGCATTAATAAATGGATGGCAATTTAAATATAGAAAAATGTGACTGTCTGTTGTGGGGAAATTGGACAGAAAGATCAAGTAAATCTAACAAACAGGTGCTAATAATAAATTGCATGATGTGCAGGTTGAACCAATGTGATTAACTGAAACAGAAACAGCTGCTTAGAGGCAGTTACACTTGGCAATGGATCACCAGACTAAAAAGTGAGCTTGTGGTAGATATAGTAGTATACAGTATACTGCAAATCTTACACCATATTGACAAGATACAAGGTGGTCATCCTACATCATCAAGGTTCTCTTTAAAAACACAGGTATTTCCAGATGTGCTATCCAGGTTCTAATGCAGAAGCACACACAAATGGGCAAGGCTGATGGCCAGAAACCCAGTGGTTGGCCACAGAATCAGAGTGCAGCAAACAAGAAGCACATTAAGCCTGCTTCCCTTCAAAACTGAAAGATGTCCAGCATTGAAGGCTCAGAACTGACAGAAACCACTGGGACCCTGACACACCAATGAACAGCCTGGAAAGATAATCACAATTTGATATTTTTGGCTATACCAAAAGGCAGTATGCCCACCAAAGGGCTGAAAAACGGTAATGGGATAAACTGCAAAAAATCCAGGTGTGCAAAGCTTGTAGAGACTTACCCATGAAGACTCAAAGCTGTAATTGCTACCAAAGTGTCTTTAACAAGGTACTGAATTAAGTCTCTGAATACTGATATGAAAGAAAGTTTAACTTCTGATTTTTAATAAATGTACATACCTCTCTGTAAACATGTTTTTACTTTATTGTTATGGGTTATTGAGAGTAAATTGATGGGCTAAAATGACAAACGCAATCATTTAAAATTACATTTACAACACGTTAATGTATGCAGAAAGTGATAGGGAGGAACACTTTCTAAATCAACTGTAAGTCACGTATGCATCTGATGTCAATATAATAAAAGCACATACTCCACCGAGGAAGTCATTGGTAAAATATTAGACGTTACTCCGAAACTTCTTATCATGTCATTAGATTGTTTCCTCCAACAGCTGGTTTAGTGAATCATGATTTTTTATTAATCTTTTTCCTCTCCTACAGCCTCACCCGAAAAATGTAATGCTATGGGGACTAGTATAGCATGGGCCAGCAGTGTAGTTTTGTAATTATTCATGCTGATTTCTGTAGTACACGTTAAATGTGTAAAGTTTGCTATTCTGTTCTTTGTTCATGTTGCATGTGATAACATAAGATGCTTAATCCATTGTTATATATAATGTTATATTTGACATTGCTTAAGGTACAATCTAGTCTAATTTGGTGCTGATATTGTGACACAAATTTATTTCAGATTCGCAGAGGACTGGAACATTTAATGGAAATAAACTTTAACACCTTCATCATTCATCAAGCATCCTACTGAGAGGAATATGAACTGAATTCCAGAGACCTGCAGACCACCCACATCAGCACATTGTCTGCGAATGCGTGAAACTGAACACGCTCACATACACAGCAAAAAAAACAGACACAGATTACTAAAAATGTTAATTTCATTTTGGATTTATTTGGTGATACATGATGATGGTATTTTACATTACCACAAATTTATATCAGTATATGATTTCTGGAATTTTGTTTGTAAGAATGGCTTCTGAACGTTCTGATGTCACTTCAGTTTTGTTTTATCAGTGCCTCCTGACTCACAAATACAAGAAAACTCCCACATATGATATACCATTTGACTGGCTTTGATGTCTAGTTATACAAGACATTGTGCTTTTCCGGTTCCATCCTTTAAGGTCACTTTTGACCATATTTTGTATAGCAAATGACACCCTTATGATACACCAATAGGTGTCTTAAGCAAAATGATCAGAAAAACTTGAAGTAGTGCATTCCCCATCAAATGACCCCATGGGTTCACCCCCTAATGGTATACGAGGGGTCAAAATTACTCCTTTTCACAAAACTTTGGAAAAAATATAGATTGGTAATATAGGCCCGTGGAGTGTCTTTATATTTCGAGGTTGCTAATTATGAATATGATATTTTTGATATTCGGTGGTCCTAGTCATCAAAGAGCTGCTCTCAGAAGGTTAAAAATGACAAATTCCAAACATAAGCATGTGAGGTTTTGTTTTAGATGAACTGTTTACGAATACAATGTTATATTTGATCCTTTACTAGGGATCTAGCCATCTATGGACCTCTAAAAGAAAGTGAAAAATTATACATTTATATTACAATCGAGAATCTTTAGATTTTAAATTTAAATTGATTTTGATTTAAATTGAAACTTTAATGATTTTAGTTTTAAGTTGAAGCACACCTTTTAATATTTCAAATATTTGAAACAACTATTCTTGCTGATTATATACTTCTGCCTCATTAAGTAAATCATTACATTTTTTAGCAAACACCCTGAATCTGGGTGACTTGCACTAGTTCAGATTTTTCTTTTTTTTCACATTAAAGGAAATTGTTTTCTTTTATGAGAAAAAATATATTAATTATATCATTTATTTTTTTACCAATTTTTAAAATATTATTTGGAAAATATTTAATTCATAATTGTAAATGGATCAGATGTAGTCCTTTATATAACCTTTTCCTTACCTAATTATTGATAGCTGTATATTCTCTTGAGTTCATTAAGAGCCGCAAACCTCAGATGTTGGTTAAAGTCTTCTAATCTGTTGATCAATGATTTCTACCCTAATGAGAATATTATTGATGTATTTTTTGTATGTTTCCTTTATTTTACTTTAAGATTTGTATTACTTTATACATTTTAACATGTTTCGTATAATACTGTATCTAAAACGTTATTGTTCAAATAAAGACTAAAAAAACACATTTAACAGAAAGCTAAGAATTATATTCATTATTTAGAACAAACCCCATCTGTATAAATAAAAAAAAATTATACTGTTGTGTTTTTAAAAATATAACTTCCTCGCGATAGCAACGTATTAATTGTTGCAAACCTTACCTTATTCAAAATAAAAAAATAAAACAATATGCTTGTGTTATGTAAATAGGTGATGGTGTCATAACACTAAGCACGATGATAAACAAACTCGCATTTAGACTTTGGTTTGGATGGGAATCGGTCTAGCGCATGCGCAAACGGATGACCACAACTAGGGCGGTCCCTGGCATTCGAGATATTACCCATTCCGCCCCGCGTTCACTCACACATGCGCAGTAATAATAAGTCGGTGACAGTTCTCCAGTTTGAGAGTGGAGGCGGAGGTCTTTTAGTGAACTTTAATCCTTCGGTTTATAAAAACAGGAAATATCCCCTTTTGACCCCAACTTTGCAGACACAGCGAAAGTTTTAGACGGTGTACAAGTAATGTAACCTTTGCAGACGCTATTGACGAAGTAACGGCTATGGAGCAAGAAAATGTCGCCGTGGTAGTGCATTCAGCTGGGGTCCTCAAACTGGTAATCATTTCTGAATAGCATATCGAAAGAAAAATAGTTTCGGGTGGGTAAACCTGTGCTCCTCGAGAATGTAAAACGTTCAGTAAACCGAAGACCCGCTTGGTCCAACCGCGGACACTTTGAGTGTATGGGGCAGTATGGTAGCCGAATAAAAGCTTTGGTACGCACTTGTGTGCATCAGGGGTACCGAGAGAGGACGAGTCAGTATTACTCGATACAAAGTTCATCAACGTATACAAAAGAGGAAGTCGTTGAGGTAATGTCATGTGCACGACCCGGATATACGGGTACAAATAACAAAAACGATCATTTTTATTTATGTAGCCCGTTTCCCTTTCTCCAGGCGCTTCACATAAATTTAGAATAAACAGTATGGTATAGACATCTTTGGATACAAATAATATTCGCATAACACACGAAATAAAGGTAAATACTGGAAACATAAGGCTAAAAATTAGAATGAAAGACAGTGAACCAGAATGAAATACAAGTACTGTAAGAAATCCATGAACAGATACCATAATTTGTAATATATGCGCAGATTATCCTGAGCATCTGGACAAAGATGGTAAACTTAAAGAAATGTCAGAATGTCAGGGTAAGTTAAGCGACTTCTTAAACAAATTAGTTTTAAGTTATTTTTTAAAAGGATAAATGAGTCAGCTGATAGTATTAATTAAAGTTCATTTCAGTATCTGGGCGCAATAGATTGCAGGTAAATTTGGGGCACAACAAGATTGCTGGAATTATTAGACCTTTGGCAAAGGTAAACACGGAGAAGGTGACAAAAGTTGTTTAGTGCAAGGCCATTTACAGCTTTGTAAATTAGTGATATAATTTTATATTCAATCCTATAAGACACAGGGTGGCTAGCAAAGGTAGAATAGGATGGCTGTCATGTGTTTGCTTTTGTGAGTCTGTGTAAGAGCTCTAGCAGCAGAGTTTTGAAATAACTGGAGCACCTGCCAGGTTTCAGGATGTAGATGTTTACAGTTAGGCTCCATTTGCAACATTCACAACATTTTGTCAGTGTTCATTTTATATAACATCATTAACAACATGTGCATTTTTTAAAGAGGTTTGCAAAACAAACAAAATTACATGAAAACTCACTATTAGTCTGTGAAAGTTAAGCCTGAGTATGAAAAGAAACGAAAAAGCAAATGACTGGAATGGAATAAAAAAACTGTTCCATTGTGAAAAGATAACAATGGGTTTATATCCCAGGTTCACCCTGTGCGAATTCTGCATGTTCTGTCTATGTCCATGTTGGTTTCTTCCTGCAGTCCAGAGTCATGCAGGTCACGTGGCAATGCTAAATTGGCCAAAATGTGTATGACTGTCTTTGCCCTGGGCTGGACTGATGCTCTGTCCAGGGACTGTTCCAGCCTTGCATGCGATGTTTGCCAGGATAGGCTCCAGCTTCCTCGCAACCCTACCCAAGATAAAGCATGTTTAGAAAATTAATGGATGAGTGAACACTGTAATGGGAAAAGTCAGGAGAAATATGAAGTACATTCCAGAAATTTAATATGAAAGGTTTAATAAGAGGCATAGAAGTTACATTTACAGTCTCACAGCTTTACACTCCAAGGTTAAAATTCTGTGGCCCATATGTAGGCTGCATGATCTCAGTAAGAGTAGGTGTATTCAGAAGTGTTCCCTGTAATGGAATATGTCCCCTGTTCCAGAGCTGGTTCTCAGTTTGTGCTCAGTGCTTGCTGGACCCCCATGGGCTAATTGGCTTAATATTATAGTAAGATAATGAATAGCTAGAAGCCCAGAAAGAAGGAGAAAACAGTCAAATGCTATCTGGCTTAATGACTTGTTTTGCAAGCCTTTGGACTACAAGTTGCTATTTTATTTTTTGTTTCTGAATGAAAGTGTGACAACTTTCTCCATCATACTAAAAATGTAAACAGTTTCATTGTGTCCTGGTCTTGTAATTTGGCTTGACTAAAGGTATCCAGCAAAATGTACAGTGATAAGTGCTACTGCTGATGAATCCTCCTCACACAAATACCTCACAGGAGATAATTCCAGGTTATAATAGTATTAATTAAATATTTTCCATGATATTTGTAGTAAGGCTTTAAAACAGCAAATGTATCTACTTCTATTATAACAATATATGCAAACATGTTTCTCTGCATTGCAGCTTGGGTTTCACTATGAATACCGACCATCACAATTCAAAACACCCTAACAGAAATATGACATAAAAATTTTATGTATGCAGGTTTTTCTTAAAGTTGGTATCCCACTATGCCTGTAATTAGTAGGCTTATATAGAATGACACTGCAGAAGTGACATGTGTCCTTCATCTATGAATTGGGAAGCCAGCTTCTCCCTCAGCCCTGAATGTGTAATCTTTTTTGTGTAGTTTGTGTGATTTCCACATGTTGAATTTTATGTCCTCCCACAGTCCAGCAACATGCTTTAATTTTCACTCGTGTCTATAAATCAGTCCAGCAAGTGAATGTGCCCTTGATACTGACTGGCATCCAATGTGGATTCCTGCCAGTTGGCCATTTACTGTGGGCATGAGCTACAGCGCTCCATAATTATGAAACAGGAAAGAGATCCATGCAAATCGCACAAAAAAAAATACTGTTTTAAAATAGTTTTTTCCTCTAATCTGGACTGTAACTTAAATTTATAAAAACAATATAATCCAGTTCCTGCCTGTACAGGTTTGTAACTTTCCCTGCAGCATCAAATGCAAGGAAAGAACCCATTCTAGGCAGTGTGCCAGTCCAATGCTGGACTCAGTCATATATACGCTCAGATAAGGCCAGTTTAGGTTTACCAGACCTAATCCTATCCTGCATGTGTTTGAGAATTTGGGAGGAAAAGCCATCTAGACATAGGCAGAATATTCAAACTCCACACAGTCTGTGACCAGCAACAGGATTTGAATCCGAGAGGCTGCACAACCCAACTTGTTAATTGAAGATGTGAATAGTACCCATGAAAATGTCTCCTTGGATTACAGGAACAAGTTTAATTTTATAGAAAATAATAAAATGTTGCACCTTTAAGGAAATCCATTTGACATGGGATAAAAAAATGCAAATCTGTTTGGTGTAATTAATGTGACTGGAAAAAAATGTATTAACATTTATTTTCCGTTTTTGCATTTAATTGTAGGAAACCGTCCCTGTTCCAGAGCCTGGCCCAGATGGTATGAAAATAACTTTTAGTAGCTAGTGATTACTTCTTTGTGCCTTGTACACATACTTTTTGATTTATGACTTTAACTTCTTGAGGTACAGTTATAAAATTTGTAAAACAGCTGTACTGTTATTTCAAAGATCTGCCCAGTGGTATTGCAAGGGATTGTGCTGTTTATTAAAATGTACATTGTTCCTAATGTGTAAGAAAGACCTGCATTCTTTCTTTATCCATTGTTTATGTTTGCTTGAACATAACCTGAATGTCTGGGGCTTTCCAATTTTTTAAAACAATGACATTATTCAATAACTTCCTGCTAAAAATTCAATGTTAATCCAGCTGTTTCTTGGAAGTAGAATGGTCCTATTTCTATTTCAAGAGTGAAGTGCAACTGTAGTTAATTTTTAATTTCATTCTGTTAAGAGTTTCAGAAGAGAATGACTGGTTTCTTTTTAAAGATTCACCAGCAAAAGATCAATAACTATCTGTCTACATTTCATTTCTTTTCAAATAGCCTCTTTTTCCAACTATCATTTGTCCTTTTTATTTCCCTTGAACTAATACTGTATTTGAGTTTTGAATGTTTGATATTAAAAATATTCTGTCAAATGTGAGTTAAAAATTCTTGGGCTTTATGTAAACTTCCATGTGAGGTACACAAAGCTTAGTAAGGAAATCATTAATGTGCTGTTCTTGCCATAATGTCTTTATTAAAGACTAGCAATGATTAGATTGCAGCACCAATGTTTGTATCAGGTGAGGCTGAGTAGTTGATCTTGTTATCCCAAAGTCCCGTGTTATGTCTCACCTCTGTTGTTTCATGGAGGAAGATTTGAGAGGGAGAATGGGAGAGTTGCCCTTAGTAATTCCTCGCCATTGCCAATGTTAAACAAGCAAAACATTTTGCACTGTTGATTTGTGGGTGGGGATGAATATTGCTTGGTTATAATGGACAAAAGCTTATAGTTTGTGTACTCTCACTCGCACTATGTGTCTCAGTACTGCTGGTCTCAGATAAATGTGACATCTGAATCTTAAGAAAACTTCTACTCACATATCATAATCTTGACTGTTCAGGCTTTCGTCACTCCACCTGCCTCTATAGTTGTAATTACTTTATCCAGTATCAGCCAACTATTGTTTTATTTGACTTGGTTTTCATCTAGCTTTGAGAATAACTGTAGTACTAAGCTTCTTGTGCTCTGCTTTAAAATGGTGTTCATGCTAATCACTCAATTACATTTTACAGTTGCTATAAAATATTTTACCCATTTATTGTAATACAACATGTAATACTGAATTACAATTCAGTCAGAGTGGGTTTGTTTTTTTGCACTAACCAACAGAAAAAGACTCTTTAATGTCTAAGTGAAGACAGATCTTTGGGAAGTTGTTTAAATTATTTACAAATATTAAATACAAAACATATTTATTACATAAACATTTACATCTTCATGTAAGTTATTTAGTGGATTTAATAGGTGCACTTGTCAGCCTTGAGTCTGTGTGCACAGGTCTTTACACATCTGATTTTTTTTTTTTTTTATCCCCCCATTCTTCTTTACAAAACTGCTCAAGCTCTTGTCAGGTTGCATAGGGATTATAAGTAAAACAGCCTTTGTTTACAATTACAATTTTTACATTTTGAACTGGATTGAGATCTGGACTCTGTCTTGGCCATTTCAGAACCTTAACATTATTGTTTTTAAGTAATTTCTGTGTAAATTTGGCTTTACGCTTAGGGTTGTCTTGTTGCTGGAAAACAGATCTTCCCACGAGGTGTAGGTTTCTGGCAGACAGCATCAGGTATTCCTCAAATATTTCCCATTCATTCTTTTCTCTGCCCTTGCAAGACTTCTAGGGCATGCTGTAAAGAAGCATCCCCATAGCCTGATTCTGCTACCACCATGCTTTAGGGTAAGAATGTTGTGTTTTTGATCATTTGTAGTGTTCAAACATGGTGTTTAGTTTGATTACCAAAAAGCTCAATTTATAATCTCATCAGGTCATAGAACCTTCTTCCAGTGACTTCAGAGTCTCCCAGGTGCTTTCTGTCAAACTCTAGCTCAGATGCCATGTATGTTTTTACTCTGTGCCACTCTTCTATAAAGCAATGATTGGTGAAGCACCAGTTGTTGTGCACATTGTTTCCAGTCTCAGACACTAATAATAATAATAATACATTTTATTTATATAGCGCCTTTCCCATGCTCAAGGCACTTACAGAATATAAGAAAGAACGGCAGAGTATACAGCGTATAGCATTGTACAAACCAAATAAATAAATAAAGAAGATTAAGACAGTAAATTCAGAGAAAGCCTAACAGACAACAGAATTGATGGTCTAGCACACACACACACAGGTTACATGAGCATCTTGACAGAGGGGTAAACTGAGAGAAGGGGAATAAAGTCAAGTAGAGCTAAAAGCCTTCCTGAACAGATGCGTTTTGAGTTGTTTTTTAAAAGAATTCATGGAGTCAGCTGACTTGATTAATTTTGGTAGTTCATTCCATTGTCTGGGCGCTATACAGCTGAAGGCCCGGTCACCCATGGAGTGTAGATTAGTGTGGGGCACAACAAGATTGCCAGAATCAGAGGACCTTAGTGGGCGGGCAGGCACATAGTGATGGAGAAGGTCACTGATGTAGTTTGCCGCGAGGTTATTTAAGGCTTTGTAGGTTATTAGTAGGATTTTATATTCGATTCTGTAAGACACAGGTAGCCAGTGAAGATGGAGCAGGATGGGTGTGATGTGCTCGCTGCTGCTGGTTCAAGTAAGGACTGCTGCAGCTGAGTTTTGAATAAGCTGGAGCTATGATATAAGATTAGAAGGGACACCTGCCAACAGCGAGTTACAATAATCTATGCGGGATGTGATAAAAGCATGGACAAGTTTCTCAGCATTAGAAAAGGAGAGGAAGGAGCGAACACGGGATATGTTACGGAGGTGAAAGTAAGAATGTTTCTTAATGTGATTTATGTGGGAGTAGTAAGAAAGGGAGGAATCAAAAATGACACCAAGATTCTTTGCAGTAGAGGCAGGTCTGATGAGATCACCACCAAGATTGACTGGGAAGGAGCTCATTTTAGTAAGTTGCTTTTTAGTCCCAATTTGCAGGAGTTCAGTTTTGTTGCAGTTTAATTTTAAAGAGTTCTGCTCCATCCAGGTTTTAATTTCACTAAGGCAGATTGTGAATTGAGAAAGCTCTGATGAAGTTCCACTTTTAACATTGAAGTAGAGTTGAGTGTCATCTGCATAAAAATGATAGCCCAGTCCATAGCTACGAATAATATGGCCAAGGGGAAGCATATAAATACAGAAGAGGGCCGAGGACAGAGCCCTGAGGAACTCCTTGTGTGACTGGCGCCAAGCTGGATCTGCTGTTGCCAAGACTAACAAACTCTTGCCTATCAGTCAGATAGGACTTGAACCACTGGGGGGCAGTGCCAGAGATACCCAGCATGTTCTCCATTCTGGACAGTAGAATGTCATGTCTGACATTGTCAAATGCTGCACTGAGGTCTAATAGAATTAATATGCTGGTTTGTCCAGAGTCTGCTGCCATAAGTAGATCATTGGTTACCCGTAGCAGAGCAGTTTTACAGCTGTGCTGCACCCTGAAACCAGACTGAAAGGGTTCCATCAAGTTATTAGTGGTTAAGTAATTGGTGAGCTGGGAGGCTACAACACGCTCAAGAGCTTTTGACAGGAAAGGTAAGTGGGAAATAGGCCGGAAATTGTTAAGATTGTCAGCATCAAGACCAGACTTTTTTAACATTGGGGTTACAGAAGCGATTTTAAAAGTGATCGGCACAGAGCCAGTATCAAGGGATGAGTTTATTATTGTTGTAGCAGTTGGGATTATGGCATGAAGGCAGGATTTAAGTAGTGTGCTGGGGATGGGGTCCAGTACACAAGTAGTCGGCCTCATCTTACAAAGCAGGTTATTAACAAACGCAGATGTGATTGGTGAGAACTTAGAGAAGGATCTGGATGGAGTGGGAAAACAGGAAGAGATATAAACAGATGATGTATTTATGTTAGTTGAATTATTTAGATCTTCAATTTTGTTACGGAAAAAGTGGAGGAAATCCTCACAGACTTCAGTAGAAGAGGTAGTTGGGCCAGATGCAGGTTCGAGTAGTTTATTAACTACAGAAAACAAAACCCTTGGGTTATTTTGGCCACTTTCTATTATTCTGCCATAGTGGGTGTTCTTAGCAGTTAGTGCTTCTCTGTAAGCTCTTTGGTGGTCAGAGAACACCTGGATGTGCACGGTGAGGCCAGTCTTACGTGACATTCTCTCAAGGCGTCAGCCAGCTGCTTTCATAGGTCGCAATTCTGAGTTATACCAAGGAGCTAAACGTTTAAAGGAAACCTCCTTATGTTTTAAAGGAGCTGTTTTATCTAATGCTGAATGAAGGGCTGAGTTATAGTGGTCAACAAGACTATCTAGTATTGACGGAATAGGTGCAGACAGTAAAAGATCAGAAATGGATCCAGAAAGGATAGAGGAACAGATATTTTTAAGGTTTCTGTAAGAAATTTGTCGTTTACAGATAAGAGGAGGTAAAGGCAGTGAGACAGTGAAAAATACTGCTTTATGGTCAGAGAGTCCCAAATCAGTGCTGTAAATATTGGCAACAGATAGTCCAGAAGTGCAGATCAGATCGAATATATGACCACCAGAGTGGGTGGGAAAATCAACATGTGTCAAGTCAAAACAGTCCAGTAAGGATAGGAATTCATTTCTCAGTTTAGATGTGGTGTCAATATGGATGTTGACATCACCAAGAAGGATAATTCTCTGAGAGTAAGAGCTTAAGTGGGTTAAAAGTTCAATCAGATCAGATAAGAAGGATGCATTGTATTTTGGGGGACGATAAAGAACAATGAGTGAGACAGGACCTGTTTCCGTTATTAGTTTAAGAGCCAGGCACTCAAAAGACAGTGGACAGTCAATTGGGATTCGTTTGATATTTAAGTCTGCTCTGATAATTACCGCTAGCCCACCTCCTTGTCTAGAGCTGCGAGGTTCTGTATGGAAAGTGAAACCAGGTGGAGTTGCCTCCGTGAGAGACGTCAATTCGTTCGGTTTTTGCCAAGTCTCCGTTAAACACAGTATATCAAGTTTGGTGTCAGGGATGAGTTCTGACAGCACCAATGCTTTGCCATTAAAAGATCTCGAGTTAAACTGTACAATATTAGTTAATGAGGCATCTTTTTGCATAGAGCCGTGATCAGGGTTTATTTCCACACAATGTAAATTTGGCACACTGATACTTGTATTTCCAGGACCATGAGAAGGAAGGCTTATTCCTGAGCAAATGCTGCCTGTTGTATTTTCATTCGCAGCCCGGCAGTGGTGGCGACCTGACCCGCGATGTATATATTTTGGGCGCTGCAAAATACTGGCGTCTTTTAGGATGTTCCAATCAGACCATTTGCTCTGGACAAATTTGCTCTGGGCAAACTGTTTAATAAGAAGGAGTTTGTCCTGAGAGTATTTTAGCATATAACTTCTTCAGAGTTATCAGAAGTCTCCTGGTGGCCTCCTTCACCTGTCTACTTTTTGCATAAGCTCTCAGTTTCTGTGGATGGCCCGTTCTAGAAGATTTACAGCTATGCCATATTCTTTATATATCTTAATGATTGATTAAACTGAACTGCACCTTTTCACGGAGTTGCTTGGAGTGGGTTTTTTTTTTGCCTTCATTGTGTAGGTTAGGCCACCATACCGACTCACTACAAACATGGACCTTTAAACTATAAGTGTATTTATACTATAATCAATTAAAACTCCAGACAGGTGACCTCCATTTTATTGGTTGCATGGCTTCTAAAACCAGTTGGCTGCACAAGTAATAATTTAGCTGTAAGAGAGTGAATACTTAAATGAGAATTATTTTATATTTGTGAGTACTCTTTGTAGGAAGTATATTTGTAGTGATTTTTATGTAAGTCATTTTGGACAAAAATACCTTCTAAACAATGATAATGACAAACCACTCAGTAGTTTTTATTACGCATGTAAAAAAAAAACACAGTATGCCATTTTTGGTTTTTCATAAAGGGATGACATTAGTAATGTTGGAAGTGCACACGTGTATGTTGTGTTTTATCCATTCTGGGCAGTTTCTCCAGTTTATTTTTTGTAAAATGGCTTGGATACAATCAACAACTAAAAATACAATGACTGTAAAAGCTAAGCAAATACAAATATGCACAAGCTGTTCCTAGAAGTGTTGTGTTTAAAGAAGATGGAAATCTGAAAAAAACAGTAATGTGGTATAGCTGCAGAGAAATTTATATTTGTATTCAAGTAGCAGAATAAGGTATGCAAACCACAGTTCTTAGATTTATTATATATTTTAATTATTTCTGAACAGTAAAAGTTGTTCTGGTACCCCTGATTTTTGGTTGCATTTAGAGTTTCAGTATTTTGGCTTCAAAGTTAGAAGGTGTCAACGTAGGTTGTCAAGCTATGGTGCTTGATCTCTGTGCATGTTTGCTCCATACATTTTGTAAACTCATTATGGTATCTGCCTCCATAGCCTTGTCAGAAAATTGATATGCCATTATGATCATTTATATTGCTGTCATGTTTTCTGTTACTTCTTACTTAGCAATCTTAAATATCTACTCATCCGTTTGTTTTAGATGAGATGGTATTCCTAAAGTCTACATAGACATTTAAGAGCAGTTTGTATAACAACCTCCTTTCGTTGTACCCTTTCACTGTGTGTCATATTTTTCTTCTTTTCTCCCCTCTCTGTAGTCTGCTCCACAAATTACCAAGTGCCCTCTTGTAATTCACAAGACAACTTGAAAACTCTGTTTTCCTAGAGCTCTCAGGCAGTTAGTTACGTCTCTTGTAGTTCTGCCTTTCCTTACGTAAACTGGTAATCTGTTGTTAATTTTATGATATCTGTCTTTCTTGCAACCTTCTTGTCGGGATTTTCAGGATTAGGGTTACATCAGGAAGGGCATCTGGTGGAAAATTTTGCCAAATCAATATGCGGACAACAGATGATCCTCTGTGGCAACCCCTGATGGGAGCGGCCAAAAGAAGAAAAAGAAGAATTTGAATGCATTCACCTGTCCAATTTAAGTGGAATCATAATTGTCTATCTGATATCCTACTGCCACTCTGTATGGTTGTAGCTAATTTCCTTCAGATTCTAAGTAATGTATGTATTCTAAGCAAGAGGTTGTTTTTTTTGATGTATTTACTTTTCAGATGAATTATTATATAGACTAAGGCCCTCTTTACACATGGCACCAGTGTGTGTTTTGCATCTGTATTGTATCTGCATAAAACTTACTTCTGGTTTTTCCAGTATCTGTATCATGTCAGGATAGAAGTCTAATGTTATTTTCCCAGAGCAAAATTCAAATCATCCTCTGCCATACATTTTCTGTGTATGGATAGAAGGATACAGATGGTCATCATCTGCTTATGACAAACTGAGAATATAGAGTGAGCGATCACAAGTGCTACTCAGTCGAAATTGTATCAGCGAAAACATACATCAATATCAGGTGTAATGGTAATCTAAGTTGCAGACTCTACTTCCATTTGGGCCTGAATATGCTAAAAGTTTTTTCATGCTGTTTCTTTATCATTCTCTTATTAATATTTTCTCATTCTGATCAACATCTCTGTTCATCACCTGGTATTTTTAATGCAGAACTATTCTTTCTCTGTGTTTAAACCATACATTTCTCAACATCTACTGTTGTCTTTTACAGAACAAATTTGTTACCTCAGTCATTCCTAATCAGTATTTACCATGTACTTTGTTGTGGCCTATCATAGGTACATATATCTGTAAACTCATGTCCTGCAGTTTGAGTTAGAATTTTCACTATCATTATTCTCTCCTGTTTACAGTAGCTTTCTTCAGTGGTGACACATTTAGCAGATTCATAATCATGTAGTAGATCCATTCATTTCATTGGTTCCTTTCCTGTTGTGTATGCGTTGAATATAACATCCCACTCCCACTGTCTTTAGATCTGTGACTTGAGAATTGGACTACACAGCTGTCTAAAAAAGCAGGTTTTTGTCCTCTTTACATTGAAGTTGGACAATTTCTTGGTATTATTGGACAATAGTGCATCTGTCAGACTTGTTCACTATCTTCCAGCAATGTCCAACACACATTCTTAGAAAAAAAATTTGTTTTTTGTTTCAGGGCAGCTTCAGATCTGGGAGACATATCTTCAGACATCAGATTTCTTAGTATCTTTCTGCATTGAGTTTTAAGGATGATTGGTTCTGGTGTATATTGGATTGGATCCCCTTTCAGTGGCTATGGTTAGCCTTTCCATATGGGTCTAACTAGTGTGTTGTGTAGTCGTATGATTCTATGATGGCTTGCACTTTTGAAAATTTCAAT
>JANRMT010062827.1:31642338-31657000 GCA_026402145.1 Polypterus bichir lapradei | reverse complement strand
GTTTTTTAACCACATTAGAAGTTTCATCCCAAGTCCTCTACTCTGTGGTTCTATACTTTTGCAGGATGTTTAGTTCTACAGTTTGAAAAAAATCTGTCAGAAGGTACTGTGGTTAGGTAAATAATTATGAATAAGCATGAACATTACTGACCATTATTATTATATGATTTATCTTTTTCTATTCCTACAGAAGCTATCATAAAAAATAGCAAAAACAAAAAAAAACACACTTTTTAAAGGCTGCAGCACTCAATGTGGGTATAGTAACAATGTTTTTTTTTTTTTTTTTTTGGCAGAGGTACTATTACAGATGCACTCTGTAGGCATCTGTGGGTCAGATGTACATTATTGGCAACATGGAAGGATTGGAGATTTTGTTTTGACAAAACCAATGATTTTGGGACATGAAGCATCAGGACGTGTATTAAAAACCGGATCGGCCGTGAAACATCTTAAACCAGGTAAACATTTCATGTGTTTCTATTTGTATGATAATGATAAATGGTTAAGATAATAATTGTCATTCATCAGTTTGGTTGAAATTCTGAAAATCTCTCAGTCAGCTAATTTTAGATACTTGAGGAAAGGAAGAAAAAGGTCAATGAGTTATTATTACATTCTGTAACCATAAGAATGTGCTGTTGTAGCAAGAATCTTACTGAAAATAATGCCTAATAAGCCAAAACATATAACAAATAGATGATTTATTAATTAAAGAAGCACTAGGCAGGAATAAACATAAGAGCATGTAACATTGTCAATAAATACCAGTAAAACAACACCGGCCGTAGCCTTTCTGGGCCTACTTGTAATAGTATGTCTTCCTGCCTGCCAAAAAGGATGGCTTGCCCATTTTCCTAATACAGTGTAACATATAGTACTGCTTAGTTTACCACCGGCATAAATGCCTGTCCATCTCTGCCTCTGTCTCTCTCTCTCTCACACATACTCTTTCATCTGGACTTTTTTTTTCCTCGTACCAGTTATGCCCTTTCCCAAACTTACTTTCAGACTCCAATGTATTCTGGTTGTTTTGAAGTCTCATTTCTGGGTCACTTTTGACTGAACCCTGATTTTCTGGACCAGGAATAGTTCTACACTTGTTGGAGGGACACCAAACCATGATTCACTTTAATTGCTCCTGATTTTCCTTCACCATTTACCTTCCAGTTACCTGCTCCATTAGATGGTCATCATGGTCCTGTCTAGAGATACATGTCTTTTATGTAGCTGGGAAAGTTTATCCTTTTTAGTATGTGCTCTCTCGTTGCACGCTGTTTTTGGATAGTGTGCCTGGCATCCCTGCCAACACCTAGATTACAGAGAAAGTCCTTTTTTTCTCAGTTGTGGTTGTGCCCTATTGTTACCCTTCTATAATGTATACAGGGTGGTCCAGATCTAATTAAGCAGATCCAGCTCATCTGGATCACTTTGATTTATGCGGGGATGATTCCAGTTCGGTGCAAAGACGATTCTTTATGTCGTCAGTTCACACACTTCTTGATGGTCCGGGATTTTTCAGGTGACTTTCTATGTAGTAAACTTAATAAGTTATAGCGTAATGAAAATTGCATAATTAGATCTGGACCACCCTGTACATGGTGTACTGTCCTGTGGGGCCAATATACATCCACAGTAGCATGAAGATGATTCCTCCTACTTCCAAGCTTCTGACTCTGAAGGCTGTATGTGGGACTCCAAATCCCCATGCCAAATTAGTGGTCCTCTTGCCTACCTAATGCATACCTCACACCCCTTCACAGTACACATTTTGAGAATGACCTTATTCAAAGTGACATTCAAGATCAAAGTACATTACAGTTTTTATGTATATAGGCGTGGTATAGCCGGTCTGCGGCTTCCAATAAAAAAAAAAAGGCCAGGATTTAAATCTGTATAGCTGTGCCGTTCTCCGTGGGCGCGATTGCACGATCGCAGGGAGTTAATGAGGTGGTTGGAGCAAGTCGCACCTGCACGTGTGGGTGTGGTCGTTCTTGATTGCCTCATTGGCTTCCAGCAGTGTGTGATTAAGGCACTGCGCCCACAGGGTCGACACCAGGATGGGGGGAAAAAATGAAAGGAAGAATATAGATGGATAGAGGAAGAAAGAAGAAGTAGGTTAATGAACAGTAAAGGGCAGTCTTAGCAGGAGGATCTGGCCACCTGAAAAGTGGAAGCCGAACAAGCTGGGGCTCTGCGAAGGAGCGTTAGTTGGTGGCGCTCTAGGGGCTAGTTCGCCCCACTGAAAGTTCAAGTGAGTGGGGTGAGCAGGGCATTTGTCCTCCTGAGGGATCAGAGGAGCGACTGCGGGAGCTCAACAGATGAAGGGAGGAGAGCCGACCTCAGACGGTCTGGCAGTGACGTCCGGAAGGAGGCCAAGACGGAGGTTGGCTGAAGGAGTTCACGGCTGTGGGGTATCCACCGGCTGCGAGTTATGGGTATGCCAAGATCGAGATGATAGAGACTGCATTTTAACCTCGTATTTTAAAGGATTTGTTTATTTGATTTTTATCCCCCTGGACACTCATTTTGATGGATTATTTATTGAACCTGAGGCACAGCACTTTTGTTTGGACACTGTTTGTTGTTTTAATAAAAGCACTTTGGCACTTTTTGGATATATCCCCTGGCTTCATATGATATTTGTCCTCATTTGTCAGCTCATCTCGGTGATATTACCAACGGTGTTGGGTGTAAGGCTCCCATAAGGACTTCGGGAGCACGGAGAGAACCAGCAGCATCACAATAGGAAGTCGTCACCCATGTTTGTTTCTGATCTGGTTGTAAGACTGTTCAGTATATGTATTCAAGCCTGACCGTATGTATAGTACTGTATGACAAGTCCCTTAAGTCATATTGTTTGTTTTATATCCTTTTATTGTCATACTTTTTTGTCCATTTTTTTTTTTAATTTTATTATTTTGTTGTTACTGTTGCTTGCATGGGTGCCGAACCTTGAACAGCTTCATGATTCCTTTCTTTGTCTGTGTTATGTTACATCATCAGCATGAGCCTCTCCCAATGTTCATTGCATTAAGTATAAGAGGAGGAACTGTGCCAGCAGAGTTTGAACATTCATACAGTGGGCATAGAAAAGATTCACCCCCTTTGAAATATTCCCTTTTTTTTTTGCTTTACAGCCTTAAATCAAAACACACAAACCAATATTTTTTCCAGCTTTACTTACTCAATGCAATCTATAACATCCAAGTGAAAGATATCACAGCTACACTTCAGAAGAATAAAAAAAAATAATACTGAGATTAATAAAGGATCTCCTCCTTCCTAAACAATATTTGTAAACTCAATCAGGTGTAAGTAACCACCATTTCTATTACAGACCATGGTTACTGGCTTCCACCTGTGATCAGTTGTAATCATTGTGACTAGTTGTTTTATCTTGGTAGAGTAATACATATATATTGCTCTACTTTCCCCTATTGTATTATTAATATGTAGCCTTAGAATGCTTAATCTCACAGATTTAGCACTGTTTATAAGATATTATTTTATATAACTTATCCCCACCTTCCCTTCTATATCTATAACCTCAGGCAATTAGATATAGTAAAAAGACAAGCAGGAGTTAAGTTACACATAAAATAATGTATTACTGATAATATTTATAAATAATAACAAAATGCAAAGTATATTTGAATATTCAACCATACAACCTGATAAAATGGTGATATGTAACTCAGGTGGAATACAGACTTGTAGTTACTTATTGTCTCTACTGTAGTTAAGGCATCATTGGTGCTCAGCTTTTAGCCACATGTCTGTTCAAAATGGCTGAAGCTGTGCTCTTCATTGTGCTGTTCTTGTCAGTTCATGGTGTGATGGTCTTCATCAGTTGTTAGCAAGAGAAAGATACTTCTGCATCATCACTGGTTAGCAAGAGATGCTTCTTCATCATATGTTGGTTAGAGAGAGAATGTAAGGTTAAGCACGTGCATTTATAAATGTATTTTCTCTCCAATTCCTAGAACCAATAGGACATCATGGTACTTAAAGGACTCTGAGACAAGCCAATTCCAAACAGCCATATCTCAGACCAATGGGTGAAATAGAACATCTCAAACCCCCCCCCTTCCCCCCCCCCCCAAAAAAAAACCTTATGTTAAACATCATGGCTTCCTTGCAGGGGGTTGAAAGACTTTAGCAGAGAAATACTCATCATACTGGTTTAACACACATCCCCCCTAAATCCTGTCGTAAAATTAGTCGTAAACGGGGGGGCAAACACAACTACCTCTCACCAAAGTAACACTAAATTACATTGCTTTGCCTAGATTACAAATAAAGACGTATAAAACATTTATCAAGTTATATGCAAAATCTCACATTACAACACTAGTGAAGCATTAAAAACAGCTGTTCCTGAAGCATTCCCTTGCAACTGACAGCAAACAACTGACTATGGGTGGCAAGCCACTTTCAAAAGATCTCAGGAATAAAGTTGTGGACAGACATAAGGCAGGAGATGGATACAAACAAAAGTCTCAAAGGCTTTATCAATCCCAAGGAGCATGGTAAAGTCCATAATAAAGAAGTGGCAAGTGTCTGGTACTACTTGGACCATCCCTGGATCTAACCGTCCCTCCAAACTGGATGGAAGAGCAAGGAGGAAACTGGTATTAGAGGCTACCAAGAGGCCAATGGCCACCTTGAAGGAGTTACAGGATTTTATGACAAAGAGTGGTCATTGTGTGCATGTGACAACAAGTGACAACAATTTCACAAGCGCTCCACAATTGTGGCTTGTTTGGGAAGGTTGCAAGGAAAAAGACACTTCTCAAGAAAGGCCACATTAAGGCTCATTTGAGCTTTTCCAGAATGCACCTTGAAGATTCTGATGTCAAGTGGAAAAAAGGTCTTATGGTCTGATGAGACCAAAAATCGAACTATTTGGCAAAAAAAAGGGAATATTTCAAAGGAGGGGGTCCTTTACTATACCCAGTGTATGTATTCTGTTTTAACATTTCAGGCTGTTAATGATAAACATGAACAGATAAAAGAGTTCAGTGTGGTTTCATTACCTTTTTTTGGTAGTTTGCACGAAGCAACACATCATGAGTCACAATGCAGAGGTTTCGGAGGTTAACCGGATTCAAAGCCAGTCCACAGCAGTACAGCACTCGCCTTAAACACTGGTTACAATGGGATAACTTAAAGTCATAAGTGAACACTTTTGCTTTCTTTCCTCTCTCATATTGCTTGATCACCTTCATTTTTGTGTTGAGATTATTTTTTTCCTGTAATTGTAAGACAAATGTGATGTAGTTGAAACTGCTGTAGGTAACAAAGTGAATTAATATGAATGAGTCACGGCATACAGAGCTGGCGTGGTGAAAACTTTTGTTTGCCCATGAGATGTGGTAGTGGTTGTAAGTCAAATGGTTGTAAGATGCATAAGTCGTAAGTCAACGACTACCAGTATATTTTTTATCAGTAGAGGACAGATTACGTTATTTACTTAGGATTGCACAGTGAGTCAGAGGTGTGGAATTGAACTGAAAATGTAGCTTTAAGTCAAGTGCTTTTCCCACTTTCTGATGATCCCAACACCTGCTGACAATTTAGGATTTCTACTTGTTTCTACTGTTATAGTTTTAGTTTGCTCATATATCATGTTTAAAGTATCTCGATGCATGCTCAATAATCCAGGTAAGGAAATTCTAGAAAGTTGATTCAGTTCTGGACATAGTTCTTTTCCAGGGAGATATGTTGCATCACTTATCCAAGTGACTTCCTCAGTCTCGATTGACTGCAGGTTTCTCCAACCTTATAAACGGTACCTTTGCATAATGACTGAAACTGGCACCATTGACTAACAGTGGGCCTTGTGATCAATGACATGCAAATTGTCCATTGATCAATGGCCGTGAGTACCATTCACAGAGAGCTGGGGAATGGCTGAAATCACAACATTGTAAGAATGCTCTAAGCAATCCAGGAGAGAGGAAGGACAACCACTGCCTAAGCGAAAACCTTTGGTGATCCCTTATGTATGTATGAACAGCTAATACACATTTTTTCAAAGCATCATGTCTTGGTGGCTTTCAAACCCCAAAACATGGTACGGCAAAAATTAGTCCACCACAAGGACCGGGTGCCCTGGCACAGGCAGAGTAATCTAGTTTATGCAGTTAAGTGCCAAGAGGATTGCCGTGAATGATACATCGGGGAAACCAAACAACCACTGGCAAAGCGGATGGCACATCACAGATGAGCTACGTCGTCAGGCCAGGACTCTGCAGTCTATTTACACCTACAGGACAGTGGTCACTCTTTCAGTGAAGAAGATGTGCACATCCTGGACAGGGAGGAACGCTGGTTTGAGCGAGGAGTCAAGGAGGGCATTTACGTGAAAAAGGAATGACCATCTTTGAACCGAGGAGGGGGCCAAAGGGTACATCTTTCACTATCTTACAATGCTGTGATTGCAGCCATTCCCCAACTTTCTGTGAATGGTACTCATGGCCATTGATCAATGGAAAATTTTCATGTCATTGATCACACAGCCCATTGTTAGTCAGTGGTGCTAGTTTCGGTCATTATGCAAAGGTACTGTTTACAAGGCTGGAGAAACCTGCAGTCAACTGAGACTGAGGAAGTCACTTGGATGAGTGATGTAACGTATCTCCCTGGAATAAAACTATGTCCAGATGAACTGAATCAACTTTCTAGAACATGTTTAGAGTAGTTTCCTCACATTTTTTAAGGCATGCTGCTCATATTGATAACATAGGTACATTATGTTATCCATATATTAAAATTAAATACCGAGGGCACAAGTTAAACTTAAATCAAGTGTATGTCCCTATACCCATGACTGCTCCATATGTTCTTTCCAAAATAAATGTAGTGTTTCAAAACTTATTTGTTGGCTAGATATTCATGTGGCTCAGTTTATAATTGAAGCACAATGTCTTTAATGATACTACATGTGATGCACCTATTGAAGCACGTAATCACAGAAATGCACACTTAACAGGGCTGCTAAAACGGCATACTTCATTGTTGAAAATGAATCAGAAAACACTAAATTTGTGTCATTTGTTGGGTTTTGAAGCCAAAGTAATTTCATCAGTACAACAGTTAATTGTTGACTGTAATGAATGCTCAATACAGCACACGTTTGAATGGTATGGGAGCAAATGAGGTGCATTCTCCAGTTATGAGGAATTACTGCAGTTATGGTTAACATAGTACAATGTGGATATGCATATGCAATAGCAATGTCTAATCATTTGTGTAAGGCTTCTTGAAAACAAGAAATTCTGAAAGAAGTTAGATAATCTCCACTTGACTCATTTGATTTCACAAAGGTAGCCTTAAAGTCAAGGGAAATTTAAAACAAAAAAAAGGAGGACTTTGAAAAATGAAACCATCAGTAGTTTGTGTCATTTGAAATTTGACTCGTCCATTAAATATTACTCTTCAGTGTTATTAACCAGTTGCTGTTTTCTCCAGATGCTAATATTATGCAAACGTGTTTCCCAAAAGTAAAGTTCACAACAATTAAAAGTGACTTCATGATAAGCCTGAATTGAAAAATGTGTTCTTACAACAGCAGTTTTGCAGTTTGTAATTGAAAATCCTAATAATCTTGGTTTTCACTAATTCATGTGACATTTTTATAGTTTATGTTTGAATTTTTATTTTATATTGTTGACTTTAAAGGAGTACTCCCCCAAAAGGTGATTTTTGTATCTATTACTCACCCCATATTGTATATAATGATGGCCAAGTAAAAATTTAAAAACTTCTGTTTTAATGGGCAACAGAGATAACAAAATTCTTTATACAGTGGACTTCATTGGGGGGTGCAGCTTGAAAACAGAAACCAGAACACTGAAGCTATAAAGACTAGTCATTAAGATTCAAAGCATTACATTTTATGTATTCAGTACTTTATAACACAGCAGCCTATTATTATTCAAATTTTTACTTATCTGAAAATATTAATTTAGTAATAAAGTGTTACACTTTGGAGTTCTGCTTAAGATCTGTCAGTGGTGTGTTCTTTTCTATTTGTTGTGCTATTTTAATTATCCTGCTTAGTTTGTACCATGTATTCAGTGCTAAGTAAGTAAATGAGTAAATATTAAAAATATGTTTGCTCCACATAATATGTTTATTGACATTTTAAGTTTATCCACGAATACACGGAAGCATCAGTTTTTCATATTACTGTATCGATTGTGCAATGTTATAATTTTTATTAATGCTGTTAACAAATGTGTGTAAATAATCTCTCACTGCCAGTTGTGTAACTGATGGCATTATAGTTGCGTTTTTCCAAAGTTACCAAAGTTCAGCAGCTCTAACTCAAAAAATGGGATTCAACAAAAGCCTGAAGCGCAGAAATTATTCCACAGACAAAATATCTTCGTTTTTAAAAGTTTAGTTAAGTTTCAAAGTAAAACAGTTCACACAAAAAAGAAAATTAAAATAGCAAAAAAAAAAAGAAAAAATTAATGTTAAGAAAAGTTCAGTTCAAAGCTTAAATCTTGTTACATCTCAAATCGTTACTATTTACTTAACATTTCTGAACCATTTCAAATAGGTCAGAAAAGTGTATGCTTATCCCATTTCTGAGTTGAAAATTGGTCTTTCAAGTCCCTATTTACTGGGACCTGTTCTAAACACAACAGAATCTATTATCACATTGTTTCTCAGTTATAGTAAGAAGGTTCTATCTCTTACTAACTTATAGGGGGAAAAGACTATACCATTGTCTATGACTATGGAAGAAATTTATATTCTATTCAAATTAAGCAAACATTAATATGAGTCTAACTCAAAACTTTAACTTTCTAAAATTGGCTCTTACAGTCTTATAATGTTTAATTGCAATATGTATAAGGTAATGATCTTATTTATAGAATGAACAAAACAGGAAAAGGCAAAATACAAATATCAAAATGCTTTTTTATATTTAAGTATAAGGCCTGGCTCTGTAGTTGCTGAGTTAGACTCATATCCAGACCCATGAGTGAAACAAGGGAGGCTTGTTGACAAGTCATCTTATTTCCATTTGTGATCTCTACATATCCCACTATATCCTTTTCAGTGACTGTGTGGATAAACTAATAGTTTTTGATATTTATTTCTCATGTTTTAAGAGCTACATTTATGCAACTGTATAGTTATCATGTATAGATATCGATTCAGTCAATATTCTATATTTTTTATGAAAGAAGATGTCAGTAGGTGTGTTGGTGATAAGATTTAATACAGAAGATCTATAAAAACGTTTTCATTTTTCCCTTGCACAGGTGATCGAGTTGCTATTGAACCTGGTGTTCCCCGTGAGATTGATGAATTTTGCAAAAATGGGCGATACAATCTTTCTCCTTCCATTTTCTTCTGTGCAACTCCACCTGACAATGGGAATCTCTGTAGATACTACGTTCACAACGCCAGCTTCTGTTACAAGTCAGTTTTTTAAAAAATCCATTTATTTCCAGTACTAGTAATAGTGATTTTTTTTTTGGTCAAGTGCAGATCTTTACTTTTCATGTGACAATCTCCAGTGCTGCTTATATGGGCATAGGATGAGATTGCTGGACCTACTGGAGGACACAGCCTAAAATTTCTGCTCAATATGGGTTATAAAGTCAGTTACCTTTCAGGGGTTTTAAAACTAATCCCAGCTGGTATTAGTCAAAATAGAAGGGTGAGTGATGTACAGTTGTACGTTCTTTTAAAATATTACATAAGTAGCCTATTTAATATTGCAGCTAATCAGAAGTCTTCATCTTCTTCATGTAATCCATCCAGACCTCCATTACTGAACTCACTCAATCCACTTCAGGACGGTGGGGCAGCTAGAGCATTGACCAGCCCCAGACAAGACATCTGTTCATCACAGGGCACCTTTGCTCACTCAGTTGGGGAAAATTTTCAATTTCCAATCAACCTCATCCACACATCCTTGGGATGTGAGAGGAATCCCCACACAGAGAGAACTGTTGATAATAAACATTGAAGCAAATGCACTCATTCATAAGGCAGATTGTATATGTTTAAGTACTTGTGGTTTCTCTTTTTAGGGAGAAAGTCATGTAGCAAGATGATACAATTTCTGTGGAGATTTAAAAAAAATAGGTAATTCTGTTATCTTGTAGTGGAATACCACAACAAATTATGCACTTATTGTATGATTTGTTTTAATATTAATTACACACGTGATTCGTTGTTAATGTTAAGGATGCTTAATTATTTTTCTAAACAGCATATGTCAAAAACATAAAGACATCATGAATTTATTTTATATAATCATTAAAACATCTTTGTGCACCTCTAGTTGCTTACCAATTTGATGTTAAGTTAGAAGTTCAACTTGCACAAAGTCAATTCATCATGTTTGTCAGGTATATGTGAAGTTACATAATAGGCAGTCCTAAGTTTATTAAAAATAATATTTGACATTTAAGTCAAGTCAAATTTTATTTATAGAGCAAATTTAGGAACAACGGAAGCTGACCAAAGTGCTGCACAGCTTCAAGTTGGTGCTGACCTAATATAAAAAGGTAGACTATTTCAAAGCTTAGGGGCTTAGGGTCAGTTGGTGCTGACCTAATATAAAAAAGTAGACTCGGCTTCAATTGCGCAATTACGCGAGCCTGTAGCAGCGGGGACGCCGGCTACAGCAAAGTCTGCTGCTTCATCTACGGTACAAGAAAGCACAATTGAACTATCTGAACTGAAGGTGTTGCTCGTTGAGCTCACGCAAGACATAAAGAAAAGCGAGAAGGCTAATGAGATAGCAAGGGCAAAGGCACATGAGAGCCTGAAACAGGAAATCCAACAGGCAAATGAAAGGCTGCGTCAAGAGGTGCAATTTGAGCTTCGACAGGTGCTGGGAAAAATTGAAGAGCGCATTCAGGAAAACTCGGTTAAACTGAGCACGCTTACTGATCAATTGGAGCATCTCAAGGAGACATTCACGAATCGGATTGAAATGGTCAAACATTCAGCTGCCAGTGCCGAAGAAAGAGCAATAAATGTCAGTTCCGAATGCAAAAAACTCGGAGAAAAACTTGGAGACAGACTGGCTGCTTTAGAAGATGGCAGTAGAAGGTATAATGTCAGAATTGAAGGTCTGCCGGAGAATCGAGAAAGTTCAAACCCTGTGAAATTCGCAGCTGAACTTTTTTCTAAAATAATCGGGGACGACTTTAAAGCAGAATCTGAGATAGCAGCGGCTTACCGCATACGCGGACCAAACACCGTCAGACCCCGACCAAGATCTTTTATAGTTCGTTTTGAACGATTATCATTTAAGCTAGAGGTGATGGCACTCCTCAGAAACAAGGAAGATATTATATTTGAAAATAACTACATTCTTATCTTCCCTGACTTCTCTCCAGCAACAGCTACTAAACGCGCATCCTTCTATAATATTAAACAGCGGCTACGGCAAGCCAGTGTGAAATACAGCCTCCTGTATCCGGCAAAACTGAAAGTGGAATGGCAGGGTCAATTCTATGTCTTCGCTAGCAAGGAAGAAGCAGAAAAAGAATTAAGAAAGCTGATCCCGGGACTATTCTGATACATAATAGTGAGTCATGGCGGTTAAAACGATGAAGCAAAGATTAATAATCTTTTGTCTGATCTATTCGTTTTAAAATACGGGTTTTTATCAGCATATATTCTCATTATTACTTAGTATTACTAGGGCGCTATCTGTTTATGTTTTATTGTGCTTAATTATTTATTTATCTATTTATTTATTTTTCTCTTTTTGTTTTCTAATTATCTCATCTCTACCCTAAACGAGACTGTTCAATATCATACCCTAGGTTTACTGTTATTGCTATTACTGCATTAAGACTGGTTATGCTTCTTCTGGACACATTTTTAATACCATCCCCTGGGTTTATTATCTGGGTGTATCATCTTAATGCACTAAAATTGCTGAAGACTATATATATATTTTAAGTGTAAAACTCCTTTTTTTTTCTTTTTTATTTTTTTTATTTTTAGAGATATCTCTATCTTTTAACCCTTAAGCGCCGCTGCATTGGAGCTTGTTTTGCTTTGGACGTACTCTGTCTCTGGGTATGTCAGAGGACTGGGACTGTGTGAAGTGGGTTTTAGCCTCACTTGGGGAGGCAAAAAGGGAGGGTGGGGGGTTAAGGGGGGTAGAGAAAGAGAGCAGGCCTGATCTATACCTAATCTATCCTCTCAGTCTTTATAATTATAATAAGACTATAAAATGACATAAAAAACTCAGAATCAGTGTCTCCATGATGGGACAGTTAACTTCGTAAGCTGGAATGTTAAAGGCCTGAATCACGAATTAAAGAGAAAGAAAGTACTCTCTCACCTAACAGGTCTAAATGCTAAAATAGTATTTTTACAGGAAACTCACTTAATAAGCAAGGATCAGTTCCGGCTGCAAAAAGACTGGACTGGCCAAATGTTCCATTCCAGCTTTACGAAGAAAACTAGAGGTGTGGGAATTCTCATACATAGAACTGTTCCATTTGTAGCATCAGATGTAGTATTGGATCCTGAAGGGAGATATGTAATGGTTATGGGAGACTTATCTAACTGTAAAATGATCTTGATAAATGTTTATCCACCTAATGTTGATGATAAGGAATTTATACAAAATTTGTTGGCATCCATTCCCAATCTGAACACTCATAAAGTTATAATGGCTGGGGATTTTAATTGTGTTATGAATCCACTTTTAGATAGGACTTCCTCCACAGGGGGAACGGCATCTAACACTGCAAAAATAATTACAAAGTTTATAACTGATCACAACTTATCAGACCCCTGGAGGTTTTTAAACCCAAATTCAAGAACATATTCTTTCTACTCACCAGTACATCATTGTTACTCAAGGATCGATTACTTCTTTATAGACAATAACTTCTTGCCTAAGATTAAATCTTGCAAATACGATGCTATTGTTATTTCTGACCATGCACCTATGATCTTGGAGCTAAAATTACTAAGCCCCATGCACTCACCCCGCAGATGGCGCCTCAACCCGCTTCTATTAGCTGATGAGAATTGTACTGAATTTTTATCCAAACAAATTAAATTCTTTCTAGAGACAAATACATCCCCCGAGATCTCTGCAGGGATACTCTGGGAAACTCTTAAGGCCTTCTTAAGAGGACAGATTATCTCATATCTTTCCCACAGAAATAAATCCGAGGCCAAGAAAGTAGCAGATATAAAAAGCGAAATTACTAAAATAGATGAAGAACATGCCAGACTACCAAGCGAGACTCTACATAGGAGAAGGCAGGCTCTACATTCGGAATTAAACCTCTTGACAACTAAAGAAACTGAACAACTAATTTACAAATCCAGACATCATTACTATGAACATGGGGAGAAAGCTAATAAGCTTTTAGCTCAACAAATTCACAAGCAAGAAGTGCGCAACGCAATCTCGGTAATCACTAGTACGAACGGAGATAAAATCGTCAAACACCAAAATATAATGCTCACTTTCAGAGACTACTATAAATCCCTATATACTACTGAGTTTAAGGAAGACAATACACAATCTAACGCATTTCTGGATACATTACAGATACCACAAATAGACGCTTTTAGTGTGGAGGAACTTGATAAACCTCTGATGTTATCAGAATTACTAGATGCTATAAAATCACTCCAAGGCGGGAAAGCAGCAGGCCCTGATGGTTACCCTGCAGAATTTTACAAGAAATTCTCCGCTCAGCTAGCCCCCCTCCTATTAGCAACATTTACAGAAGCCAGAGATAACCAAACTCTTCCACAAATCTTTCGCCAAGCACTAATCACTGTCTTTCCAAAACAAAATAAGGACTTATTACAATGTGCATCATACAGACCAATTTCACTTCTGAATAACGACGTTAAAATACTCTCTAAAATCTTAGCTAGAAGGGTGGAGAAAGTGCTCCTCTCGGTAATATCACAAGACCAAACTGGATTTATTAGGGGCCGGCACTTATCTTCCAATCTTCGACGCCTGTTTAATGTAATATACTCACCAACTAAATCAAACACCCCAGAAATATTATTATCATTAGATGCAGAAAAAGCATTCGACATGATTGAATGGAAATACCTTTTTACTATATTGGAGAAGTTTGGGTTTGGCCCAAACATCTGTGCATGGATTAAATTACTGTATACTAACCCAGAAGCTTCAGTTTGCATCAACAACATTTGCTCAGACTACTTTAAACTAGAACGTGGCACTAGACAAGGATGCCCCTTGTCACCGCTGCTGTTTGCGATTGCCATTGAACCACTGGCAATACATTGTTGAAATACTGATCAGATAAAGGGGATTAGCAGAGAAGGACTGGAACAGAAAATCTCATTATATGCAGATGACATGGTACTGTATATATCAGACCCAGAAAATTCTGTACCTGCAGTCTTAGCAGCACTCACAGAATTTCAAAAGATCTCTGGTCTCAGAATTAATCTGAATAAAAGTGTACTCTTTCCAGTGAACTCTCAAGCATATAATATTAGATTAGATACCCTACCTTTTATCATTGCAGAACAGTTTAAATACCTAGGGGTAAACATCACAAGTAAACATAAAGCTCTATATCAACAAAATTTCGCCGTTTGCATGGAAAAAATTAAACAAGACTTGCATAGATGGTCAACCCTTCATCTCACA
>JANRMT010062827.1:31606210-31632338 GCA_026402145.1 Polypterus bichir lapradei | reverse complement strand
GACTATGATGTTTGCTGATGACATTGTGATCTGTAGCTATAGTAGGTAGCAGGTTGAGGAGACCCTGAAGAGGTGGAGATATGCTTTAGAAAGGAGAGGAATGAAGGTCAGTAGGAACAAGACTGAATACTTGTGAGTAAATGAGAGGGAGGTCAGTGGAATGGTGAGGATGCAGGGAGTAGAGTTGGTGAAGGTGAATGAGTTTAAATACTTGGGATTAACAGTACAGAGTAACGGGAATTGTGGAGAAAAAGTGAAAAAGAGAGTGCAGGAAGGGTGGAATGGGATGGTAAGGAGGAAGGCCTAAGACAAGAGTTCCCAAACTTTTTTCGGCCGCAGAACCCTTTACCAAAAACTTTTAAAACCGTCGACCCCCTAGTCATTTACTCTACTTACTCAAATTAATAAATTTGTACAGTACTCGAAATTAAATATTTCACTAGATATCAAACTTTTCATTTTAATCACTTGTAATTAATGATTGAAAAAGATAAAAGGACTACGGAATATGGCATTATCTCGTGCAACATTTAATATCGAAATCTGCACTAACGAAAATTAAAGCAAAAAAAATATGAGCAGAGTTTTTTTTACATTTTTGACATTTATGAAATAAATATGTAAATTCAAAATAAGTACAGATAGTCCAAGATGTACTGTCTGCATTTCTTTTTTGGTTCTGTCATATTATTATCTGAAGAAATAAAAACTTTTGTTAACAAACAATTTTGACAGCCCCTGTGATAAAAATAAAAAACAATAAAGTATGTACTTACTTGAAACAGAAGATTTTTGTTCAAACTCGAATAAACTGTGCTCTGATTTTCTTTTTTGTAGTACTGCTCCTCAATAAATAATTATATTCAAAGTTCAGATCACAAATAAGTACATGTTACATCAAACGAACCAATTTATAGTGTTTTATGAAAGCATGACCGTACAAGACTGATAGATTCTGCTAATATTGAATATCCGTCGTCTCATCCCACCGCAAGCATGTGCGGACATGCAACGGTTTTTCATGTCCGCACTTGCTTTGATACGTTTAATAAGACAATGCACAGACATGTTTGTGCTACATGTATTTTCATGCATTCTTACGTGTGACTTTAATGACACATTTTACCTTTTCGTTTGCAAGTTTGGTATGTAATGTGTTTTTTTGAATTATTTTACTTCTTAATTAGGTACCTATTGGAATCATAGATATTTTGAAGTAACAAACAAGTGGCAGTAGTAAGGGGGTCTATTTTTGCTGCCGTCGACCCCCAAATTGGGTTTTTTTTTTTTTTTTTTTTATACTATTGACCCCTAGAAAGTTCAAATCGACCACTTTGGGAACTCTTGGCATAAGAGAAGGTTTATGGATGTTGTGAGAGAGGTGCAGGTGATGGGTGTAACAGAGCAAGATGCAGAGGACAGGAAGATATGGAAAAAGATGATGTGCTGTGGCAATCCCTAACAGGAGCACCTGAGAGAATAAGATGATCAAAAAAAAAAAAAAAACACCAAGATTTTTTTGCAAAGGGTTTACAGTAGGTTGTCAATAGACCAAGATTAATTTCTGTAGCACAAATATGATTAGAAGGTTCAAAGTACACTATCCCTTTTTTTCATGTAGACTAAGACTTTAAACTTAAGTGTACCATTTGACAAGTATCTGTGTTACTTGAAGGACTTCTTTTGTTTATTATACTTAAAGTAATTTGTAGAAATGCAAAGTATGCAACACCTACAAAATTAAAAGTTTGTGGCAATGGAGAAGATAATAAATAAAAAAACTGCATTATGTGAGTACTTTAGAAAAACAAATGCTTTGAACCTCATTATCTGTTACAAAAATAATGTCCATTCATCCAAAATGAGCTGAATACCCACATCACCATTAGTGAGCTAAGAGTGTACAGATTGGACCGCTCAAGAAGTTGCCTAAATTAGCAGCAGTGGTATATGGAAACAAGTAAGTACAGATGGTAGATGGAAGAACTGTGATGCCTTGTGTCATTTTTGCTGTCACACTATTACCATGACTAAGGGTGTCATTAAAGGGTTATTGGAAAAAGTGCTGTATTGTGAAGCTGAAGTAAACCACTGTGCCAGGGCTATTCAGTTACAATTTAATTTGGGTCAGATTTTAAATCAACATGAATGTGTTTAAAAACAAGTAGTGTTTATTCATTGTTTCCCCTTTACATTTGATCACATCTGACACAGGCTTCAAATATATATATATATATATATATATAAAACAACAACAAAAAAGCTATAACTGAACAGAGGTAGTAGCAATACTTTTTTCCCACTTTTGAAATAAAAAAAATAGTGAACATTTTGCTCACATTTGACCTAGGCATATCTCAGAGTGTCTAAAATCAAATAAAGTGCACAGTATTAGCAATAACATTTGTTTCCCTTTTGAAATATGAGATCATCCCCCAATTAAATGTGTGGTCAGGACAGGCAAGGGATTTTTTTTCATAAAACTTAAACTATTTCATTCACACGGTTTTCGTCACTCATATGACCAAGGTTAAATTTGAGTTCCACAACAAAGCCTTTCATGTTGAAATTGTTTCCCCACCCTCCCAGAAAAAAACTGCCTGAGTAAATGTTTAAGAGCAAGGCACCACATAGGGTGTGAAAGTGGATTGGTACTTTTATTTTAATTATTTGTCTTTAAAATGTCTTTGTATAGCGTTATTGGGTGTCAAGTAATAAATTATTAATTATAATTATTACTATTAATATTTCTCACTAAATTTTATTTTCTGTTTCTTTGTTGATGAGCTCCTGTTGAAGAATTTACTGGTAACAGAACATATAGTGCACACGCCAAAACGACTGAAGTAACAACAACTAACAAAGTGGACTTTTTGATACCATTTTAACAAAGTTTACTGTCCACTGTCAATCACAGAGCACCCCAGTAAAACGACTGTAATACACCTTCAACTTTAAAATGCAGACTTCATCACAACACTGTGCGTTACGAAACAGCTGGCAGTCGACTGCTGGTACATGTTTACTGACGGACAGGATGGCATTTTGCATGGAGTATGCAAGAGAACGGTATGCAAAGATGCATGAACACAAGAAGATCAGTGACAATCACACCTTAGTGTGCCATACCTAATCAGAAGGGACAATTGAATTCCACAGGGCACAGATATATTCATATTAGGGGACCTATATGATGGGCAAATTAATTTGAAATGTTTGCATGCGTACCATTTGTTTTCATGACCGGATGTATCATACTTAGCCCTTCGTTCATTGTTGTGACACAAGTGTAAACAGCCTATCATTGAAATTCACCATTTGAAATACACGTCCGTCCCATCAGTAGCGTTGTGTGCTTAGAAATATTTTCCCGTTCATCTCTGCAAGTCTGACATAATTTTCACTGCAACTCCCTCACAGCCAGTGCAGGATATAAATATGCGGCAGAGGGATATGCAAGGGGGAACCAGTACCGACACATATGTTAACAATAAAAAAAAAATGTCCTTTTGCATCTGTTACAATATAATTAGTTTAAAGTTTCAATGATTTCATTTGCAACTGGCAAACTAAGTAAAATTGATAATTGCCAAAGGCTATTTTGGTGGTATTTGAGACAATTTTAGTTGCAGTCTAGAGCCCTGTTGGGACCAAGGGATGGGCCACTCTGAGGTTGCTTCTAGGCCGCATGTGGCCCATGGGCAGCCATTTGAATAGGCCTGATCTATACTATCTGTTAGCATGTCCATGAAATGTAGGATCTTATATGTCCTACCCTGGTTTCATAATCACATGAGAAATGACTTTCCATTTTTTATGATTATGGACTTATTATTTTTTTTTTTTTTTACTTAAATTGAATATAAAAATTTGTATGGCTTTTTCTTTTTTTCTCTACTGCTTTTACATTTTGTTTTTCTTTTCCAAGTAGTTTGCATGTTTTTCATGCATAACCTGTGTTGAAAAGAATAGTTCCTGTTTTAGAGGAGCATGAGTATATTCAACATAAAAATACATTTGAAAGGCAAAAATTTGTGATCATTATTGCTTTGACCTATACAGAGACATTAATAATAGACATTCCTTTCTAAATAAATTGGAAGATGTAAGAAGTGTTTCCACTCTTAAATCCATTTGTTTAATTTTTACAGGCTTCCTGATAGTGTGACATTTGAAGAAGGAGCTTTGATTGAGCCCCTCTCTGTTGGAATTCATGCTTGTCGAAGGGCAGGGGTGACTCTTGGTAGCAGAGTTTTCATCTGTGGAGCAGGTAAGTCCATGATGGTTGTAGATGGGCACCAGTACAAAGGTGGGGCTTCTTTCCTTACTATTACAGTTTTTCTCAGTTGCTTTGGCCAGTTATTAAATGACAAATAATGTTTTCAAAACTATATGTGAAAACCTGCACACCATTAGGTCACTTGATCACAGAAGAATAACATTTCTCATTGCTTTTCAAAAATTATAAATTGTTTTAGTACAGTTATCAAAATGATTAAGTTGATTTTTCTTTGAATTGGCGCATTTATCAGTTGAGAAAGACATGTTAATCAGATTGGATTATATTACTTCTAATTAACACAATCTTACTGTGAAATACACTTAGATTTCTATTCATTGAGTGAATCAGGACATGCAAAAAGGTTAATTTATTTGTCATAATAATGTATCACATAGAATAATGTCAGCTTCCATGGTTTGATGTTAACAAAGGATGCAGATGAAGTATCTTGCCCCATACTTTCCTTTTCTGAATCTGATACAATAATTCTTTTCTACATGGAGATGGAAAGTGTTCTTTGCTTGTTTTCATGCATGTTGCCTGTGAGGATATCACAACAAATGCTTATAGAGGATGGTTGTGGCATGCCAAAAGATTTTTTCTGCAATGTATTGAAAGGGAGAATATCAGGTGTGAGATTGGAGAAAATCTGTGGCCAGACAAATGGGAAGAGTCCACAGTACAACATTTTTTTTTCAGCATCTTTACTTCATGTGATTTACAGTATAGTACATTTGGTTGCTAACAGTAGATATTTTATTATAGGCGTATTGATATATTCAGTAATACAGTATACAGTGGTGTGTGGGATTTTTCCCAGTTTTTTTCTTTCCTGCACATTGTACTGTATTGTTCTTTTTTCATGTACTTGTATATAATCCCAAAGCCTTTTCCAGTGCTGTCTTTTCTTACATTATACAGCAATGAAATCTTCTAGTGATTATACAGAATGTTGGTGTCAGCAACACAGACATCTGTTTTTTAGTTTTGTGCACAACAACATTCAGTCAGCGACAGAGAAATGGTAATTTACTGTACATATTACTGTAAAGTGTGCAATCACTGATAATACTTTAATTACTCAAACTTCATCTGTTATACACTTTCATATTGACAATATGTCTAAACATGTGACTGGCTTGGCTTTACGCAGTGATCCAGTGACTTTTACTTATTCACTGATGCAGTTATTACATTTTGAGGAATGGGTTAAATGTTTTAAAGAACTGTGTTTTGCAGGTGAACCAAAGTGTGGTGCTTCAGTAAATAAACTGTTTTGTGAGAACTTAAAGACTGTAATGCAGCAGTCTTTATACTATTTTATACTATTTTTAATGTCACCGGGTCCTTGTGGACCTATGAAGTAGAGCTTCTGAGAGTAAAGGACATACTGTACATCCTTCAGAGTAGCACAAAACCAGTTCTTGATTATATTGTCTTTCTTTTAGTCATCCATTTTGACATTGGATGTCCAATAACAATTTTTTTCCAGCTCATATTGTCTCTGAATTATTTGTACTGAAGGTGTTCTTAATATTTTTAAACCTGCTTAATCCATTTAAGGTTTGTGAGGAAGTTGGAGCCAGTCCATTGCAGACCCACTCATGCACATAACTGCACTCAAATTCACAAAGGGCCAGTTTGAAACCACCTTTTAACCTAGTCTTCATATGTTTTGGGATGTGAAGAAAATTCAGAGTGTACCCTACGTAAAACTTACGCAAGAAGAAAGTGTAGACACCACCTGGACTTTGATAAGGCACACAAATCAAACCCAGAATGCAAAATCTGCAATGACTTTTTCCAGTTATGAAATGTCACTTTAGGGCTGGTAACTCTGGAAATGTATTCTTCTTTATTTCTCCAGTTACGGCTGGCTCAAGTTTGAATATGAATATGTTTAAACCAATACAGCAGTTAGATTAAAGAGTACCTGGTTGAGCTTGTTAATATACCACATCTCACGTGCACTATTTAACCCAGCGTATGTGCTTCCGGGAGAAGGGGTGGCGGAGGTTATGCGAGGGGCTTGTGGGAGTTTTTTGTGTGTGTGTGTTCGGGGGGCGAGACGGAGCGAGGAAGCTGCTGAGCGCCTCTAATAAATGTTATCAATAATTAAACGTCGTGTTTATTTCAGTTTAACATGGTAGCAGAGGATGGTTCATAAGGATAGCAGCTAGTTATAAAGTCCCGCCGAAGTTTGATGAAGCCAGACCGTACGAGTGATGGAAAAATGAAATCAATGTCTGGACGCGAGTTACCGACCTTGACAGAAAGAAACAAGCACTTGCTGTTGCTTTGGGGCTTGAAGGGAGAGCCCGTGAAACCGCGATGGAAATAACCTGCAGAAGATTTAGATAGTGATAGTGGTATGATGACGTTAATGGAGAAACTTGACGGCGTGTTTCTAAAAGAGGAAAAGGATTGCGCATATGAAGCGTATTCTTATTTTGATGGCATAACGAAGAGCAGTTCAGTTTCCATGGCGGACTACATAATTGACTTTGAACAGCGTTATAACCGAATGAAAAAGTATAATATGACACTTCCTGATGCTGTGTTGGCTTTTAAGCTTTTAGATACGGCTTGCCTCGATGAAAAAAGCAGACAGCTAGCTCTGACGGCCTGTACAGAATTAAAGTTCTCCTCCATGAAGTTGGCTCTCAAGAGGATTTTTGGAAGGAAAACTACAGGATCATTGAATGGAATACAAGTGAACCAAGAATCTGCGTTTTTCACAGAACAAAGACCGCAAGGTAGAGGGAAACGGAACGCGATGTTGCAAAGTGGACTACAAAAGCAGCCATTACAGGGGACTAATCCACTGTATAAGTTTGGTAAGAGATCCAGATATGCTATTTGCCAGTGTACATTTCATTGGGCTAAAGCCTGTCCTCATAAGAAAACTGAACAATTGCGAATAACTGAAAATGCAAATGTAGAAGAGTGTAATATTACATTGTTCATAAAGGCCTCCATGTCAGATGCTGAGATATTTATGACTGAATCATTGGGATCGCCGATTATTGACACGGCTTGTACTCGTACTGTGTGTGGGGGAAAAATGGCTTGTCAGGGATGCCATAGGCAACGACCCGGCCGGGACGCCGTGAGGGACCGGATGTGGGTCTGCGCCCACCCTGGATCACGTGGGGGCCGCCTTCCTGGTTGCTTTGGGAGTCACCGCCAGGAGGCACCCCTATGCCTTGGGGACCTGTTCCCTCAGCACTTCCGCCACACCAGGAAGTGCTGGGGGGAAGATTTAGAAGGGCACCCGGAGAGCTGCCGGGAGAACAGCCGGCACTTCCGCCATGCTGGGGCGTGGCTAACGAGGGAATGCCGGGAGCCACCTGGAGCTCGTCTGGGAGAGGATAAAAGGGGCCGTCTCCCTTCATTCAGGGCTAGAGTCGGGTGGAAGGAGGACAAGGCAAGAGAGGAGAGTGGAGGTGGCCCGAAGAAGAGGCATTTGCAGCCAGGACTGTGTTTGAGGTGTTTTGTGCACTAGTGGACTGGGTCTGAGTGACCATATTTGTAAATAGTATTGTAAATAAAACGTGTGGTGGTTTGAAAAACAACATTTCCGCCTGTCTGTGTCCGGGTTGGCTCCACAGGCTAGAAAACTATATTGACGGCCTCACTCAAGAACAAGTGAACCAACTGATGGAAACAGAAACTCCAAGTTGCAGACCATTTCGGTTTGGCGATGGGAATCTGGTGTATTCCACAAGAAATGTGAAACTACCAGCTAAAATAGGACTGACAAAATGCAACATTGAAACCGAAGTTGTCAAGGTTGACATTCCACTTCTGCTAAGTAAAGCGTCACTGAAGAAGGCAAGAACCATTCTGGACATGAAAAAGGACAGTTCAATGATGTTCAAACAATCCATTCCTCTTGAATTTACTAGTTCTGGACATTACTGTGTAGACATCGGAGACAAAGAAGCTAAAAAACCTCAAAGTGAAGAGGAGGTCCTTACAGTGACAGAAAATATGTCTACAGATGAGAAACGCAGAGTCCTTCTGAAGCTCCATAAGCAGTTTGGTCATGCATCAGCAGACAGACTACAGAGACTTATTCACTGTTCAGGAAATAAGGACAAAGAATGCTGTACTATTCTACAACAAATAGTAAATGACTGTGAAATATGCAAGAAGTACAAAAGGACAAAGCCAAAGCCTGCTGTGGGGTTACCTTTAGCTTCAGAGTATAACAAGACTGTGGCGGTGGATCTACACGAGTTAGAGCCAGGTGTGTGGTATCTTCACATAATCGATCACTTTACACGGTTCAGCACTGGAAACATTGTGACTACAAAGAAGTCATCTGAAATTGTAAACTCCTTCATTCACACTTGGATTAGTGTTCATGGCGCCCCTCAGAGGCTGTACAGCGACAACGGAGGTGAATTCAATAGTGAAGAGATCAGAGACATGGCTGAAAACTTTAACATCCAGACAAGAACAACAGTAGGATACAGTCCCTGGAGCAACAGACTACTCGAGAGACATAATCAGACACTGACTGAAATCATCCTGAAGGTCAAATGAGAGAATGGATGTGACTGGCACACTGCCCTTGATTGGGCCCTCATGGCTAAGAACAGTATGTTAAACGTTCATGGCTACAGTCCGTATCAGTTGGTGTTTGGACGAAATCCTAATCTTCCTTCTGTGATAGTCGATAAACCACCTGCTTTAGAAGGCACTACTATGAGTGCTAGAGTGGGAGAACATATTTCTGCCTTACATGCTTCCAGGAAAGCATTCACAGAATGCTTGTTTATAAGACATGGGGTGATTCTTGTAAGAGTGCATCAATCCAGGCTCTGTAAGATAAACACGCAGGATCAGAAATCTAAGGATGAGCAAACTGTGAAAGACAACAGGCAAAAAAAAAAACAGCTTAAGCAATGTAGCAGTAAGCTCAGATAGTGAAGAAAATACAGATAGCGAACAGGAAACAATCAGCGACAGGGAGGTAAATACAGGAGAAGTGATTCATCCTAGTATGACACAAATGGAAACAGATCACATTGTTTGTGATAACCCTGCCTCTCCCACTGGTGTAAAGATTAAGAAGGGACAAACTGTGACCTTTATGAAGCAGGATGGTGGTGGTCTACAGAAAGCAAGGGTTTTAGGTAGAGCAGGCAAAGCTTCTGGAAAATACAAAAGCTGGTATAATTTGCAACATATTGAACCTGATGGCAGTGATGGGCAAAAGGAGTCAGCAGATTTATCATGTGTTGATAATCTTAACATTGAATCACCTGTTAGGGAGAGTGATGTGCTTGTAACAAAAGACATTTCATTTGATGTGGCTAAGCGGGATGAAATCATGAATTGGTACAAAAACAATGCTTTTGAAGAAGTTGACGATGTAGGTCAAAAGTGTGTCTCTACCAGATAGGTCTGTAGTCTCAAAGAAACTCCCAATGGCAGTGTGCCCAAGGCACGTCTCATATATAGAGGATTTGAAGACCTTAATATTCACGAGCTGCAGAAAGATTCTCCAACTTGTGCTTCTGAGTCTCTTAGACTATTGTTAGCAGTAATCTGTCAAAACAAATGGCACGTCCATTCCATGGACATCAAATCTGCTTTCTTACAGGGCATGCAGTTGTCCAGAGAAATCCATATCCGGCCTCCTGCTGAAGCAGAAAACAAAAATACTCTATGGAAACTCAACAAGTGTGTTTACGGCCTTGCTGATGCATCACTGTATTGGTACAATAAGGTGAAAGAAATCATGCTGAGTACAGGTGGTAAAATGTCCAAAGTAGATCCAGCAGTATTCTACTGGTTGGATAAGCAGTGTAAGGTTACTGGAGTACTTGCATGTCATGTTGATGATTTTCTTTGGGCAGGCTCACAAAACTTCTCAAAAGATGTGATTCCTACGCTTAAGTCTGCATTTCAGGTGGGACGTGAGAACATGAAAATTTCTGCTATGTGGGAATGGACTTGGTTACTTTTAATGGTGAAATTCATGTTCATCAGCATAGTTACATTGAAAACTTACAGCCAATTCCCCTATAAGCAGCGCGTGCCCTGCAGAGAGATGCCTCTGTTAATGAGACTGAAAAAGAGCAACTTAGGTCAAAAATTGGACAGATATTGTGGGTTGCAAAACAAACCAGACCAGACATCATGTTTGATGTAAGCAGATTGGGGTCAAATATAAAAGATGCCACAGTTCAGTCAATTCACGAGATAAATAAGGTCATTAGAAAGCTTAAATCTGAAAAAGTCACTCTCAGGTTTCAGCATTTGGGAAACAATGATGCTCTGAATCTGACAGTTTTCAGTGATGCCTCCCTAGGAAATCTTCCTGATGGGGGTACACAAGGGGAAATAGTAATTGGTCTCATGGGAGAAAGAGGGAAGTTTTCTCCCCTCTTCTGGCAGTCTAAGAGAATTAGACGTGTGGTGAGGAGCACTCTGGCAGGGGAAACTCTAGCCCTGTCAGATGGAATAGATAATGCTATCTTTCTGGCGACCCTCTTTTCTGAGCTTACTACTGGAAATGCTGATCTGAATGCTCCCACTTTGGTCTGTGTGACAGACAATCACTCTCTGTTTGATGCTCTTAAGTCAACAAAACAGGTCACTGAGAAACGACTTAGACTGGAAATAAGCAGTATAAAGGAGCTCATACAGAGTAAAAAAATAAAGAAGGTTCTCTGGTTGGACACAAAAACTCAACTTGCTGATTGTCTTACAAAAAGGGGAGCATCTGCTCTCATGTTATTAAAAGTACTCAGCGAAGGGCTATGGTGCTATTGAAATCTTATCTAAAACTGTCTTATCAAAATGTTTAATAAAAATAAAGGGGCTACATTCCAAGCCTGTGCACCTTCAATTGTATATGTAACTACTGTGTTGTTGTGTTTGCTGTGGCCTTTATTGTTCTGCTATGGTAACCAAGGACTTTGTTACATATGTTTCCCCCTTTATTTTTTTGTTGTTTTTGTTGTAAAAAAATTATATGGGAGATTGTTAATATATCACATCTCACCTGCACTATTTAACCCAGCGTATGTGCTTCCGGGAGAAGGGGTGACGGAGGTTATGCGAGGGGCTTGTGGGAGTTTTTTGTGTGTGTGTGTTCGGGGGGCGAGACGGATCGAGGAAGCTGCTGAGCGCCTCTAATAAATGTTATCAACAATTAAACGTCGTGTTTATTTCAGTTTAAGAGAGCTGAGTTGTAAAAATTAGTAACAGTACAGTATATAGTTATCAAACAGATAAAACTTTCAATGAAAAAATCAATGTAATTTTGAAGGTGTAATATGTCAGATATATTGGTAAATAAAAGGTTACTTCACTTTTTCAGGACCAATTGGACTTGTGTGTTTGCTTATTGCAAAAGCAATGGGAGCTGCCCAGGTTGTCATATGTGGTGAGTAGGGAGACTTTTTGTTTCAGCACAAGCTGGTTTTCAATTCTTTTATTCCAGTTACTGAAATGATGAGTGGAACATGTCTACTGGAGTGTCATAGTGTTTAGTAGAGTACATGGAAATCTTTCAGAGAAGTGTTTCTGTCTTCCTTTTTCTTTAGAAACATTGTTACAGTGTTAGTCTGTTGCATCTCATTTTATTTTTGAAAAAAGCGACCATTTTCTGGTAAAGATGTCTTTTTTCTTTAGTTATTGTTTTGATACAAATTTTAGTTTTGTGTACAGGATTTTTTTAGTTCTTAGTAGACTTTGATGCAATGCACTGTGCTACTTTGTACCCATGTTTGCTTGGACTGGCTTCTGTGTGAGAAGATTTAATCAGAAAAGTGGTTGGATAATCTGTTGCTAATTGGGCTCACAATCCTTTCTTGTATATTTGAAAAGTAACGTGAATTGCATGTTCAATAATTCTTAGTTGTTTAAACACGATTTAAGTGGAGTTGGCACAGTGCAGCAGATACATTGCTGTCCCATAGAAGACCCAGAACCTGCCTTGTACTCCTTGTTACTTTGGAGTTTCTACAGTAATTCAGTCAATGACAGCCCCACTCTAGCAGATCTCAACTTGTTTAGTTAGCAGTCTCCATGTATCCTTTAGAGGATTAACCTAGAGCCTTGTAGACCACCAGCTTTGGGTTTCATTAAGCCCGTGCACTTCATTAGTTACTGTAAGTTTATTTTAAGGTAGTATAGGATTGTATACTTGTGAGGTGTTTGAGCCCAGTTGCCTTTTATATTATGGCGGTTTGGTGTCTTTCCCTGGTTAAGTTTAAGTTTAAATGGGTCAACTACTGCTTACATGAGAACAGACATTGCCCTTTGTGGCCTGTAGGTATTGCACATGACTTATCCACACACTTTAAAAGAACTATAGATCCCAAATAGATACAAAAATATTGCCTTTATTATACAAAAATAAATCACAAATGGGAAGGTTAACAAGGGACTGACTTATGTACTAAGCAAAAAAACGGTGAAATAAATAACCTGTTAGGATTTGGCTTTAGGGAAAGGTCTCTCCCCTGAACACAAAATGTCCTAATAATTAATAATTATATTTACTAAGTAATATTTAAATTAAACACAATCATAAGAATCAATTAAATAATACTGGGGTAATTAAAACATTAAATAAGAAGAAAGATGGAGACAAAAAGGAAAATGAACGTGGAGCAAATTAAAAATCAATTTAAAGGAGAATAAAGAAATACAGAAATCTTTAAACAGAGAAAAATGCCTTTACCATAACATTAATGAAAGGTCACAACAATTAAAAAATAAATACAAAGCTTCAATCTACTAGACCAACTACAAACAATTCTAAAGCATAAGCAAATGTCAAACCTTTTAACTTTTATCAAATTTAAATAATCTCAGGTTTTTCCCATTCACACATAGGATGCCGCATGGGAAGCTAGCAAAATCTAGGAAAAACCTAAACACAGGGGAGAGTCTTTCTGAACAGGCAAAGAGGCCAATAGTAAGGAGAAGTGTACAACTTCTAAATAACTTTGCAAAAGACAAAGACAGGTCCTTATACAGTAATGTTGTCACGTGGCCACTACAATCAACAGTACACTTCAGTAATTAAAGGTGATCAGAGGCCACATCACCTTTGGCTCAGTTCTAGAGAAAGATGGGTGGTGTTAACAAATAAAAGAATCAATAATGGTAGAATATATTAAAAAAAAGCCCGGAAAGAGCACTTGGCAGAACATGGCATTACCTATGTTCAGTGGGACTTCTAAACAGGTTATGTAACATACCCAGTCTGTTCACTGCCCTTATGTAACTTGTGTCAGGCCACAAAATACTTCTTCCAACATACATACGGTGTGTAGTTAGGTGCCGCCATGAGTGGCAGCCTTTCCAGCAGCTCCGTGTACAACTTTATCTTCTTTATCTTTCTACCTTTTTTCTCTATTTGTCTGTATTTCACTGTTAACTCCTTCCACTTCCTTTTATGTGGACTTGTTTCCTGGACACTTTTTACTACTTGGACATGGATTTTTACACGCCGTGACTTGTCTATTCAGGTAGTCAACTTCTAGCACAGAGAACAAAGGTCCATGCAGGTGTGGTTCCCTATTTACCTGACGAGGTAAGAAGGCGGTATCATGGCAGCAGAGCTGGCGCTAAGCTGAAGACTAAGCGGCTAGTGAGGAAGTGGCAATACAAGCTTTCTGTGCCTTCTGTGATCCTGGGAAATGCGAACTCACTACCATACAAGATTGATAAACTGGCTGCGCTAGTGAAAAATGTCAGGACCTACAGAGAATGCAGTTTGTTGTGTTTTTGTGAAACGTGGCTAACAACTAGCATCCCAGATGCTAACATGGAGCTACTCGGGTTTAGCACAGTTAGAGCGGACAGAGACGGAAATACCTGCTGGAAGCGGAAGGGAGGAGGACTCGCTCTGTATGTGAACAAAAGGTGGTGCAACCCTGGACATGTTAACATCAAAATCTCCACTTGCTGCAGGGACATCAAGCTGTTGGCCGTAAGTCTGCGTCCCTACTACTTGCCCAGAGAGTTCGGACACGTCGTTGTTATTGTTTACATCCCTCCTCGCGCGGATGTGGAGATATTGTGTGACATCATCCACTTTGCTGTTGCTAAAATACAAACACAGCACCCCGGGGCACTTGTGCTAATCTCTGGAGATTTTAACCGTGTGACTCTGGACAAAACATTACCTGCCTTCACCCAGTATGTGGATTGTAACACTCGGGGAAATAGGACTATCGACCTACTGTATTCAAATGTTAAGGACGCATACAGCGCCAGCCCGCTGCCTGTGCTTGGGAAAGCAGATCGTAACCTAGTTCTGCTTCAGCCTCACTACAAACCAAGAGTGAGGGAGATACCTACAACCACACGCTCATTCAGGAAGTGATGCCCTGAGGCAGAGCAGGCTCTGAGAGACTGCTTTGGAACTACGGACTGGGATATCCTGCAGGGGTCATAGAGTGAGAACATTGAGGAGGTTGTTGACTGCACTACTGACGACATCAACTTCTGTATGGACACTGTAGTTCCAGTAAGAATAGTACGCTGCTATGCTAACAACAAGCCATGATTACAAGTGACATCAAGGGCCTTTTGAACCAGAAGAAAAGGGCTTGTAAAGTTGGTGATCAGCATGAGCTCAAGTAAGTGCAGAAGGAACTCTGAGTCCAGCTCAGGGCGGCGAAGGAGCAGTACAGGAGAAAACTGGAGCAAAAGTTGCAGAATAACAGCATGAAGGAAGTGTGGGATGGGATGAAGATCATCACTGGCTGCAGCTCGAAGAGGGTGCCTCCACCGAGAGAGACAGGGAGAAAGCAAACCTGATGAATAACTTTTTTAGCAGGTTTGACCACCCTAACTCACTCTCACTCTTGCCCTACCTGCAGGTGCAGCTGCCTTCCACACTGGTCTGGTAGCCCTCCGATCCCTGGCTATGTCAGGCTCCATGCGGACCGAGACTTGGGTTCTTTCCCCAGCAGCCAAGGGTGCTCACGCTGGGGCTAAACCAGCCCAACGCCTCCATGACTGCCGCTGCCTTTCGACGGCCAGTCATCTTCAATACCGGTCACTCCAGCTCCGTGATCACTTAACTGATCGGCCACACATACCACACCCCTCACTAAGCCGCGAGTGCGGTGATTATTTATTTAAAAAGTGGCCTTTTTGACTTGAGTTGTGGACCCGCTACACCACACTGTCCAGTCGTTGTACGAGAAAAAAAACCTGTGTGCGAAATCGTGGATGAAGCCTTGTGGATATGGTTTCTTCAGGAACGTCGAAGAGCTACAGTACATACCTTAGAAATATTTTTGTACATGAAAATAGGTATGCGTCGGATTAAGCGGCCAAAACGGCAACCAGCCATGGGTCCAGTCCCAAGGTGGCTGGTTAAATGGGATTGTAACCTTCCTACATACCCTACCTTCCTACCTACCTACAATAATGTTACTCACCTCTGCTAGCCTCTCTTCTTCCATAAATTCTACTCTAACCTGTTCTTCCAACTCTTACTTCAACTACATTAAAACAAGAACAAGCTTTTAAGTCTCCTCCAGGGATCACTTCTGATTTAAGAATAGGGACTCCTTCTGAGAACAGGATGGCTCCTGTTGTCATGATAAGAGGTGTAACCTCCCTAGACACTGGTGCTTTCATTACAATAGCATTGCCATTTCCAGTGAAATTCCTGCCAGGGTTAAGGCTAACATTCCATTCTGGAAGGCCTAAAATAGGCTGTAATCGTGGTCCATCTGGCCAGACTTTACACCTTGTAATAATGCCTTTTACATTATAAAGTCATAGTAAGAGTTGAAAAAACAATCTGAAATGCCCCATTTTTTTCTCACCCAGACTTGAACAATCACATATGGCAGTCTGCATTGCTGAATGTTGTAGTGGCCATGCAGTACCCATCACCTAAATTTTCCTCTGAGTATCCCAGATCTTGCATGTAATTCAGCATATTTTAGTTATTTTTATTTAGCATACTTTGGTAGTAAGTTACATTATGTTTCTAGTGTTAATAAAGAAACACCCTCAATTATCACTATTAGCGACTTTTGGTGCTGAGTGAGTGAGGAGAAAAAATTTTAGCATTCACAAATAATATTTCTGTTATTGGACCTAGTACCCACAGTAGTGAATGTGTAATTCTGTAAGTAAAGGCTCCACCCAGCAAAGAAAAATCCTTCACTCCAAAAAAGATTAATAGTCCTCCTCTATTTCTTGCCAAGGTTTGCTCATCTTTAATATCTTCCAACCAGCTAAAGAGTGCAGAGCTCAGTCAGGGTTTGATATGAACAAGCAGCTCACTTGAGTATTGTGCTTCTTTGTTGAATTATTTTGGTAATTTCCATTTTTCTTGAACAAGTCTATAATGACACGCAGTGTCTACAGCTTTCTCACTGCTTCATTCAATTTATAACATCTAGCAGTCTTTAAACTTATTAGTTGACTTTATAATTGCTAAAATACTTTCTGTTGCATCAATCCTATTGCTTGCAATGAAGCCTAGTGACATAGGAGCTCCAAGGATAGGCTTTAAATAGCAAGTTAAAACATATAATGCAAGTTTTGCTGTTTTTCTCCAGATCTTTCTGCTGAAAGACTCCAGAAAGCTAAAGAAATGGGAGCTGATTTTATTATTCAAGTGGCTGGAGAAATGCCTCAGGTCTTGGCTGACCGAGTGAAGGGCTTGCTTGGATGTATGCCAGAAATCTCTGTTGAATGTACTGGCGTAGAATCGTGCATCCAGACTGGCATTTATGTATGTACCAATCTATTTATTTTTACTGCTTTTATTGTTTTGTGGACAGTACACTCATTTGATGCAAGTGGGTAAGTCAGGATTAGTGAACCCAGTGAGAAAATTGTAAGGCCTAAATGAAAGACCTATATAGGAGTCTAGGCTTCATCTGTGGACCCCTCCTGAGAATATTCCACTATAAAGGTTTTCCTCCAATGGCTATTATGTGTTTTCTGAATGTCTTTAAATGGTCAGAAAAAGTTTAGAACTTTCAAATATTTGGGGTTACTTGTGCAAACAGTACAGATTTCAACACAGGCTTTTCTAAGTAAGGTTCTTGATACATGATTATGTAAACAAAGTTAATTACACCCACCTTTATTTCTATGTTTTTATATATTAGAACATACCTAATCATTACCAAATCATAAAACGTGATAAATTTAAGATGATAAAAAATACATAAGATGTTACTGTGTAAATATTCAGTACAAAATAAGCCAACATGCAGAAGCAGTGCGTGAAAAAATAAGTACACCCTTCTGTATCAGTTTAGAAAGTAATATAAATCTGCAAACATTAGTGAACAGGATGTAGTACCATCATCTTTGACTGGTCAGTCTTGTCAATGCAGTTCTGTGGAAAACCCATGCCAAAGGTAGAAGTCCTATGCTGGCCTAGCTGTCTTTCTCAGGGGTGGGGGTTGATTTGTTTCAAACCTATTTTTTCTAAAACTCGAGTTATTTGTATAGAATGTAATTTGATTTTAATAAAATAAAATAAAAAAAACACTGGGAATGTGTGTCAACCTTGATACATGCACGTTCTGAGCGTGAAGTATAAACCAGCCCTAATATGAAATCCCTTATACCTTATGGGTGACAGAATGTGATATACTGACTCATCTCGGTATACTTTTTGTCCCAGGCAACTCGTTCTGGTGGAGTACTTGTCCTCGTAGGGCTTGGCCCAGAAATGGTAAAAGTCCCCATTGTAAATGCTGCTGTGAGAGAGGTTGATATACGTGGAATCTTTCGATACTGTAACACGTAAGTACTTTTGTTAATCTTCTGAATTCTCTTATACACTCGATGCTTCAAATGTTCACATTTCATGTGTCTTTGGAACCAGATACAGTGCTGCCCACTCACAGTTATGGATGTTGAATCCCCAGAGAAAAGCAGGACAAGGAGCCACATGTTCTCCACTGACAGTGGATGTGTACAGCGCACTCTACCCTAATTCCACTGTTGTGTCAGGCTACTCAGCCCTCCTTACCTCCCCTCATGTTTAGCAGTTAGTGTATATTTAAGCCAGTTATGCTTTAAAGCATAGCACCTTCTACATTGTTAGGTTTTACCTTGTACTTGATGCTACCGTCACAGGCTCTCAGAGGGTCATCTGACTGACACCCTCAGTTTTAACCAGCATTTGCATGTAATGGGTGACCCTAACTGGAATTCAGCATTTATTTATCTTGTCTCAAATTTAGTCTTAACAAGATTTCTTCTGTAGCCCACATCCTTCTTACAAAATTTATTTTTGAATGTTACCTTCAAAAATTAAAGTAATAAATAAATGTAATAATGTGAAATTCTAATGTTGGGTGCCTTCTTAATCCAGACTCAGTACACACTAGATGAAGTGGCCAATTATGACCTTATATGAGATCATAGTCACCTGACTGGAGCACACTGTAGTGGCCTTTAGTTCATAACATGACAGCATTCTCAAAAGCACTGCAGTTAGATGTAACAAAACCACACCAATATAAATTCCTATTAATGAATTTGAGGTATGGCCCACTGACAACACTAAGTGTAAACCTTTCCAATGAAAAATACACCTTTGTTGATATTGAGGTGGAGATCATAGTTATTTATTTGGCAAATAGCTTTCCTTTCTTGGGACTTTATATGATTATAAATACTTTGCCTCTGAATGCCTCCCTCCTGGCACTTCCTTATGCCACTTGTAGATAACCTGTGCCATGCTGGTCCCCATTGGCATTTCCCTAAACTGGTGCCTTAGTAGGACTCAAAGCCACATGTTATGGGGTTTCTGTTCCTTAGTAGTAGCTGATGTCTTGACACTGGCTTCTGGGTAAGTATTTTTATCACCAGTGCTCTAGAAATGGCATGCTGTGTCCACTAAGGGGGTACATGCTGTGTGGGAGTGTGTTCTTGTAGAAGTGGAGTTATACTAGAACCAAGATACATACATACACTGTGTATATGTACTACTGGTCAAAGGTTTTAGAACACCTAATTTTTTCCAGTTTTTTCTTCAAATTTAATCAGTGGAAATGCAATGAATGACCTAAAATGATGGAAAGTAAACTGCCAGAGGTTTAAATTTAAAGTTTAGGTTACCAAAAACTGAAAAAAGGAAATATCACAATATTACAAATGGGCCTTCTTCAGGTAACAACCTACAGATATTCGGCAGCAATTAAAGTAAATTAAGCCTTGCACGCTGAAGCAAACAATTTGCACAGGTGTCCCAACTTCTGATAATTACTTATAAACCCTCTCTGTCTGTCTCTAAACAGAGTTGGAGCAGACCGTGTTGCTATACATTCTGAAGTACTACTTGGACAATATTCCAGTGATAATAGCAAGAAAACAGAAATTAACAAATGAAATGAGACAGAACATTGCTACCCAGAGAAGTGTAGTCCTTTGGTTTAGAGAGATTGGCAAAAAAAAAAAAATCAGTGTCAGTGAGTACAGAGCACAGTGATGTCCTACTCAATCAGGCAATCGGAAACTGGATAAAACTCAATATAAGAGATCTGGCAGACCCAAAGTCACAAACCATTCAGAAGGCATGTTTCTGAAGGTCACCATTTTGCATAATGGGCACCTCACATCACAACAGCTTCAAGCACAGCTTAACCCATTGTTGCCTAAATTTATTTACAATTATTTCAAAAAAGAAACTATTTGTGTTTTTTCTGTCACATGGATGCTAAATTGAGTGGAGACTGTTAATTTGAATATAACACACAAGCAAACAATAAGCTGATATGTGTTTTTATCTTAGTACAACTTACCTCAAATTTGGACAATTTCTCCAAATTAGCAGCCAAAATCCACGTGCACGGCTACGCCAATACTTCGCTTCTATAAGACAGATATAGTTTCCACTATGACTGCTAGATGGTGTGACTGGTGCTTCCAATACGATCCTTGGTATGTATCGAATATGCATTCACTCGCATTGGCGGGATACATATGCCACCTCGGCGCTGCATTCAGGCCGGAAGCAGATTGATGCAATTTCACGACAATTGACTACAAGGGGTTAACAATGGTCGAAAAGAGCAAGTCTCAGTTTCTACTGTAAAGCGGAGGCTTTGTCCTGCAGGTTTGACAGGGTGAGTGGCAGTAAGAAAGCCATTCCTTTAAGGATAGAATAAGGCCTTGAAATACCGGCTGTAAACTACTGTCTACTGGACAAAGTCTCCTCTTTACAGTAGAAACTTGAGAAATCCTTGCCGAATGTACTTCTTATTTAATTTTATGACTTGTTAGTGTTTGTGTTCTGCCATGTCAGGTCATTCTTGTATCATAGTTTTGTTTTTTTTCAATGATAATCTTCAAATGATTTGTAGTCTGCAGCAGATTAGTAATTCTTAGCACTTCACTATTTTTCCACAGTTTTATTCCAAGTATTTCATATTAGTTCACTATGAATACATACAGGTGTAAATGAAAACAAGTTAGATGGAGAATTGTTGGTTTATTTGTCATTTGCATCCTATTGCTAATAAGGTGGGTGCAATAAAGAACAGTGAATACAGCTGTTTAAGACTTCATCAACACCACAGAATTTTCCATGTAAAAATGCCATTTGTATACCAAAACTATGCCAGTCCACTCAATTTTCACACCTCTGTGAAAGGATCTTCATACACACTAAAACAACCAAAAATGCATATGACATGGCCTTTTCCGCAAGGGTGCAGCACTCAAACAGTACCAAATATAATTTAGATGCATTTAAGCAACACAATGAGTGTCATAACAACTCTTCTGTTCCTGCTGTGTTGGAATATGGTTTTCTTCCGTGAAGGGTGACCAATCAGGGAATGAGATATTGTAATGAGCAGGCTCCAATTAGGGAAAGCTATGTTATAAACACGAGCTGTGATTAGAGTCTGCGGCTTCAAAACTAAATGTTTTCACTCATCCTCACTGCAATGCCAAGCCACTGTTTTCAGAGGAAGTTTACCAACCTCTATTAAAACTTTGAGGCTTAAACAGTATATGAGCGCTTTATAAATCTAAGGCTATCATTGCTCAGGTGCCATGTATCACTTGACCAATTTGCTCAACTTCTTATTAGTTTCCACTTGGGTTGATCACCTCTCCTCCAATTAACTTACGAGGATAAATCCCCCAAATGCTCCAGCATTATTTGCGAGATTTTGCACAATGCAAACCAACATTATGGGAGAAGAGCATTCAAAACCAGTCAGTGATAGAATTATAGAATAGCATAGATCTGGGGGAAGGGGACAAAACCATTGATAGGGTATGTATATGTGTATTTATAACTATAAATATATCAATAGCCAGAAATGCCTTAGAAAAGTTCAGTGGTCTCATAGTTCTTCAGTGGCGTCAGATTGTATGCCTGCCTTTGGAGAAGAGTGAGGCATTTCTCCGTGGGGGTGACTTTGCTGACAAATTGGTCTATTTATTTTGACAAGCATAGCTTCAGTAATGTTGTGGCAGCCTTACATAACTTAATGACAACTTCATGACAGTCCTTGGGTTCAGTGAGAGCCACACCCTTTCTGCTGACCATCTGTCAAACCTTATAATTGCTTTTAAGTTCCTTTTTGTATATTGGTGTTTTCGGTGTATTGCTAAGATGTGCATACGAGGTGTGGCAGAAAAGTAATGAGACTGGTAACACTGCAAGCGATCTGGCAACGCTGCGCTGTTGTCCTTGATAGAGCACGTGTATCAGTACCCTCCCATAGCTCAGTGCGAGTTTCAACTCCTTCCGTTAACTACGTGATTTTTGTGACTGCTATTAACGAAGTTGTGTTTTTGGTTGTGCGTCACGCAAAATGGAACAGCGAAATTTGGAGCAACGTTGTGCCATTAAATTTTGTGTTAAGCTTGGAGAATCGGCAAGTGTGACGTTTGAAAAGTTAAAACAAGCCTATGGGGAACATTCTTTATCCCGAGCTCAAGTTTTTCAGGGAGGCCTTCAACTTCGAAAACCAATGAAAACATCGAACGTGTGAACACTCTTGTGAGATCAGACCATCGTTTAGCATTAAGAATGTTGAGTGAACAATTAAATTTGAACAGATTTACCGTTCATCAAATTTTGACTGAACATTTGCACATGCGAAAGGTCTGTGCCAAAATGGTGCCGAAAAACCTCACAATTGAGCAGAAGGACAATCGAAAAAACGCATTCCTGTGGTTCCCCAGCCCCCTTATTCACCTGACCTCAGTCCGTGTGACTTTTTCCTTTTTCCTAAACTGAAAAATGTCCTCAAAGGACGTCATTTCGGGACTTTAGAAAACATCCAAAAGAGTGTAACGGACATGCTGAAGACTTCCAGCGCTGCTACCAACAGTGGGAACAACATCTCCATCGGTGTGTAGCTGCCCAAGGGAACTACTTTGAAGGGGATAACATTGATGTTTGAAACAAATAAAAACTTTGGTAAATAAAAAATCAGTCTCATTACTTTTCTGCCACACCTCGTATGTGAAGCTGAACACAAGTGTATTAAAGCTGCCATTCTCACAGATTGCATGTTGTGTCGATTGTTGGATTTTTTTTTAAGCTTTGCCCATTTCATGCCCATTGTTCCTCTTAAAAATCCCATGCAAGCTTGTTCACATATCATGCTAAAAGTATACAATCGCCATCGTTTGCATGCCGACTTAGTCGCTGGATATGTCTGAGCTTTGCCTGGCTTTTATGTGCTACTCTCCATTACTAAAAAAAGTGCACCTTCATATAAAATCAGGTTGAATTAATTTACAAAGATTCTTGTGTGTGCTGTGAGGCACTGTAAAGTGTTTATTAATGACGTGGCTGTGTCCCATTGTGCGTTTTTCAGGTGGCCCATGGCGATTTCCATGCTTGCTTCCAAGAAGGTGAATGTGAAGCCCTTGGTGACGCATCGCTTCCCCTTGGAGAAGGCACTGGAGGCGTTTGAAACAACAAGACGAGGCCTTGGGGTCAAAGTGATAATTCACTGTAATGTGACTGATAAGGAGCCCTGATGAACGGCACAGGTATGAGCCTGGTATACTCACGCAGTGGGACAATGATAAATAAGGCGTGCAGGTGCATTGGGCACAAAGAACATTAATGTCTGCTCATTTCCTGTTACAGATTTGATTCTCTGGATGCAGTTAAATGGAAGAGATGGATTTGGTGGCTTGACACATAGTCACCTTAAGTACAGAGAAGCTCAACACCAGTCACCTGCATCTGCCATTGAATGTTAGGATTTTTAATAAAAATATCACTGTATTACTTTTGCAGTTTTAGGATTCATTTATGAAGCCCCCTAATGTTGAGGAGCATAAACAGGGCAGGGAACGCAGCTATCAATGAGTGGGACATTAACCATTCTGGCACATTCCACTGTTTGTCCTTTCTTTTAATTTGATACACTTTTTTTTATTCTTTACCCAGTGGTGTTTTTCTACAATGAAGTCGAGAGCTGCACTCATCAGCCCCAGCAGCCACACTTTTCATCACAGCAGTGAATTCTGGCTGATAAGTGAACCTTGGTTTCACCCCCACACCCTCTGCCTTTCTTGCTCCCTGGCTTCACAAGTGGTGATTTTTAAAGACTTATTCAAAGTGAGAGCTGCTGCTTATGCCAATCTTGTGCCAAGGGTAGTGTAAAGTGACTGATGGCATGCAGTCTGGCAGTCACCCCTCAGCCTTGTAATAGATAGATAGATACTTTATTAATCCCAAGGGGAAATTCACATAATCCAGCAGCAGTATACTGATACAGAAAACAATATTAAATTAAAGAGTAATAAAAATGCATGTAAAAACAGACAATAACTTTGAATAATGTTAGCATATACTCCCCCCGGGTGGAATTGAAAAGTCGCATAGTGTGGAGGAGGAACGATCTCCTCAGTCTGTCAGTGGAGCAAAACAGTGATAAAAGTCTGTCACTGAAGCTACTCCTCTGCCTGAAGATGACACTGTTCAGTGGATGCAGTGGATTCTCCATGATTGACAGGAGTTTGCTTAGTGCCCGTCGCTCTGCTACAGATGTTAAACTGTCCAGCTTTATTCCTACAATAGAGCCTGCCTTCTTAACAAGTTTATCCAGGCGTGAGACGTCCTTCTTTATGCTGCCTCCCCAGCACACCACTGCATAGAAGAGGGCACTCGCCACAACCGTCTGGTAGAACATCTGCAGCATCTTATTGCAGATGTTGAAGGACGCCAACCTTCTAAGAAAGTATAGTCGGCTCTGACCTTTCTTACACAGAGCATCAGTATTGGCAGTCCAGTCCAATTTGTCATCCAGCTGCACTCCCAGGTATTTATAGGTCTGTACGCTCTGCACACAGTCTCCTATGATGATCACGGGGTCCATGAGGGGCCTGGGCCTCCTAAAATCCACCACCAGTTCCTTGGTCTTGCTGATGTTCAGGTGTAAGTGGTTTAAGTCACACCATTTAACAAAGTCTTTGATTAGCTTCCTGTACTCCTGTACTTAACTTTAACGTGGTAGTTTGGGCTTTGCACGCTGGTGCAATTGCAATTGCAGGCCATTGCTTGTGTGGTCATGGTGACATATCAGGTTGTGTCCTTTTTACTCTTCCTCCTTCAAACCAGCCATTGCTCTGTGGTGCATGGCTTAAGCTTGACTTAAGGTTAGTTCCTTTTTCCTAACCTTCCAGTTGTGCACTTCTACAGCTAAATGGACCACAATGCAGCACTAGCTTGGTTTGAAGCAAATAAAATACAAGTTTTATCTGTGTTTTATATCTATGCATGGAACAAGACACTTGGGTTATGATATGGTTTAGGTGTCATACTACAATATTCCCACAATATGAAAATTTCAAAGCAATGTTTTTAGTGTTACCTATTATTAGACATTCATAAATCAAAACACTGCACAAAAATCAAATCAATGTGGATTTACACAGTTTAACATACTCTTTTGTAAACCTTTTCTCATTAAAATCTTAAATATTAACAAAATATTTGCCCTGCATTAATGCAAGGTGTGCTTAATGTTGCTGCATGTCAGAATTTCCCCATACATGTAGTGATAATAAGCATATAAATCTAAAGTATGAAGTTAACTTTCTGCCAAACTTTCCACATTTAAGGTCATCTTTTTGTTTTGGGTTAACATCACACGTTGCCCCAGCAATGGCTGCCCTTTCCTGCTCGAATGCCTTACTAAGCCATTACCTGTGGGTCCTAAGAATAACTTACATTATTTTACTTTCTAGATTTCCTTTTAAGAAAAATGACAATATTGACGTGCTACAAGAAGCCAAGAGCTTTCTGTTGTGACAATGACACTTGTACTTGAACCTGCTGGGTACAGACTTCTAATATGACCAGAAAAGCAAGCACTGGGAAGTCAGCTGCTTTCTCTCTCTGCCACAGTAGAGGACTGCTGTTCCGAGATCCACTGCTGTATTTTATCGAAGTCTGTATCTGGCGTAATTGTATTGCTGTCTTGTGCACTCGTTCTCACATCCATGGCTCATGAGAGCTGCAGAATCCGCAGCTTGCTGCTACCTGTAGCATGTGAGTTTACCATGAAGACTACAGGGTGGGCCATTTATATGGATACACCTTAATAAAATGGGAATGGTTGGTGATATTAACTTCCTGTTTGTGGCACATTAGTATATGTGAGGGGGAAAACTTTTCAAGATGGGTGGTGACCATGGTGGCCATTTTGAAGTTGGCCATTTTGGATCCAACTTTTGTTTTTTCAATAGGAAGAGGGCCATGTGACACATCAGACTTATTGGGAATTTCACAAGAAAAACAATGGTGTGCTTGGTTTTAACGTAACTTTATTCTTTCATGAGTTATTTACAAGTTTCTGACCACTTATAAAATGTGTTCAATGTGCTGCCCAT
>JANRMT010062827.1:31535661-31605810 GCA_026402145.1 Polypterus bichir lapradei | reverse complement strand
ATGGGCAGCACATTGAACACATTTTATAAGTGGTCAGAAACTTGTAATAACTCATGAAAGAATAAAGTTACGTTAAAACCAAGCACACCATTGTTTTTCTTGTGAAATTCCCAATAAGTTTGATGTGTCACATGACCCTCTTCCTATTGAAAAAACAAAAGTTGGATCCAAAATGGCCGACTTCAAAATGGCCACCATGGTCACCACCCATCTTGAAAAGTTTCCCCCCTCACATATACTAATGTGCCACAAACAGGAAGTTAATATCACCAACCATTCCCATTTTATTAAGGTGTATCCATATAAATGGCCCACCCTGTATTACAATACAGTTGGCATTCCTATACTTATTTGAAAATAAGCTTGTGGATGTCTATGAAACAATGGTGCTCTTTTCTGTTCTCGTCACGTTTCAAACTCACTGAGGTGTGTGTGTGTGTGTGTGTGTGTGAGAGAAACACAACCCGCAGTCCAAGCCCCTTTCACATACAGTGATGCTCATCGTGTACCGACGCTTCTGCCAAACTGAGCTCAGCTTGTCATGTTACACCTCAATTCTGTTTTTTCAATCAGATCTTTAAATCCCTTTAACAAGACTTTTTTTGTATGCCTTTCAGTCATGTGGTAATCTCACACAATCTTTTATTGGCAGTATTTTTGTATCATGAAATTCAAAACAGTAAAATTTTGCCTCATGCTTATATTTATATAGCACCTTTCCATAGTGAAGATTGGAGCAAGCTGCTGTGTTGGTATAATGGGTTACGTATTTGTACAGTCTTAGCAAAGAACTTCCTCAGCTCGTGTGGGTGTCCTACAGTAAGTCCATGGTGGGCCCTCATGCTAGGCCTACTTCTGTAAGACTCCTTCATATCAGTAGAGTGGCTTATAAGTTTTGCTAATGATAATAAGCAAGAGGAGAAATAAAGAGGCCAAGGAAAAAACTCCTTATCGAATTCTGAGAACTGATGAACCATGAAATGTAAAGCAGTGGATGGTAGCTCTGTTACCTTAAAAACGATACCGAGGTGATGCCTCCATGCTGTTCCCCTTATGTCCTTTACTTCTTACCTTTGTAACCGCAATTTTTTGTACACAAATAAAAAAAAAAACACCATAAAAAAACGGCCACATATGTTGGCATCTTCCCAGCAATTGTGTGACGTAGTGGCTATTTCTCAAGAAAAAAAGCCTTAAGATTACTGCTTCAGTGCCCGAATCCGAGTCACCGCATGACTGTAAGAAAGTCACGTATCCCACGTACACTTCAGTTATAAAAGTGCGTACAAGCAATTGCATTCTAATCTTAAGTCATCTTAGATAAAGACAGTTGTCACATATACAACAGAAACCTGGGCATGGCATTGTGCCCACACCCATCAGAAAATATAACTATTGGCCAGCCATTAAGAATCTTACATAGTTGTTAACCCCACCACATCCTTTTTTTAAATGTACAAACATTGATGAATTCTAATACATCAATCCATTTTATCATTCAAGAAAGCTGGAGCTGATCTTTGATGCATTTGGCTTGGCTTGATTGGGACCCCAGCCTCTCATTGACCTTTCACCCCGATGAACCAGAGACACGGGCAGAAACTGTTACGTTGTCACAAAGAGCGAGTGGGCTGGGATGTAAACTCCCAGCTAGAGTTGAGGTACAATCAGCAACTGTGCCGTACATATTTAATTTGAGATTTAAAAAAACAGATAAGATAAATCCTTTTATTTAAATTATAGTACATAGTGAAGATTTCAAAGGCATAAAAATACTTCATACAAGCTTCATATTTTAAAGAAATGCGCTGAGCTAAATGACACTTGACAACTGTAAAAATGATCTTCAGCTGACAATTCAAGCGATTCTTACACCAGATGGTCGCTTTAGAAGAGCTCGGGCTGGATGCGTTTATCCCTGCTGCAGCGTAAATAAGAATTACAGAGTAGGCAGATAATGAAACGCTGTACCCCCATTTAATAGAGAATTCGTGTGGACTGTTACTCATACACATTGTCATGGAGTAAAAAAAGAATATTTGTGCTGAATATTTTATACATGGGTTGATTTCTTTCTCGACTGCATAGCAGGGAATGATCCAGCCATTTCTGATTAATAAAGAAGTCATAAAATGCAATATTGTGCTTAATTTAAAAATCTAATCCAGAAAATGGTTAAACATATTTGAATTCAAGAAGCATTAAAATCAATAGATTTGTGTTGATTCATATTGATTAAACAGTGTGCTATCAAGTCCTGTTCACTTTACATTTTTTAAATAGATATTACAGTAAATGCCCGAGGCACTAGCCTAGCCAGAGAGCTCAATGTGGACTGCGACTGGCTGATGGCAGACAGTGCAGCGGCGTAACAGTACTTGCCCTCTCACTCCAGCGCATTGCCTAACACTAAAAGCAATTGGTTTGCTAATCGCATGCTTTCTCATGCTTTCGACATTTCAGTTCTTGCAGTTTTATTTCAAATGTTGTATCCCACCCATTCAACATCAGTGCTACTTGTTGAAATTTCTCCAGAATTCAGTTAAAGGATATGTGTTTTTTTTTTTTTTTTTATTTTTTATTCAATATGGTAGTCTCATTAACCCCCACCACCCCACCCCAATATTACTCCTTCATTGCAACATGCAGCCATTTTTTTCCAGACTTAGAAATTCTCGTAGTGATGAATGAAGTGAGTCTGATCACGCTTGTTAATCTTTCGACAGGCTTTCTCAACATTTTTCGTTAAACCTGGGGGGCCACAGCTGAACACGCCAATTTTGCTGACCTGCAAGTGACAAATCAAACATGTCAGAAGGGTTTAAAATGCATTAAGGTTTATTGCCTGCAGTGCCTTTCAGAGTGAGCCACATAAGGCATTTTACAAATCTTAACAGAAATGCAAAAAGAAATGAAGTAAGAGCGATTGAGATAGGAAAATGAGGATGCATGGTAGTCAGCACCATCTATAATTCTGACCATAAAGATATTAGGGTCAGAAATGTGAGCAGAGGACAGTCATGAGGCTAACAGCCTGGAAAACTTAAACATTTCCAGAACCTCTATTTTGGGGGGGAATATCAGTAGAAAGGGCAAAGCCACGCCAACGTAGGAAGGACCACACAGAATTTGAGTGGCCTTCTAAAAGTGCAAAAGCGAAGTTCATGTTTACAATTCTGAATCTACTTTTATTTCTAAAGCAAAGATCCCAAAGTCAACACAACGTAAGATGCTATGTGACAAAGACTTACAGAGTTAATCTTCTGCAAATCATTTGGCTGACTTTTCCAAAGCCAAGGCTACATTGTGCCCTTGGTGAGGTTGGTGGGTTAATGTGGACACACTTTGTTGGAAGCAAACCTCTGGGACATTTGTGCTTATTGTATAGTATTTGAACACAAAGTCTAATAAAGTGATTTGAAGTTTGCAAGAATAAAAACAGACCTACCTCTGGATGAACGTCCTGCAGGGAGTTAAAAAATGGAACGAAAGGTGGCCGTCCAAAGTGTGTAATGGAACGGAGTCCGGTAAACAAGCTTCTGTTTAATACCTTCTGGAAATGTCTCTCACAGATATACTGCAATTTAACAAAAAAACAAAAAAAATAAAAAAAAAAAGGACGACCCCATTTAACTCGTATAAACCACGTGAGGCCAAGGAGAGCATTTTATGTAGTGGGCACCAACACAAATTACACAACTGGTTGCTGGTGGATTTGGAGCTTGATGCCTTGTGAAGCTTATGCATTTTATACACTGGAAATGTATGGAAAAGGTTATTTGGTAGGAATAATCACATTATACCAAGAATGAACTTAATTTTAAATATTTCTACAGTAGAAGATACTGCATGCAGTAAAATACTGTACAATGAAGGACTTTGCTTCAGCTCATATGTTTATATCTTTCCTTATCTGAGATTTACACTTATCACTTATATATTACATACTTCCACATAACTCAGAGCTATTTATTCTTAAGCCATCTTATCATGTTGTTAAGGACACAACCTTCCCAAAGAAATTGACAAAGCCCAAGTATAAATACCACTGCAGTATTTTCTGATGATTCTAGAAGAATCGTAACTCTAATAGCCATGAGCTCTATCAGCTTTTCTTCTTTATTTACTTTCTTGTATACGAAGCATAGGGAAAGTATTGTAATCGTCCAAAAATTCAATGTCAAGATTTTGACGAATCTCGACATTCGACCTCCCCAAATCCGAAAATACCATTTTTAGAATTATGTCTGTGTGTGTGTGTGGATGGTTCTTTAATGTACATAATATAAAAATGTAATCATTGTCTTGCGGTTTACTCCTCAAATATCCTTCCCCATATCTTCAGTATACGATAAGATCTAGGGGAGACCACTCCAGATTTTTATCATTTTGTGTTTCTCTTTAATTGACAAATCAGAAATGTACTTTGACTTTAAAGTGACTCTCCTGTGCTCTTAAGTGGCGCCCTCTCTCAAACATTTCTACTTACCAGCATGGTAGTTCGGAGGTCAAATTTCTCTGCCAGTTGAGTGATGTAGATGTGAACAGAGACCAAGTTGTTTTTGTCATTTGTCTCCAGCTCTTTGATGATGTCTGTGAGCCACTCGAACTGGCGCTGAGTCCGGGTCACCCAGATAAAATATATCTGACAAAAGTAAAATGCATGGAAACAGCCACCCAGTTATTACAGGGACATGCCACATTACATTGGTTTTACAAGGCAAGATCAAGATAATAAATGTATAAAAAATACATTTTAAGTAAAGACAGACTGAGTGTTGGGCATTTTGATTGGACTGTTAAGGAGGTAAAAGGCAGTTCATGTTTGACATACAGTATTTTAATGTTAACTACAGCTCATCTAATATGGCCATTGTTTTTTAATAACCCCGTCATCCTCTATTTTAAAGATACCCACAATTTTTTCACTGTCACCATACTTAAAATTGTAATGTTTACAGGTCACATTTAGGTATGTGAGGAGCAAGCCAAAGCAGTTAGCGTTGTTGGTTTGATTGCGTTTTCATTTCAGGGTCTTTTGTCTCATTCATTTGACTTAAGCCAACTTTTAGCCAAGCAGGAGAACAGGACTTTATGATGTTAAGTTAGGAATGGACTAGGGTCAAGACACCATTTTTTGCCCATGTTGCAGGTAATTTATTTCCAATAGACAAACTGTGCTGTTACTCTTCATTTTCTTAATATTTACATGTAGTACAAGTGTTGTTTTCACAAAGCAAATCCATTGCCATGTAGGACATTTTTAAGCAATGCACCTGACCAATCACAGGTTGCTTTTGTACTTATTTCTGTAAAAAATATATGCTTTACATTTTATTTCACTCTGCTGAGACAGAATTATGGCATACAATTGTATTTACAGAAGAGAAAATAATGTGACAGAGAGTGGGAGTGCAAGGTTCAGTTTTATATTCTTTTAGTTGGGGGAGTAAGGCTGCTGCAGGTTGTGGCAGATGCACAAGTTGAGCCAATGCTGATTTTTGAATTAGCCGGGTGCTGAGCTGAATTAAGGTATGACTAGACTATAATGTGGATTACCCAAACAGCAACAGGGAAGGCAGCATAATAATCAGTAAATAGCCCTATCTGGTTTATCCCCTGCCATTTCAGGGATACTGATCCCAGCCCCCTTCTTAGCCCAAGGCAGTGAAAAACACACTGTGCTGTATATAAATTTGGGCGACTAGAGCCAGTGTATTTAGCAAGAGAAATCATTTTTATTTCACTACAAAAAAGTCTTCTTGGTATAATTTAAAAAATTATATCTGACAAAAAATCATCCTTAAACGATTGCTACCACTGTTATAGTTTATGAGGAGGTTTGCTGTTATGTAGTGCGACTGTACCTTTTTGCACTGGATCTTGCAGTTAATGGATGACTTGAAAACGAGATCTTTTAAAATTGAAGCAAAGGGGGTAACACCAATGCCACCTCCAACCAGTACAGAAACTTCAAAGTTGTTCCACTCCTGGTGGCCTTCCCCAAAAGGTCCATCAAGGTACAGCTAGAAGAGAAAGACACCATTGTTTAGTTTTGTATATTATGCATACAGTACTTTGGTGTTTTGTTGACGCTCCCAAAGAGCCTCTTATGAACTGCATATATTTGTATATTCCTGAAATTGAAGTTCTGACAGGGAAACTGACCCTCGGCAGTCATCAATGGTAAGCAGTCTTGTAACTTTATCAAGTACCGTCTTGACTAGGGGCTCAGAGAAATGGGGGTGGTGGAGGGGATCTCAAAACCAAATGAATCGCATACAAGGTACTTTACACCAAAACAGAGTTTATAAAACACAAAAGATATAAACTGCCTAATACTGTTTTTAAAAATTATTATTCCACAGAAAAAAGAGCAGGAAACACTTGGCAGCTACATGCCAGTAGCTTTCATTTGATTTCTTCATCTGCCTTTTACAATCGTCTAGCTTATACATTGTGCGATCCTCTCCACCTTCTTGATCTGGCCAGCCAAGTTCCCCATTTCAGTGCTCTATCTGGCCAAGGTATATTATTTTCAACAATATCTACCAACTGAATACTTCATAACAATATGAAAAAGTGTCCTTTATTTATTTATTTTTTTTTTTTTTGAAAAAAACAATTTATAGTTTATGATGTTAGAAAATGAGGTAGACCAAAAAGCACTGGAGGTCTTAGCGAGATAATAACACAATACCACCTACTTTAGGGTAGCTGCCCAGCTCAGAGATGCTCTCCGTGGAATAAGCCTCTCGTAGTTTTGTTGTCCATGGTCCCACTGCCCTGATGTGAAGACTGAGAGTATCCTCATGTGGGGAAGATGTTAGAGTAAATGGATGGTATTCGTTTGTGCCCAAGACAAGGCAGGCAATTCGCACCCACTGGCCAGACTTGTACACAAAATCCTGAGGCCTTTTAAACTCCAGGTGTGTAACGCCTTGAGAAAAGATAACAAACAAAAGAAAATATACAAAACATTAAAACACATTTAAGTCTGAAATGCAATGATTAAAAAAAAAAAAAAAAAGGGGGAATAACACTGAAAAAGACAAGTCAAATAATCTCTACACTTAATAGTTACAGAGGGGAGAATCCTCAGGAGCTGGCTGGCTAGCTGATACACATGTAGATTTGTAGTTATTAGGATGGCATTTCTCAGCTCGTTTCATTTTTCTTGTAGACTGCATAACAAAAGTACTGCTGGCAGTAGATCCAGGAAAAGAAAATATTATAGAATATTACCAAAGAATTTGTATAATGGTGTGATAATTCTAACCTCTCCCTCCATACTTATGTTTATTATATATATATATATAAACAATGATAACTATTATCCTTCCTTATTCATTCTGGATAAGCTCACTTCCCCTGTGCCAACTGCATAAACTCACTCAAAGAGAAAGACAGTCATCAGATTTCACATTTTGGGTGTTGAGTTAACTTAAAGTCAGATGCTGTAAAATGGTTTTTGGAAAGTAGCCACTGTTCAGACAGCATTAAATTAGTATTGAATTAAATGAACATTTCACTAAGACTTGACTTGTTCTGTGGCAGCAGATAACAAGATGCTAAAGTATGTGTATTTTAACTTTTGTATACAATTAAAGACTTCTGATATACTAAAGTAATCCTTAAATTTTCCTGATGAACTTGGTGAGCTTGCCACCTTGATCTACCATTCTCTAGTAGTGATGTTTCAATGGCAGAGATTAATCCAATGTCTCAGCGTACCCGAAGGAAGGAGTTCTGCTTTCACCACAGCAATTTCAATCTTCTTCCGGTTAAGGCTTATCAGTTTGTCTCCAAGATATAGGATGGCAGGAGGGATGAGGTAGACGTGAAAGCGAGGTTGCTGTATGAGGGCAAAGCTTCCATGGATCACAGTCTGTGGAAACGGGATAACACAATCAAATTTACAGGACATGTAATAATTCCGTATAAAAACTAAATTCAGAAAATGCTCTGCATGGAGGTGGACATGTCGATCTTGTGCTATAGTAGAACACAGTAGGTTGTGGTGGTAGTTGTGGCTAAAATAAAGACTTGGTCGTTTCTTCTGTATTTACTTGTAAGTTTAGTGAGGGGCTTCCTGGGAGAACTGGAAGGCATGTGTGCTTTAAAAACTACAGTATATACCTAAGAATGTATCCACAGAGTACATTTTAAGACATTATCATCATCCTGATCAGCAGTAGTTAGTAACTCATTTTCAAATACAAAAGACATATGTACATAATGTTACAACATATAAAACATTCAGTCATTAACCAGGCAATGTTAACCTAACTTACACATCCTTGAGAGGCAGCTGGAGTCCCTAGAAAAAGAACTATACTCAAACCTTAACCTAACCCCTGTGTTAACCCAAAGGAGGTATGTCAGAATAAAATATTCAGAATTTCTGTAACTATCTGAGGTAACACTAAGAAACCATTTTGTGTTGTATATTTACCAGAATGTACATCAGGACGTAGAGGTGATGTGTGATCCAAAAACCACGGAAACTGATGCGTCGGAAGTAGTGGGAGGAAAAGACATACATGATGGCCAGCAGCAGGAGAAGCAGCACGCCAGTTACTCCTGCAACACAAGACAATGTGTAGATTAGAACCCGATGAGCGCCATGGACCTTAAAAAAAAGCAGGATCTGCACACCACAGGGACATGAGTTGATGCTTGTTTAGATGTTTTTGCAAGTATACATAGGCCACATGGGTAACACTCAATGAAGATCTCCTGTTTGTATTCAGCTTGGTAGTCAGTGCATTTAACATGGGGATTGGGAGAAGCTGTCAAATTTGACTTACCTGGCACAGTTTCAAAAACCCACCAGTAAAACTTCTGAGGCAGTTCAGACCTGCAAATATCAAACAGCAGGGTGTGAGAAATGAAGACATGTCAAGGATTGGGCTTGGGGGGATAGGGTAAATTTCTCTTGCTTTAGCAGTACGACTACAGGCTTCAATGGCTTTATTAAATATTGATAACAAGCAAAACACGTAAGATTGTGTTTCATACATGGTGGATGTTGAGGACTGCTGGTCCTCCGTTCTTGAGTTCAGTTAATTCTGCATAATAACTAACCAAATAGGATGGCAAACAGACCTAGAGGAGAGAGAGTAGGTGTCAGTGAGTAGGTGAAATATTCAACTTACCCATCATTGAAGAAGACATTTGGAAACAAGCAGGACAAAATGCTGAGTGGACTCACACTAAAGATGTAAACATTCACAACATGACCAAGTGTGTGGAGAACTGAAACAGAAAATAGCATGTGATGTTACTAACATGTCACTTAACAGGCCAAAAAAATATAAGCCAACTTCCCATATGGTGCAGCTTTCCAAAATATTTGTGTTACACATCTTATATATAAACGTCTACACATGGAAGTGTGTGTGTCTGTCCGGTCTGGAAGTGAGTCGGGGTAAGGGCTCCACCTCTGAGGAAACAGAAAACTCACTTGACTGCTACTAATAACACAAGAGAGGCGAGCACGTCAGCAAAAAGAAACCTCACTGAAGAAAGACAAAGTAGACTTAGCCGCTAACATCGGTGAAACGGTATCCCTTTTACTTTTCCTCCCACCACTAATGCACAAGTGAGGCGAGCATGTCAGCAAAACGAACCCTCCTAGGAAAGAGCGAGAGACGCCCAGAGTAGTTCCTTTCAATTGCCTGACATCTCTACATTTCATTCAATTTTTTCTAGGACCCCAGGCTTTTTACAGCACAGGCTTACACAGCTAGTATTGTATTATGTTCTGTGTGCAGTTATTCGATGTTTTCGATCTTTTCCTTAATAAAGGAAACTATGGAGTAATACTGCTGTATCTAAAACAAGACAGAATTTCTGAGGTAAGATAGTTAAGTCGCTAATCATGGTGAACAAGAGAGACGATGACATGCTGCATGCTGATTAGCATGTGCAAGTAATAGTTTCACTGTACTATGTACACAAGACAATAAATGACCGTGTAAACCATATTAATTATTAAATTAAATCGACAAAGAGTGCTCTCTTGCTTTAAAAGTAATCTGAATATCAATATACTAATTTTTTTATTGTCCTGAGAAAAAGCGGATTTGTTAAATCAGTATTTCGACTGTTTTCAATGGAAATTTATTAGGAAATTTAGAAAAATGCACCAAACACAGAACACCCCAGGAAATTGGAGCTGCCATGTGTAGTGCGCATCACGGCTTACTAGTGGTAGATCATTTGTTTTTTCTGGGGTGAAGACGACATCTTCAGTTGTAGAACGTTCACATCTGTTATACAGAATTCCTAGTTAATAACATTTTCTGATCAATCAAGGCTGAGCACTTCTTGCTACTGTGTGACGTTGTGGTTCAATATCTCTTATCCGTAAGATTCTTTACCTGATGCACCAAATCTGAAAACCATAATAGAACTGAAAACGATATAAAATTTCAGAAACAATCTGAAGTTCTCAGGTTTATGTATGGGATGTAATTCTTTTTAATATAATTTCATTAGTTTATTTAGTTGCGGTCATTTTTTTTATCTGAGTTTTATTGCATCTGTCAAGTTCGTGTTACGTAATTCAAAATTATAGGCTCCTCTGTGCACAGCAATGTTCATCAACATTGGCTAAAAATGCATATAAATAATCAAAATCCTGTGGAATCTTGTCAGTTTTGGAGCAAAAGGGATTGTTATCACAAGAACCTCTTTTATACTGTTTTGTGGAAACAAAAAACGTAATTGAAATCCTTACGTGTAAGGAAAATAGCCGACATAGCAATCCATCGGTGGAAGTCCACAGCCGCATCAAAGGGGATGTAGTGGTTGAGAAATGTCTCCCGCAAAAAAGTGATTAGGTTACGGCACATTGTCAGAAGCAGGTAGGAATAGGTGAAGGATATTGAGGCTGCAGACCCACGGGAAACAATAATTCCCACCATTGTAGTTTCGGGAATTCCTGTTGTCTCTGCTTGCAGCCCATAATCTGAAATCAGAATCCAAGAAGGTTGAAAAACTAGCGAAACAAGAGTCTACAATTATCAGAATGTTAGTGTGTGGTATTGCTTTTAAATTTGCTGGCATACACCATGACAAGCAACAGAAACAAAATTGCATTGGAGGAGATTATTACATGCCACACAGACTAATTTAAATATGCTTTCAACTTGGTAATTTTCTAGTTAAACATTTCTACATATTTCTCACTAATTGCCAAATAAAATATTTTGTGGGCCTCACAGTTCAAGAGTCCATGGTTTGAATCCCAGGTCTGGTTGCCATCTTTCTATTCTCACCAGTTTGCCTGCCACAACCCAAATATTTTTTTGTTTCTTTATTTTGGCAACTGTAAGTTTTCACCTACAATGGACTCATTTAATGTACAGAGCTGACTTACACCTCCCATCTAATGCCACCAGAACAGGAACAGATTCCATGTGACCATCACTTTAATAAGTAGGTTTAAAAAAAAAAAAAAAAATGGGTGGATGAATGAATGTAAATGTTTGATTGGAGTATCAATTCTAGTGTACGGCACTTTGTGCCAAGTTTGTTGCTCCAGCACACTGACAGTAAAATTGTAAAGTATTAGGAGAGCTCACTAAATGGATGATAATGAAAAGTACACTTACGATAGCTGCGTTCCAGAGTGACTCCTGCAGCAATACCATAGAAGATGAGAAAGCATACTATATGGCGGCGATAATTTTCAATGAAGCGCTTGAACTGTTGGATTTTTTGATGAATTTTGCTTCTGTTAAGTTTTTCCCGTTTGGCTTCAGTGTACAAATTAGGCTGGTAGGAATTGGGCCTTAAAAAAATAAATAAATAAAAACACGTCAAGTATACATCGTTTTCATATTTTTTTTTCCTACCTAATACAACACTGTGATTTTAAATGCTGACATTCGTGACTAAATGCTCTGCAATTCTAATGTTTCCCAAAAGTGCTTTCTAAGCTTAGCATGAATAGATAACAGATGTCAAACAACGTTCACCACAGCAGAGTTGACAGCTTCATCAAAACCCTTAGCCACTGTAAATTAAAAACTGCTTACCTGGATGACTGTGCATTTCCAGCCAAGTCTGTAATCGGGCAGCTTGGCATATGAGCAACAATGAAAAGCGTGGCACAGATGACGTCAGGCTAGCAAGGCTTATAATGATGATACAGGCTGAGTGCCAGGCACACGTGTAATGCCACAACAAGGGAACTTTTACTTGAACAGGGCATCCCCAGAGTTCTTAGTGATTAGTTTTACCTGCACCTTTGTGAACTTCTGGCTTTACTGGTTTTTTATGTTGAACGAGTCACATAAAGGAGCTGCAACTTGAGGAATGGTGACTAGTGATTTGGATGAATGCAGAATCATTTATCACACCATAAATCAATGTCGTACATCTAAAATATCCAAGCTCCGACACTCATTCATAACGCCACCTAAGAAGTGTTAATCTTGGAAAATAATGGGATTTTAATAAACTATATTAAGAAAACATCTGGTTAGTCCCCATATGCCCTAAAATGTCATTGCTGAATGGTTCTAGCAATTCAGAACAATGTGGACTACTTAATGAATGAATGACATACCCAGAAGGAAAATAGGAAGTTAAATCATTGAGGTTAAGGAGGCTGCTGCTGAACAGGAAGTGACCTTAGTGATTGGTTTTCAGTTTTTCAAGTGCAGCTCCGACACACACAGTGCCAGTTGCACTGAACAGGTAATAACTGATGTTAAGTCATTTAGTGTGGTACAGTGGTTAAGGCTTTGGACTTCAAACCCTGAGGTTGTAGGTTCAGATCTCACTACTGACACTGTGTGTGACCCTGAGCAAGTCACCTGACTTGCCTGTGCTCCAATCGGAAAACCAAAAGAAATGGAACCAATTGTATTTCAGATGTTGTACAGTAAGTCACCTTGAATAATGGCGTCAGTCAAATAAGTAATTGTAGAGACAGCTGTACAGGATTTTGAGTGTAAAATGTAAAGAAACTAGTGGGAGTACACAGGCCCCTGCATACCACATTTCTAGGAGTGCTTGCCACCGTTTTCTACATTTTCTCATTTCCTTACACTTGATCTTCCATAAGAGTTCGGGCTCACTCAGTTTAGGTTTGCTTCTGGTTAGACATTTTGCATATTAAGCTTTGCCCGTTTCACCGTTGTTATGTTTAAGGGACAGTATAAACTATTGTGAGCTTTCATCCTCACAGGCATGTTGGGTTACAATTCTAGTGCTTTAATACATTGTGTTAAATAGTCCACAAAGTAAAATCACTCTTCTGCCTCTGTATGTGATACCTGCAAGAACATGGTCACCTAGCCATGTCCTCCAATTGCAGCGCTCACATCCCCTCAGAGATCGCATACTTGTCAAGCTTTCAGTACTCATGACAGTGAGAGCTCATGTTTGATTAAAGCATTTGAGGAGTGGGGGAGCAGACGGACTGTGCCACCTGCATTTTTTTAAATATAAAACAGATTGATTTTTGGAAATCTGAATTTTGGAAACAGTACTGCATGGCAGCATTTAGGTCATTATACTACTAAGTGGTTTCTATACTTTGCTATGCCAAGGAGATTTCTACTTGAAAGTAATTTTATTCATATTTCTTATGCTGTCATTCATTCTGCTGCCTAGGCAACTGTAATTTTGCCCATTTTGCCTAAAGACTTCGCCCCGTAGACTTCAAAACAAAGCAAAGTTTTACAAAGATATACAAAGTATTTCAGAATCTGCTGAATCATTTATGAAGTCATCTGCCTTATCAGTACACAGCTTTCCAGAATTTCCAACACGTCACTCATGTGTCATTCTGTTTTCAATTGATATCATGCCTTTTACTAGGAGCACCATGGCAGAAATGCTGGAGTTGCAGATTTTAAAATCTCCTGTACAGCCACAACACACTTCCACTGATGTGCGGAGATGGCACCCTGCCCAGCTACACACACACACAGGTGTGGAGAGTCAGCCTGACTGCAGGCATTAATTAGTGGCTGCCAGGTGAAATCGTAACCACCAGACATTATTTCACTTGCACCCGTCACATTTCGTTAGTGACAACAGAAGGCTGACTTTGCACACTTTGCTCCCTGGCCATGACAACTCACTCTCGCTTCTTTGCTCACTGACGATAACTCCTCACTCTCGCTTCTCAATGATTTTGTTTTCCTTTTTGAAAAGACAGGATTGAAAAGTAATCAAATATGATCATCAGTCAGCTTCCACATTCCTGTTGGATGAAGGGATGACCGTGCTTTCCCAAAAGAACACAAGACAGCTGCAAATTCAGAGGACTGTTTGCTGTTACTAGATATCCTCATGCAAAAGAAACATTGGACTGCAGATTCCTTCTTATTGCAACACTTTGTAAAATGCTGGCTGTTAATGGCACAGCAGGAGTTTGTGGAAGTTCCATCATGAAAAGTCAGAAAAGAAGCCACACCACAGGCATCCAGCAGTCTCCAGTATCTTATATTGAGGTGATATGAGAGATCATGATGATTACTATTGTTTCAGATAATGTTCATGGTTTGAGGATGTAGCAGAAGGCAACATAACTTAAGAAATCACTGGGAAAATGAATTGCTAATGTGTCAACTTAGACAGTCGCAGGAATCCATTATGAATCTGAAGTCAATAACTTCTCACTACTACTAAAATCCAAGAACACTAGCTATATAACTGTATCACCACTATGGGGTGCTGTAGTTTAACTTTAATACACGATTGAGCAGTTTGTTCATTCCTAGGCATCCAGTAAGTGCGAAGAATGTTGGCTAATGCAGTGTACGGTTACACAATCAACACATTTTACTAGGGAAATAAGGCAAAGAAAATAAGGTAGTGTATGTACAATGTAGCCAGCAATGTAAGCAAAAAAAAAAAAAAAAAAAAAAAAACGCACACAATCTTCCTAATAAGAAACAGTCAGTTTGCTTAACATCAGTCACACAGTCAGCCAGACAATAAGATCTCTTGAACCTTGGACGAAGGACAGGCCTACTTCAGGACTTTCTATAGCACTGCATATGAAAACGTGGAATCAAACAGTGCATCATTTTACATAGCATATTTTATTAGGGGTTCTGCCTATAAAAGTAGTTTAGTTTTTTTGAAAATGTACACATCTCCATGTGCAGAAAGACAAGCTTGGCTTCCCTTCATACTAAACTGAATACGTACTGACGTACTAATACATACTAACCCCTACTCTTTTTTTCGGTTTCTTTTTCCGGTTTCTATGTGGTGGTGGCCTGCGCCACCTCCACCTACTCAAAGCTTCATGATGCTCCAACAATGATGGATGGATTAAAAGGCAGAAGTCTACATGACCATCATCATCAAGCCCTTCCGTGAGAACCCTAAATCCAAAGAGGACTGTTTAATTTATGTTAGGTAGAATGCCCAGAGGGGACTGGGCGGTCTCATGGTCTGGAATCCCTACAGATTTTATTTTTTTCTGCAGCCGTCTGGAGTTTTTTTTTTTTTTTTTTTTTCTGTCCCCCCTGGCCATTGGACCTTACTCTTATTCGATGTTAATTTATTTTGTTTTCTTATTGTGTCTTTTATTTTTCTATTATGTAAAGCACTTTGAGCTACTGTTTGTATGAAAATGTGCTATATAAATAAATGTTGTTGTTGTTGTTGAATTGCTCACAAGCAGACTTGACGAATGGAGAGGCCATCTGCCTACCTTGCAGCTCATGACACATGCACTTCATTTCCATCCTGGTCACGGTCTGTGCCGAGTTTGTAGATTTTCTTTGTTTCCTTAGGATGAGATAGTATGGGTCCTTATTCTAAAAGACGTGTTTAAGATAATTTGGAACTTGAAATTGCACTACAATGGTCTGGTGTTGTGTCGTGTCCTGTTCAGGATCATTTCCTACGTTATTCTTGCAGCTGAAGGTTTAAGCCCTGACTGCTTATGACTCTGTAGTTGAACACACAACTTCAGAAGATGAATGGATATTTTCTCCCGAGTGAACAGGTACAACACATTTTCTCAGGTCTGTATCATTTGTTTATGCATTTTAAACTGGTAGGAAAAAAAAAAAAAAAAAAAAGTTAAAACGAAGTGTCATTTATAGATAGATACTTTATTAATCCAAAGGGGAAATTCACAAAGTTCACATTTCCCAGGATCACAGAAGGCACCAACGGTTTATAACGCCATTTTCTCTCAAGTTGTCTCGCTTTTACCTTATCTTTTATCTTTGCGCCAGCTCGGCTGCCCCGATATCATCGTCTTCTTACCTCATCAGGTAAATAAGGAACCACACCGGCATGAGCATTTCTTCTCAGTGCTTTAAGCTGACTACTTAAATAGGCGAGTCTCGGAGTGTAAAAATCCATGTCAAGTAGTAAAAATAGTAAAAAGTGTCCAGGGAGCAATTCCACATAAGAGAAAGTGGTAGAAGTGATCAGTGAAATAGAGAAAAAAAATAGATAAAAAGGTAAAAAGATAAAGTTATACACGGAGCTGCTGGAAAGGCTGCCACTCGGATGCGGCGCTGGAAATACACTATTTATTTATACTTATGTGATGGGGACCGGCCAAGCACCAGCCACAGTGTTCGATTCTCAAGCATATTCAGTGCAGCATTACACTGTATTATCACTATCATCATATCTCAGCCCACCAGCTCAGAACAATCACTTTGTCAGTAATTATATAGACCTGTGATTTGAGATGTAATGTGTCAAGCACTTTCAAAAACGGAAAATCGCTTCCCCGAAGGTGTGGAAGATTAAAAAAAAATAATAATAAAAACTGACATAAGAGGCTACCACCAACAGTCATCACAATTCTTTGCGGTATGTCACTGCTGTGTTCTTAGGTTCTAATACTCGGGCAATAGTATTTTATTTTTGGAAGTTGTGCAATTACAATCTGTACAGTGATCCAACCCAAGCAATTGTAAATAAGTGATCTATATAAAATTGAACTGAAACAAATGCAAGCACTGTATAGGTACAAGGTAATATCTTCTATATAAACATCTACGTGTGGAAGTGTCTGTCGATCTGGCCCGGAAGTGAGAGTTGGAGTCAGGATAAGAGCTCCACCACCTCCGAGGAAACAAACTCACTTAGCTACTAATACACAAGCAAGGCCAGCACGTCAGCAAAACGAAACCTCAGAAGAAAGACAAAGTCACTCAGCCGCTAACATCGGCAAAATGGTATCCCTTTTACTTTTCCTCCCACCGCTAATGCACAAGCGAGGTGAGCACGTCAGCAAAACAAATCCTCCTAGGAGAGAGATGCCCAGAGTAGTTCCTTTCAATTACCTGACAGCTCTACATTTCAATTTTTTTTTCTGACAATTTCAATAATTTCTAGGACCCCGGGCTTTTTTAGTACAGGCTTAAATGGCTAGTAATATAATAAACCTCCATTGTGTTTGGTGTCTTTCATATGACACCAGTTCAGTCTCTAATGGCTGAATGGACAGTTTGAACAATAGATCAGGCGATTGTCTGATTAAAGGTGGCACACGTTTTACTTTTTGGGAACAACAAGGATCCCACAACTCATTTCTTTCAAAGTTCAATTCATAGACACCTTTATCACCATCTGACCTGCGGTAAATGTCTACAGTTTAAGATTTTTATGTTAATTAATCATGTGCCCTTCAGAATTGTGACAGCACTTATAGAGCACTTGCTTAACTATAAAGTGAATTAAACATGGAAACCACCTCTCACCTTTCACTGCAAAGTAATTAGCTGATAGATGTCTATCAGCAATAAAATCACTGGTTCAGTCAAGGTTGGCACGGTTAGTTAGCACAGAGCGTTGGGTTTTTGTTTCGTTTAGGAGCCTTCTACAAAGTGCATCTGTCACACAGTAGCAATTTATAAAAGTGATTTGATTCACAAACTGTGGGTGAAGAGCAGTCAGGCACCCATTAGTGGTGCCTTTATTTGTATCTGCCTTTAAAAGAATAGAAATTTAAAGAGAAAGTAGTGTCCCCGTCACTGTTTTTTCTAAGGATGGCGATTGACAAGGGTCTGCATAAAAACATTTGCATCCAACTGCCTCATGTACTGCAACTCGTTCAGAACTTCAAGAAGCCTGTAGCACTCCTCCTCCCAGGCTACTTTCATGCCACACTACATGCAGTGTCCTTACTTTCCAAGTGGTCTCCTCCTTATGTCTTTTACTTCTTGCTCCATGGATACCGGATCTTGCATTTCAGTGTCATTACAGCTGTAAAAAAAAGGAGGTAAATGACATTTTGAAAAGGACAGACTAGAGACAGGGCAATTAGGCTCCCTACATGTAAAGACCCTTGAAAATGCTGCCACACAATATCAATGAACACCTTCAATTATTTATTTATTTTTTTTGGTAACAGTTTCGTTTCACCATTTTTCGACAAGTTTAAATACTTTGCGTTTTCCTCTTACCTGCCTTTACATTCTGGTTTATTATGGCGTCGGAGAATGGTGACAGATTACGGGCTGGTCAGGCACGAATTCGGCTGTACCGTGTACATGTGACAATACCGCTACCACCACAGTTTGAAACTGAATCATCTTCAGAGCAGTGCTATGGTCTGACAAAGTTGTCAGTTTCAACAGCCCAGCCAACACCTGCGACTTTCTAGCTCAGAGCTCGGTACTTTTACAAAAGACTCATTTTTAGATTTATGGCTTCTCCTGATGGAAACTCTCCTCTGTATTATCATTCAAATTCTGACTAAAAACTCTTCTTTCCTCTTACTATTTAGGCCACCTGTACTTCTATTTTGAATTCTAACAGAGTCATGTTCTTACTGCACTCATAATTGTGCTACACCGTTTATCAATTCTCATTTTCTTAATCCTTTCATTTTTACTTTTGTAGGCTCCTTCCAGTATCTATGTCCTTGATATTTTTGTTTCTGAATAATCTACTTTAGCATTTTGTTTTCTCGTTGATCTTAACCTTATTCCAAAAAACCAAAAAATATTTAAAGTGTAATATAAGAAGAGACGATCGTCTCTGAAGTAGGCTGTGTAGCCTAAGCCTGCAAGCCGAGGTACAGGCCATTTCAAAATAACCTTGTGGGTTCCATCATAACACTTGACTCGCAGCCTGTCACTTTGTCTTTATGTTCATAAATTGTTGAAATGTGGCAGTAATTTTGCTTTTCATGTGGAAAGGTGGTATATGTAGATTTCTGTTTTGTTACACAGGTCTGACTTCTCTTTAAAATATACTACAGCTAGAAACAGAACCGTCAAACGTACGCAACATGAGAATGCTAAATGACGTGTTCTGTAATTTGTGCTACAAGATGACTGCCAGTGAATGCTTCTCAAAGGAACTTTTTTCCATTTCTCCTTAAGAGAAAATGTGTGTTACTATATGGATTAGGGTTGGGAGATGTCTTAAAAGTTTGTATCATCACATTGCCATTTCAAAACATTGACAATGTACGATACCATCACCCCATGTTGGTGTGGTGGGGCTTTGGGTGAAGAGATGCTTGTGGATTACGAATAATAACCTGCTCTACCTAAGCATCTACACAGGTTATGGTGTGCAGGCATTTTAGCCCAGAATGCAATAATTTTTTTTTGTTCTCTCAGACTGCTGAAACTCTATACGTGCAGCAGTATTTAAATAATGGAACAAATAACTTCTAAAAATCATCATAACAACAAGTTAATTTAAAAATTTGCTACAAATTATGATTCCATATTAGCATGAAATGTGTTTTCCATTACCGAGATCCCTGTGGATCACTTAATAAGCATATGCATGCACTGTTTATTCGAACTGGATTCAAATTGTAATGTTGTTAAATGTTTTAGGTATTGGCTAGGTTAAACAATCCTGTAAACTGTTTGTTTCCACCAAATATGGAGAATTAACTAAGGGAAATAAACTGACCTTTCTCTGAGGAAAAAAAAATGACTGATTAGTCGTCACTCTCTCTTCCCTCATTCACGCTTTTCTTTAGTAATTATTTACCGCTCTGATGCTGATCTTTCTGATCGTAAAATGGGTCATTACGACAAGAAGAATTCATAATTGATTTTCAGAATTACGGTATTTGAGGGTTCCTCCAGAGTGCTCGTTTCTCTTGGACGATTTGCCTCAAAAACGAATCAGCACTTCGTCATCTCATAACAGGCTTAAGTTTCGAGTTTGACATTTTTTCCATCCAGCCGTTTTAGCTCTAGACCACAGGTGTGGAGGGCCGCAGGTTTTCATTCTAACCCTTTTCCTAATCAGTGACCAACTTTTACTGCTAGTTAACTTTTCCTTCATGTTAATCTCCCTGTTAAGGAATAAGTCCTCTAAATTGATTCCTTTTCTTCATTAAGTGGCAGCCAAACAGAAATGAGACGTGAAACGAGCCAATCGATGACCAGCTAAACTGGGGCTTCAAATTCCTGCCAATTTTACTCCAACCAGTTCCTTAATGAGAAGCCAATTCTTGCTGTTAATTGAACCAATTACTTAATTCCACAGCTCGCTGCTCTCATTCCGCCACAGCAGACATTTCCAAAACTGTTGATTTTCTTTTTTTTTCCCCCTAAGAACACCGTCAAGATGTTTTGGTGACCTGAGAGATCAGCCTTACGGAGGCCCTCACCTTTCTTTATGTTCAGATAACCTGGTTAGCTGGCGATGTGGCAGCTTATTTTGTGTCTCATTATTGTTTGGCTCCTCATTAAGGAAAAAAAGAGCTAAGGGGTCTGAGTCAAGTTAATTAAAACAAAGGCAAAAGTTAATTAGCAGCGAAAACTGGTCACTAAATGAAGAAGATGGTTAGAATGAAAACCTGCAGCCACTGCGACCCTCCAGGCCTGGAGTTTGACACCCCTGCTCTAGACCATCCTCAAGAAGCTGTGACATACAGACAAACACACACCCATCATTGAGATATCGATGTTTTCAGTATCAGGAGACCCTAAAACAATGAGATCTTTCAAAAACTGGACTTGACGGATCTAAAGCTTTTGCTAATCTCCCATAGGTTATGGTAGGGGAGGACACAAAGCAGTAAAAATGTGCTCGATGTAATTGAAGGACTTCAGCTGCATGCAAAATTGAAAAAAGAAAAAAAAAAAAAAAGTGAATAACCTATATTTCAGCTGTTCAGAATTTACTAGACATGACAAATATGAAGGCTCATAAGTAGAAATTCTGCACATGAAGCTTATTTTTAAGTGTGAAATTAACTTTCCCATTCTTTTTCACTTTTGATAAAATATATAATATAGTACCTCATAAATGACATTATTATTGTGGGTGGCATGGTTGAACTGTGGTTATTCTTGCTACCCCACAGCTTCTTGTAAATGGGCTTACATACCTAGCTAGCTGCAGTCTGGGCGACGTCTCCCTGTCTCTGCATGAAATTATTTTCCTTGGGTATTCCATTATTCTTTCCCATATTCCACAGATGTGAATGTTAAATTTCCAAGCACAGATTAACTAGCGACTCTTAAATTAGTGCGATGTGAATTTGGATTTGCATGTGCATGTACCCTGCAGTGAACCAATACTCCATTAAGGGCTGGTCGCTGCTTTACGCCTACTTCTGCTGTGACAGGCTGTGGTCCACTGTAGCCCTATAATTAGTTTACATCGTGTTTTGTAAAATGGGACACAGACGGGCTGAGAAACATATCCATGATGGCACAGCAAGTCAGAGGAACTGGTAACCATATAATATAAGGTCCAGCTCTCTAGTTACTGCACCATGCTGTCCACTAATAGTGTTATACAATAACTATTTCCAAATTGTCACCTGTACACCTTTTGTAAAGTTTAAAACCCCAAAATTATATTAATAAAACCAAAATTAAAATAACCAATTGTTTAGTTTTATTCTGCACTGTTTATTCCCAACACAAGCCCAAGTTTAAAAAAGCATTTTTAATTATGCTTACAGATTCTGTAATGATTCTTAGTTTCACATACTGTAAAATTTACATTTCATTTAGGTTTAAAAAAGTTTTTTCAAAATTAATTTAGGTACAATGCTTTTTGTGTGTGGTGCTTACCCGAATCCACTTCCTCTGCTGATAAATGACACCCTGTTGCGTAGATTCTGTTTCTCCTTATCTTTAACTTCAATGCCTGCGAAAAAAGGCAAACAGTTTTACAAGCAAATTCCACATGGACAGTACAACATACAAGGGCAACCATGAGGAAGCAACAAACAGATATGATCAAAGACGTGCATATTATGATATGATTTATCTAGAATTTTAGAAGGCTTTTAATAAGGTACCACATGAGAGGTTGGGCATGAAACTAAAAGAAGTGGGAATTCAGGGCCCAAAACACAGAACACAAAAGGCAATGGTGAGGGGACCTTTTTTATAATGGGGTTATGTTAAAAGTGGTGTCCTCAGGGCTCAGTGCTGGGGCTGCTTTTATTTTTAATATACATAAACAATCTGGACAAGACTGTAATCAATAAGCTGGCTAAATCTACAGATGACACCAAATTAGGTAGAAGTCCCGATAATGTAGAATAGAGTTAAATTTCTACAGAGGAACTTGGACAGCATCTCGGATTGGGAAGATGAAATTTAATGCATGTAAATATAAAGTATTGCATATAGTAAGTAAAATAATTTGAATCATATTAAATACAAAATGGGAGTTCTAAAACTTGAAAGTACCTCTCATGAGGAGGACTTGGAAGTCATAGTGGGTTCATCTCTATCTACACTCAGACAGTATACAGAAGCATTCAAGAAAGCTAATATGGTGTGAGGTTATACTGTATAGCACACTCCTGATGTGTGGAGTACTGTGTTCAGTTCTGGTCTACATATTACAAAATAGAAATAGGAGGTGAACCGTTTCAGTTTAAGCAAACTGAGTTTAAGAGATGACATGATTGAAGTGTTATGAAAGGAATTAGAGTAGATCTCAGTTGTTACTTTAAAACTCATTCTGTGACAAGAACATTGGGACATGGTTGGAGATTTGTCGAGGACAGATTTGGTACAAAGGTTGGATTGTTTTCTACACACACACACACAACCATAGATGCATGGTATTAACTAAGTGTGATGGAGAGCAGGACTTTAGGGAAATTCAGATCTCGACTTGATTTTATTTTGTACATTCATGAGAGACAGGATGGGTGAGCTTGTTGGGCCGAATGGCCTGTTCTCATCACAGTTTCTAATTTTTGTTCACAACTTACAGACATGCAAGTGGAAATGTAAGCACTAGGATACTCCAGCTTTACAAAGCAAGCAGTGCCTTCCTCTGCAGCATCTGTTAATGTTGTTCATCTTAATTTGTAGCTCACATCACCAAAAAGTGGCAACTATATGGAAGCACTCTCCAACTGGGAAATAAGAGCAGATGGTGGCAGGAAGGCAAGTTCTCACCATGAACAAGATTCCAACCTGATATCACATAAAGAGCGCTTTCACTATGAAATAAATATGTATTACGTAGATGTTCATCCACATTTTTAACTTGTTTTTCTAGATTAAGAAGGTAGAGACAACAGCAGGTTCAAGCAGAAACCAGCCTTGCAAAAAAACAACTCTATAAACAGACACACACTCAGTCAGAGAAAAAGGATAAAGAAAAAATAAGTCAACTTCACACAGAAAAAGTACCCCCTCCCTACTTAGGGTCCAAGATATAAATGACTAAGATTTAAAGATCTAATGCAGCTGGACTAATCCAGTATAGCAGTTTTATTAAATGTTCAGTGTAAAAGGTTGCAGCATTCTAGAAAGTGACCTTTGACGTTAAGCTGGGCGAAGCGAAGCTCCTTGTCGTGGTCTTTGAGAAGAAAATGGAAGTCCTCCCAAGTTATCTCCTCCTTATCCCGAAATCCTGCCTCTAAGAACATGGACTCAATCACTTCTTCAGTCTGTGCTTTTGTCAAGCAGTTGTTGGAAATTTCGATGAAGGACCTGCAGCATGTAAAAAAACACTAACAGTTCTAAAGAAAAACTGATTAAGAACATTCCATGCATAATTATAAAAATCAGGACATATACAAAAATCAAGAAAAATAGAACAATACTATAAAAGAAATAAAAGCTGAAAGACTAGCATTGGAATGGAAGGATGAATCATGACTATTTTCTTTGGCAAATGAACAAAAAAGGAAAGAGGTTTCAAAAGATAAAATCACTTTCTTTTGAAAACACCCTGATGGTTTTGGGATGGGATGGCACAGCTAGGACATAAATAAATGTGCTTAATGGACAGAATGTTCTTTAATCCTTTTCAGAACACGTTATGTTCACCCAGGCAGTGAAGTGTGGAGGCCTGCAGGAATGTTTTGTGCGGTGGTTGTCAGTGTCGTCTTCTCCCCCCCCCCCCAAAGGTTGAAATCAAACACCTTCAATATCTCTCTTCATCTGTGTGGATTGTTCCAATGTGACTTTGAGAAGGTACAATAAATCAGACAGTATGTAACCTGCAAGAATGCAATGAACAAACTCACCTTAAGAGCCTAGAAAACTCTGCTTTAGAGAGAAAACCATTTCCATCAATGTCGTACATTTTAAAGAGCATCTTGGATTTTTCTTCAGGAGATCCTGGGCAAAAAAACAAGTCATCAGATATGCAAGTTTCTTGCCGACTTTAGAGCTCGCCCAGCTTATTAAGAGACGTTTCATGCGGTGAGATTGTTGAACTCAGTGTTACGCAAAGCAGTTTGAATCCATGAAACACATTAGAAAGCGAAAACCTAAATATTATCTGTTTAGTATCATTCTAGAGAGTTGGGGGATGGTTACTTTTGAGGTTCTTTCATGACATATGACCCTCTATGAATTCATTATTTTGAGAAGTAAAACTAAGAAACAGAACAGACTGAATTTAATGCTTGGAGTTCTCAAAATATACATGATCTTAACATCAGATCCTATATTCTAAAGTCCACCCATCACTTCTACAACCCGCTTATTCAGACCAGTGTCACAAGAAGCTGGATGCCTATCATGGTTTCAGTCACTCAATTTCAAGTCATTTATTAACCTGATATTTTTCTGCCAGACAAAACACATCGAAGAAACTATAAAAACAGTCTTTGTAGAATGTAAATACTTAACAAGCAGAGGAACAAAGTAGCAGTGAAACAAGATATGAGAAGTGACAACCAATAACATGCTGTCAGACAAAGCCAGCTCTGTACAAAGGGTCAATAGGTATGGCAACTCCATCCGTGGTCTCTGCCCTTCTTTCCATTCTGTTTTAATACGTAAAACACAAGATGTCAGAAAGATGAGTGTTTCTTCTGTTTGAATGGATCAAAACCGGTGTTCCTTCTTCCTTGTTGCTACAATCTATGCATTGTACTTCTGTTTGAGCATTCATTGGTTGTCAGCTCTGCTGCACACGTAGCCTTTGCCTACAACTAAAGACAAATCGAACTGGATTGGTTTAACTGAAGTGAGTTGCAGACTAGCTGTAGGGAATTGTTGGGCATGTCACATTAGACAGCCAGCTTCACAACAGTGTGCTGCCAATTGCCTAAGACTTGCTAAAATTATGTCAAGAAAGGCTACAACTGAAAATTGCTGGAGAAGTCACAGAATGTAACATAGCCTTAAATAACAGGCAAAATGTAGTAGTTTTTTGGCTGGAAACGATAATGGACACCATGAGAAATTGGCAGCGCCACTCAACCTCATGTCACACCTCCTCTTGGTATGCCTCCATCTCCAAGTTAACTTATGTGACAGATCTGATCTGAGCAATAATGGTGCCATGCAGTAGACTGGCAAGTAGGCCCTGGGCCTTGCAACCCTAAATTGGAAAAGGCAGGTACAAATAAATAAATGAATGGATTCAAGAATAGCAAGAAACACCACCATTCAGTGTGAAAGGTGACAGAATGACCGAAGAACAGCTGTACCCATGGGAAGCAACCTGGGAAATGCCAAGCAAATGGACAATGCAGAAGACATTTTATCCAGAGCCTTATATGCACTGGGCTAGCAAGTATTGAAAGATAGTTTCAGTTCTATATTTAATTGAACATTAAGCTGTCTTCAAGGTTGAAAGTCACAAATAGGTAAGGCAGGTTTTGTTTTTATCTGTTGTCAAACCTGGTGACTAATCCAAATGGGAAGAGGCCTTGTAAACAAGAAAAACTTCCTTCTTTATTTAGGTGTTACAACTTAAAACTACCAGATTTAGATTAGAAACTTTTAGGGAGGAGCAGAAAAAAAAAAAATCACCACTTATACAAAGGGTAAAGAGGAAAAATAAACTATAAGCTTCCTTCTGAGAAAGAAAAGGGTGTGACTCAAAAAAAAAAAAATTAAGAAGAATGGTGACATTTACTGGTAAACTAGCAATGAATCAGGATTATTTTACAATTTACAGTTTCGTATGTGGCAACAAGCTTGAATTTGCAGGGCTTCAGGAGTGGGTGCCCATTATGGCATTTCCTTTTTAAATTGTTCCGTTTTTGGTCAAGAATTTCCAAAGATGAGAGAAGCCACATCTGGGAACATATATATTTTTGATAAATGGTTGCCTACAAGAAAGTTACCTGTGCCCTATATAAAGGACAACCTCACCTACAGCTAGAATATTGCTTAAGTGCCTTGTTTGTTCAGGTCCCACCTCAAGCATTTGGAGGATCTGACAGTAGTTGGCAACATCCTAAACACAGCTTACTAATCCAAGCACTGGACATACTTCAAATAGAGCATTCTAGACTGTACCCTCAGGCCAATTCAGCTCAAAAACCGTTGATCATTTTCTAACGTTGTATTACTCCTGTTCTTGAGCATACGCACCTCTGGGCCAAGTCTCTGATAATCTGATGCTGCCACTGCTGCAGGGCTAAAAACCTACAATTCTCTGCCACAGCTCTGAAGTGGTACAATAGCTTCCCACCTGTGGCTTGTATAATTATAATAATAAAATGCTACCTACTACCAAAGTATTTCCACATTTGGATTTGAAGGAAGAAAAAAAAAAAAATACCTTTCATGGAAATGACTAAGAGGTCCAGCAACTCTTGGAAGGACAGATAGCCATTACCATCCTTGTCAGCAAGTGAAAACATTGACTCCACAAACAGAGAATCAACTTTAAGCCCAAGGGTGTCTGCAAACTCATCGGGTGTCAGTTCACACTGAAGCGCTTCCTTGGTGCTCCTCTTTGTAACACCACCAAAGTTGTCCACATCTGCACTATCAATTTCCAAAACCTGTGGTTGATTGAAAAGAGTGAAACATGATAAAGCAGGTGATAGCCTTGCATACCTTTACATTAACATCAACAAAAAATAATTAGACAGGTGGTACTAAGCAGAGTGGCTACAAAGGAGATCACATGGCCAACACCTGGGGCCTCATGTATAAACGGTGCGTACGCACAGAAATGTTGCATAAGAACTTTTCCACGTTCAAATCGCGATGTATAAAACCTACACTTGGCGTAAAGCCACGCACTTTAACATGGTACCTCACACCTTGTCGTACGCAAGTTCTCCGCTCAGTTTTGCAGACTGGCGACACCCAGCGTCAAAGCAGTGCTACTGTTCCTGTGTGGTTACTCCTTATTTTCCAGACGCGGCTTTATAAATACACTGAAACTAACCGCATATTGTTTATTAGTGTAATGCATCTGATTGTAATTAACTTGTAACAATATAATGGTCCAGGGAATAGCCATAGTATTCCAAATACCATAACTGCTTTAGTGTTGTTACTCTCACTGCACCTTCTTTCATCTGCTCCCGTTAGGAGTTGCCACAGTGGATCATCTTTTTCCATATTACTCTCACTGCAGCACTCTGAGTATTTATATCACTGTATCCGAGTGGGAATCACAGCAGCAGCTGATCAGAAAGAGAAATATTGGTATACAGCTTCAAGCACACGCTACCTCAGCCACGGCAAAACGTTTCAAAGCCTTTCCCGTACGGACCTTGCGGTTCAGAAACAGTTTCATCCCAAGATCTTTAAACGCACTTAATCAATTGCTCCTTGTAGAACTGTTTGTACTTATAAAGTAAAAATCACCCCACTATAAACTTGCACTACAGTTCTAATATTACACAACCTGAGCCACTTTATAAAGCGCGTACTTGCATATGATGACGATATTTTTAAGATGAAATGTAGCAAAATATGTTTATTATACAGATAAAACTTTAACTTCATTTAAATAATCTATATTTTTCACTGGGACTAGCGTGAAGGATAGAATAATTAAACATGTACTACGAAGATATTTCAATGTTCCTTAAACGTTTTGAAGAATCGGCGCTCTAAGCATACAGATGGCTTAACGTCTATTACAGAGCGGATTATGTGGCGATCAGTTACTTGGAGAAAGAAAAGCAAGGACTGCAGGGGTGGCCACGCCAATATAATATATATTGAATATAAAACAAAGAGAAAATAACGACACAGTTAAAAACGCAGCGGCAAATTTCGACAAAAGTTAAAACGCTTGTGTGACGAGCATGAGGTGGCTATGCAGTGTCTGCAACGGACATGGCCATCCACCTTACACAAGATACCATATTGACATTGGTGGGCGAAGGGGCGATTCTCTCTGCACCCAGGGCCGCCACAAGCCTAGAGCCATCCATGAGTACTGCTGCAATAAATTATTTCATCGAAGGTTGCGCACAATCACTGCACCATCAAACCCATGTTTAATAACGTGCTTTAACTCCTATCATCGTGAAAATGATATCACGTATACATCTCAGTATTTTAGTTATTCAGAGAGCTGTAATATCACGAATGTAATGGATTCTGTGTCCAGTCGGAGGAAGAGAGCCGGTTTAAGAAGCAAATAGTGATTCACACACAGAGCACATAGAAAATCACATACAAAACAAAGCATTTAAACGTGCTACTTTAATTATGATGTGATTTGAGAAACTGGTTAAACGATTTTAAGATGAAGTTTATGATGTTCTACTTTAATGACAAAATAAACTACATGATTAAAAGAGAAAATTTCCAGATTGAAGTTGACATTTCGTGGTTTTTCCCTCTGGTACCCTATTAAGCTTTCATATGACACTCAGACAGTGGGCTACGACTCGCCTTTTCACGGCGACTTTGATATGTGACAAGTTCTTTTTTATTTGCGGCACCGTGTGACTTTGTGAACGTGAGCTTTCAAGTTTCTCCAACACGCTATGTCACTCGATCAGCTTCCTTTTGTTGATTATAGCATGGTTTAATTAAACAAATAGTATGGTTTTTCCTTTGCCTCCACTTGGTATTCGCTGAAATTCTTATATTTGCCCCCCGTGCTTTTCCCATTGCCTTTTCACAGAAGGCTGAGCTTAAGGGCGATTTATATTGATTTACATATTCAAAGAGGCGTAATTCTGGGAGGAGTTGGGGCGGGACAGAAGGCGCATGCACGAGCGTTAGTTTTCACGCTGACCGGGATTTATGTAACGGAAGAACTCGAAAGTTGGAGTACACACAGATTCTTGCATCTGGATTTTTCTGTGCGCATGCACATTTTGGCTTTTGTGCTTACGTCATGCTATAGTGTGAATTCTATGCACGGCGTGATACACGAGGCCCCTGGACATTTGTACAATTCAGCAGCAACACAAGAGATTTTAAGGATGTAATTCTAATACATGTCACATTACCGTATATACTCACGTATAATTTGGGTCTTGAAAACCAAAAAAATCGATCATAAAATCAGACCCTGACTTATATGCCTGTTCAAAAATGCGACACTTACATTTTTTTTTCCTGACATCTTGCCTCCTCCAATCTTGCATCAGTTTGTCAGAGGCATCAAAGTTTGTTGCAGCAGTGCAGTTACCAATTTCTTTTGCTACTTCAATGACATTTCATTTAAAACCAGGTTCATATTTTCTTCTGATCAAATGCTTCATCGTAGATAACAGATGCTCTTATGATAAAGGTGTACGAGGGTGCAAGATACCAAAAAAAACACAAAACAGTGCAAACGTCGCTTCGGAATAGTTCAGGTATTACCGTGTGGGCACTTAGGCACATTAAAAAAAAAAAAAAAAAAAAAAAGGAAGTGTGCTCCGTGGTTATTCACTCAGGAGGGTATCATAATCCCTTGTACCAATAGAGTGAGTTTTCCACATTTGACTTATATGACCAACATTATAAAATTACCAGAAATTATACGTTAAAATCAACTGCTGACTTATCTGTAGGAGAACTTATCTGCGAGTATATACAGTAATTGAGTTTTAGTAGTACAAATGGAGTGTATTGTTATGCTTTTCCCTAATCTTTTACCTTACCTGAGCAAACACATGTCTGAAGAAGATGTCCAGGATCTGTTTTCTGTTTTGCTTTGTAACAGCTTCTTTCAGCAAGTCTTGTTCCCGCATTTCATTGACAATCAAACTTAGCTGGCGATTCTGAAGATAGCTGCTCAAGCAGTTCAGGAAGAGCATTCGCTCATGTTCTTCAGTGAAAAAAAGCACCTGAGAAGATAGGAGCAAGAGTCATTCAGTAGAATGGAGGTCTGGGATAATGGCTGAGAGACAGAACGTTTGAACAATCAATCAATAGATCGATAGATAAATGTCTGTGAAGATTCTCAGTCATCCAGGTGAAATTATCTGATAGTTGAGTCAAAGCAACTGGACTTCTTTCTTGTTAGGTAGATACATTTCACTGTTCTCTATATATTATATATATATATCTATATCTATATCTATATTATATATCTATATTATATATCTATATATCTATATATATATATATATACACATACATACACACATACACACACACACACACACACACACACTGTAGATAATTATATAAATTTATACATCTATCCTGAGGAAAACAGCAAACATTCAGCAGTCAGATTAGTCACATTATCAACAAATACTGTAAATAAATCAAACTTTGGATAAGACGACTAAGCAAGCCGAGGAAACAAAAAAAATCAAATCAAAAAAACAGCAGTACACACTCCCCCACACACCCACCCGTCTCTTACCAGGTCGTACTCCTTGGGAATCTTCAAAAGCAAAGCTTTTTGTCCTTTATTATTAGACTTGATAACAGTCACATGGCTTTGGCCGTGTAGATTCACGGTTCGGACTAGAGCAAGTCGAGAATCCAAAACTTTGATCCATTTGTCCTCCTCGTAACTCAGAGTTACTTCTCGAAATGGTTCTTTTGGTCCTTGCCACTCACATGCTGCATTAAACAAATTGGGGTTAGAACACGGTTTGTTCCTATTACACTAACCAGCTGACAAATTTTCACTTGATTATAATAATCGATGTCAAACAAAATGCTATTCCACAATTTTTTTTTTTTGAATAACCTACAAACTAACCATTCAAATAAAAAAAAAAATCTAAACTATCACTGCTGTCTTTTCTAACTTTTTGCAGATTACCTGTGATCTTGGCCACTGAAAAGACAGAAAAGCAAAAGCCTAAATCCATCAAACAGAATCCAGGCAGTGTTACATGCCGTTACCCCTTCATGATTCTAAACTCACACTTGCTGAACCTTTCCTGAACTGCTGGTAGAAACCTCCATGCCAATTGTTTGGAGTACTTGGTTAGAGTAGTGACACAAAGGAATCTTACATCGTGTACTTGAGGACAACAGAAGAAACTATTGTCCCCTGGGGACAATAAATAAAGTTCTATTTATCTAAATATTTCTGGATTGTGCACATACTGTCTAATGAATACTTCCAAAATTCTTAAAGAAAAACAAGATTTGTAAACAAATGGGTATTTCAATTAAACATACCAATAATAAAACACAAACATTTAGTGCAGCTTTTTGCTTCAAAATTAAAGATTTTTCTTGTTTTATTATTCATTATTTCAGAATTATTATGATAAAAACAATTTTGCTCCCAATCATCATCAAGGTCATCTCCACCTTAGTGCTGTCCCAGTATCTCTCCTTTTCAGGCTCAAGTTTTAATTATATATTTTGATAAACAGTTACTAAATCCTTACTTTTTCTACTGAATTTTAATTTCTGAAGAAAAAAAAAAAAAATTCCAATGTTAACCATGACATTTCTTGTCATCTGCCTTTTTCACTGCCTGACTAGTTTGAAGAAATGAGTTACGCACAACCCACTTCCCACGGTTATTAGTTTGAGGATGTAGAGAATGACGGTAGAGGTCACTCCATCCCACTCCTGTATGCCAGTGGCGACTCACTGTTTGGCATGCCAGCTGCATCACTAACTGTATCACAAAGTCTGCTAGGTGTTGCATCTCAGAATAGAAACTGAGGCTACAGATTGAGAAACGTTTCAGCAATCTGGTATGCTCCTGAGACACACCCATCACGTTCACATTTCCTTACAGCCCCAAGGTATGCCATCTTAATGTCCCGTACCTGGCAGGAAGTAGACTGTATTTTTTGTCAAATTACAAGAACCAGTACTTCAAGCCTCACATAAAACATACCTTTGAATCCTTTGCCAAAATCAACTTGCGTGGCCACAGGTTCCAGCTTCTTCTGATGTTTCCTAAAGTTGGACTTCCGGAAGTAAGCAACCAGGTATGCAACTAAGAAGGAGCCTGCCATAATTAAAGAAATGTTATCAGTTAATATTTGCCTGTTCCATTTGGCAGCATACAAACCAAGAATAGCTGGTAGGATAAATCTTATTTTGGTAGAAGAAATCTGGCAGAGGCAGAAAAGGACAGCATGGTGGTTGTGCTACCACCTAATTGACTGGGACAACTGTGGAATGACACAGACATCTTGGGGAGAACGACCAAATATGAGAAGTCTGCAAAACTGAAGCAAACTTCTCTTCCTGTCTACTTGGTTCTGCATTTCTCAAATATTCTCCTGCAGTATCTAAAGAAAATCCACCATTATTGCATAACTCGGCTTTTGAGCCACTCGCAGTTATATGTACCTATAACCTATCCATTTTTTCACAAATATTTTAGAGCTGCCATCATCTGTCTGCCTGCTTTTCACGAGAGAACTACTTAACAGATTCAGATCAGGATTTTTTTCTATTATTTGCTTGAAGATTCCGGTTGATTTTGTGGCCTCTCTCATCGTATCATAGTTCATTTGTGATACTGATTTATTTGCTCGAATCCGAGAGAGATGCAGTAGGCTGAGGGAAGGGGGCGGGGCCTGGGCCCGCCTCACTCACGTGCCAGCCTCGGGGTGTACCTTACCTCCGCTTAGCTAGCGAATGAAAGAACTACTTAACAGATTTAGATCAGTTTTTTTCTATAATTTGCTTGAACATTCCAATTGATTTTGCAGCTTCTCTCATCATGCCAAGAATCATAGTTTGCTTTCAGGAGTGATATTTGCGCTAATCCAAGACAGAGGCTACGGGCTCTGTGGGGGTGGAGGGGTGGGAGTGTGATGTTAGGAGTACAGAGCTGGACGGAATTTACTTAAGGAACTTTCAAACATTCCTGGATAACATTGTGCTGTGCCCTTGGGAGTAATTCTGACAGGTAAGCCACTCCTGGGAAGATTCACAAGTGTTGCAGGTATTTTCTGTTTGGAGATTATGGCTTTCACATGGAATCCAAGGGTCAGATTTATAAAAATTGCGTGCGTACGTACAAGAGAGTCTGGAAATGTATGTATGCAGCTTTCTATGCAAAGCCTGGGATTGATACATGAAAACTTGATGGGGAAATATGCATATATTTATGGCAACTCTGACCCATGTGTACACATTTCAGAATAACTGGGAAATTACAACATCCTTGATCAAGTAGGAAAATGCAGCCAAACCAGCCAAATGATGTCTCATGTGTATAATAATTCATGTCACAAGGCCGTTATAAGAATGTGTATGGACGTCACAAACACATCAAAAGTGATGAATATACAGTGATCCCTCGCTCTATAGTGCTTCAACTTTCGCGGATTCACTCCATCTCATATTTTAAATGCAAGCATATCTAAATATATATCACAGATTTTTCGCTGGTTCATGGATTTCTGCGGACAATGGGTCTTTTATTTATGGTACATGCTTCCTCAGTTGGCTTGCCCAGTTGATTTCATACAAGGGACACTATTGGCAGACGGCTGAGAAGCTACCCAATCAGAGCACGTATTACGTATTGTCAGAGGTGCCGGGGCGACAACCCGGCCGGGACGCCATAAAGGACTGGAAGAGGTTGTGAGCCCGCCTTGGATCACGTGGGGGCCGCCACCCTGGTTGCTTTGGGGGCCACGGGTTGAGGGCATGGAAGCCCAACCCTGTAGGGGCCCATGGTCACCGCCAGGGGGTGCCCCAATGCCTTGGGAACCCTGGACCTCAGTACTTCCGCCACACCAGGAAGTGCTGGGAGGAAGAGAAGCAGGGACACCCAGAATGCTTCCGGGAGTACAGCCGGCACTTCCGCCACACAGGGGCATGTCGGCGAGTGATTGCCAGGGAGCACATCTGGGTGAGGATAAAAGGGGCCGCCTCCCTTCATTCGGGGCTGGAGTCAGGTGGAAGAAGGACTAAGCAGAGGAGAGTGGAGGCGGCCTGAAGAATGGAGGCATTGTGTGTTGGCCAGGACTTTGGGGACTTGGGGTTTGTGTGCACTTTGAACTTGTAAATAGTAATTGTAAATAAAAGTGTGGTGGGTGAAAACAACATGTCTGCCTGTCTGTGCCCGGGTTACGTTCACAGGATTAAATAAAACTCCTCAATGATATACGATATGCTTCCAACACGGTGCTTCGCATACTTTAAAGCCCGAACAGCATGCATTGATTTTTGATTGTTTGCTTTTCTCTGTCTCTCTCACTCTCTCTGACATTCTCTGCTCCTGATGGAGGAGGTGTGAGCAGAGGGGCTGTTCGCACACTGGCCTAGAGGATACAGACGCTCCTCTAAACAATGCTGAAAGACTACCTTCACATTGCTCCCTTCCTTGCAGCTGCTTTGTCCGGCGGTGCTTTGCATACCTAAAAGCTCAAACAGCCCTATTTTTGATTGTTTGCTTTTCTCTCTCTCCGTCTCTGACATTCTCTGCTCCTGACACACACTCTTTGAAGAGGAAGATATGTTTGCATTCTTTTAATTGTGAAATGGAACTGTCATCTCTGTCTTGTCATGGAGCATAGTTTAATCTTTTGATTAAAGGGTGTTATTTCATGTCAAGAGGGCTCTAATAATGTTAAACGTATTTAGAAGGTCGTAAACAGGTTTTCTGTGCTCTAACTGTGAAAATATTCGATTTATAAATAAAGAATCCTACTTCATGGAAGTTCATTTATCACGGTAGAGTCTGGAACGGATTGACCGCGATAAACAAGGATTTACTGTAATGCAGACTGTTTTTTAGTTCCCTGTAAAGAGGGCCAGGGCTGTGGATTTGCACTGAAGAACCTTTTGGTCTTTTTCATCAGTTTGTACCGACTACCTGTTGTCACTTCTCTGGAAACTGGCTGACAGGTCAGGAATATCTCAGCCAAGCCTCAGCTCCATGATGCTTGCTGTTCTGGAAGCCATTAACGCCAACCCACAAGGTGCTACATTGAGTTTGCTTATGGTGTGGGTGTACATACATAAAAAGTTTTTGCCGACACAGAAAGTCAATTTGCAGTAGTGTCCAGTTTTTTTCGTAATGTAATCTGAGCACTTTACTGCACTCATATTGCAATAAGGAAAACTAATGAGAACTAACCTGCTTTTGTTAACCATGAGCCATGACATTCCATTCATGCAAATGTCATCTGTGATGCCAAGATGAGACTGACAAACACCACAGTTCAGAGCCTGGGTCAACCCTTGATTCATTTATTTGAGGAAATGTAGCCTTGGCAGATGTGATGGAACGGTTTGTAGTGGCTGGATTGTTGGGAAGGTAACTGGGTGAACAGTCAGAGTTTCATATGGCCTGTGCTATTTGATGTAACAGTCACTTCTTTACTTATTCCAGGTTATAGTGGGTACACAGTCAGATGCTGGCACCTTAAACATTTTCCTTGAGCCCCAGAATGCTGAGGAGGGATGCTGTAATTCTACACATGATCTTGTGTGGTCAGTTGCAGAATGCAGCCAGATATTCTCGAAATGCAGATGGTGGGGTCTAGATGCGTCAGAAGGGAGGCCAATGAAGTTCGGCAGTATCGTGACTTGCATATGTACTGCAGAAGATTGGTTAGCATAGTCCATATACGGTTGGTCCAGGGTGGCAAAAGGATGGAATTTAAGGCGCGTTCATGTAGGCGAGATGATTGCGATTTATAAAGGTAAATCGCATTGAAATGTGCACACCTCAGGTTTTATAAATCAGAAGTAATGCTGTGCAATATCCAGAACTGTCAAACAGACACTCGGAACATATATAAATCATAAACTGAGTTTTGATTTTCTGTTTCTTTTGTTACTATACCTCTCCTCCGATACAGCATCTGATTGAACATAAATAATATATTACTTTGTTATTACAATAAAATGGTATGTAGAATCTTAACAAACCGGTATTTTCCAAAGTAACGCCCCAGCTATATAAACTATCAAGCACCGCACTGGAGGCAATAAAAAAAGAACAGAAAGGTCCCCAGTTTATTTTCTTCTTTATGTATTGATTGATCAGATGGCTGCCTGTTTATGTACACACTAATGTATTTAGTCTGGGAAGTGTGATAGCCAATAATATAATTGAAAAAATAATGCTGTATTAATTTTCTCTCATTCAGCACACCACTTAACAGGACTCGTTCCCTGTGGACTGACAGACAAACGTTGCGACCAATGAGTGTTTTCCTTTAGTTTCGCCACGGTACCTTCTACCCTTTCCGTAATCTTACTTGTTGTCACCCCTCTGATTGTGTGCATCAGCTGTAATTTTGCACACGGCACCACATTTAATTCTGCACGTCACCATCTCGATTGACTGTGCATGTCACCATGTTTAATTGTGCGCAGGGCCACCATAATCTCCAGACTGACAGGAATTAACCACAATTTCTATGATCTCTTCAGGAATTTCATTGGATTGTGGCATTATGTGCATCTTGAATCACCACTAGCAAATTGACCTGGATGATAAGGGTCATATTAAATAGGTTTACACCGGGCAAGGCTGGCCGAGTTCAAGCACCGGACTCTAATTACCCCTTTAACTGGGTCAATTAAACTAGGAGCAAATTACCGTAAAGGTGATAAATCAGTACCGGACAACTTTGTTAATTTGATGACTGAAGTATTGTATAAAATGAATAAGTGTGTGTGCATGTATACACTATACACATCATTTATGTACTGTATATTAATTTTGTAAATCAAACGTGCACATTCCATCACTTAGTTTTTATTCACCTGCTCTTTATCTGATATACGGTATGCAAAGATCTGAAAGCAGTCACTGTTAAATAACAATGGAAATCAGTAAGGGGCAGCTGCTTCATGATACTTTGAATTCAGCAGATCCTATTTTATGTCAGCTATTCCAAAGATCAGATAATAAAAACACACAGGGAAACAATGAATTTGTGTGATCTTGTATTACATTTGTTTTTTTATATGCTTTATAAAATGGCACCTTCTGCTTTGTCAGGGTGCACTCTGTATAGAAAAGGAGTTAGTAATGTGTGTTCTCATGAGAAAGGAAATCATGAAGGGGCTCTTCAATTCAAAACAAAGCAAAAATATATTAGAGGTTAGCTGAGCACCCAGAATTTCCGTCAAATTTCAAGTTCTGTGTTATTGTGAATCCGTACCCACTCATGTATTTCCATCAGTGGAAAAATACCTGGGCAGTGGCAGCCTTGGGTCAAATTAAGACAAAGTTCATGATGAAGACGTGTAGCTAGGCCTGTAATCAGTTTCACAGTGTATCTTGACATATGACCATTGCAGTCTAAAGTGTCTGGATTCACCTGAAAATGCTCAACAGATTTAATTTATGGCGTGCAGCCGTGACTAATGAAGAGATAACCAGACAGAGTGGGAGGCTCTGTGTTAGCCGACCCCATGTGTGACTTTGAACTTCCTTGTAGATCCATCCGCAAAATAAACAAATAAGGGACAGAAATGAGAGCAATGCTTCCTCTAACATGCATTCACTTACATCAAACAATAGCCCTAATATGAACAGTCAAGTGCATTACGTGTGCATCTTCTTGAGCCATAACTTAGTACTCTACCTTTCCTCATAACACAGGAAGGTAGCTGCTATTTAGTGAAATACTCAAGAAAAGCAATAAAATATAATGTACAAATCCATATGGTTGATAAAGACTGACTAATTCATATTATTGTATACACGCACAGACGCTTATTCGTTTTATACACTATGCACACCATTTATGTACTGTGTATTAATTTTGTAAATCAAAATTCCACATTTCATCACATAGTTTAAATAGTTGTAAATATATACACAAGGAGAGAGAGAGACATTTCATGTATGGTTATTATCCTATACTATCCCCATCCATCCATTTTCTAATTTCCTTATTGAGTTTAGAGTAACAGGGAGACCGAGCTTGTCTCAGCAACACTGGCCACAAGGCAGGAAGCAATTCTGGATGGAACACCAGTCTCTCACAGAGCCCCATCATATATACTCACAGGGGTTGTCACAGATGGCTAGAGTCCTTGTCCAGCCAGGACATCTCTTCACTGAGGGAACCAGGGGAGCAAGCATGGACAGAACAGTACCTCCCCCGGGACACTAGATGCCAGTCCCCATAGGTGGCAGTGATGCTTGGGAGAGTTCTCTACTACCCTGTTGGGATCCGGGGGTGCCGCCAGGGGGTGCTGCAGTTGTTCCCGAGCCTGGGTGTGGCGGTTCTTCTGCCACATCTGGAAGTGCAGCCGGAAATAGGTCAAACAACACCTCGCGCACTTCCGGGTGGGCTATAAAAGGAGCCAGCAGCCACCACTCCGGGAGCCAGAGTCAGGAGGAAGGGGACTAAGCTTGCCAGAGAGGAGTGTAGAAGAAGGAAGGAGAAAGTAAAGTATTGTTTAAGAGATGATTTGTGCTTTGGAGTGTGTTGTGGACTCATGGGGACAGGGAAGACATTCCACACAAGCAAAGTAAAATAAAAAGCATCTTAGTTTTTATTAGTGTGCCTCCTGTGTCTGTCTGTGCCGAGTTAAGCGCTGGTATAGTGCCATCATTGACACAGGGTCCAGTGTTGTTCCACCAATTAACATAACACACACCTCTTTGAGAAGTGGAAGAAAAACCAGAGTACCTCGGGAGGCAAGCAAATCTCATGCCAACATGATCATATCCCATCCAGGCAACTCCTTTGAACCCAAGTGGAGGTGCTAAAGGGATGTAGATACTCCGACTTTCAGTCTTCATAATTTTCATGGACAGGACATCAAGGCATAGCTGAGAATTGGAATGTATATGATCTGGGTAAACCAAGGGCTGCATCTCTGCTGTTAGAAGATGTGGTCCTGTGGGCTTCATTACACAGATCTTTAGTACTCACTGGAACAGTTCATAGAGTATGATGGCACTAGAATGAGAATCGGCATCTTCAAATCTAATATCATGACCCTCTTTCAGAAAAGAGTGGCAAGTTTCCTGCAAGTGTACAACGAGCAGCTTCCTCATGTGTAGGAGTTAAAATAACTTGAGATCTTATCGGTAAGGAGAGGGTAATCTTGTAGAGCCAGATGTTTAAGACATACATCTTGAAATACACAATTCAAATCAGTGTTGTAAGAGTGGATGGGAACAAATTTCTTCAGTTTGAAATTTCTAAACCAATCCAAAGCAGAGCTCAGAGTAGGGGGCAGGAATTTAAATAGTAAAGGGCTTTGATAACGCTTGTTAACCTGGTCTGACAGATAGCAATACTGCGGTCATAATGGATAAACTGTCTATGGCCCTAAAGATCTGGTAAATATATACATGTGCATTGTGTGTATGGAGAACACATTACAGGAGTTAAAAACGAACCAGTACTTGTTACAGCGGTGGTAAAAGTGAGCAAAGCACTGCTGCCGGCTGTACATGGTGGGTGTTGCTCTCAGTTATGACAATACTGCCGCAGTCAATGTGAGCAGCGATGTCTTTAAAAATATGGATTTCAACTGAACCGTGTGACTGGAGACCTGTAGAGCGATTGTCCCTGCTTTGCGCTCAGTGATTGCCAGGATAGACTTCAGCTGCCCAATCACCCAGCCCTGGATATATGCGTTAAGATAATGAAGAAACAGATACCATAGATTAAACGGTGTGCCATTACACCGAGTTAAAACGAGGTGAAAACGGCAGTTAAGCGAGTTGCTCAAGAAAAGCCACAGGACATGTCATTTTTAGTCCTCGCTACATCTGAAACAGTAAATGTGCCTTACGACACAGACACGACTCAAGCAGAATCACAGACGAGGCTGCACAGCATCCAATGGCACATCTAAACAACTAACTAAAATAAGTTAACATTCCTGTCTACTTGACAGGACAACTCATGCTTTTCATGTGACACACTCTAACCCTGGGTGTGACTCAGAAATACCATTACAAGCAAATCTGCATTTTTTAAATGCTCAAGTCTAATACATCTGACGGTCCTTGAGAAAAATTAATAATTGGACCTTAAGGCACCACTCTTATTTTATCCATCTATTCAATAAACTTACAAAATGCTTAACCCAGTTTCAGGATTACAGAAAGACCGCACCTGCCTTAGGAGCATTAGGTAAAAGAAAGGAACCAACACTTGATGGCATGGTGGTTTACCAGTGTAGGATACTGGAGCGACTGGACACTGGAATATTGTATTAATCAAATCACCATGAACAGACTACAAAATTTCTTTTCAAAGCACATTATCAGTGGTAACTTTGTTCACAAATTTAAAAAGTGACAGAACTGCTTTTAATCTGATGGGAAAAAAAAAAAAAAAAAAAATTGTTGTCTGTCTCAGACAAGCCATCATAGAGACTGGACAATTTAAGTAAGCATCCCTTGATAGCCAAACTCTCTTTCTCAGATGATATGATTAAATTCAAATGCAACCTTTGCACCTTTCTCTGAATCAGGAACAGTTTGGTTACACAGCACACCTGTTTTGGCGTTTTCTGAAATCGAGGCCGAGTCGGTTATGAAAGCGCCGCATTCCTTGGAGTCTAGCAGTCTTGCCTCATTCCATCTGATAAGCCATTGCAAATCAATAGTTATGTAATAATATCACAGTCTTTGTTTCCTGTTGGTGCACCAGAACTGGTTTTGTAACTTGCTGCTGGCTGTGTAAGTTTACATAAAAAAGGCTGGAACCCAAGAGTAACCTGGAAGATTCTAAGGCAATCTCCAAGAAAAATGTGTGTGTTCTTAGCCATTACATATCATGTACAGTTTTTTTTTGGAATTATCTGTTACTATTTAAAATTTGGGGTTTGCTAGTTATGGTGGCATGGTGGCACAGTGGGTAGCGCTGCTGCCTCGCAGTAAGGAGACCTGGGTTCGCTTCCCAGGTCCTCCCTGCATGGGGTTTGCATGGATTTCCTCTGGTTTCCAAAGACATGGTGCATTGGCGATTCTAAATTGTCCCTAGTGTGTGCCCTGTGGTGGACTGCCCGGGGTTTGTTTCCTGACTTGTGTTGGCTGGGATTGGCTCCAGCAATATAGTGGGTTGGATAATGGATGGATGGGTTTGCTAGTTAATAAATAGTTAAGTTCTATGATCTATGTCCAATATTTCACTCTGCTATTAAGTGTATTATAAAGGTATTATCCTCTTTCCCAGTGGGCACATGATGTTTAGAAAAAATAAAATAAATAAATAAATCACCCTCTGATGTTCACAGTTTGAATATTCTTAATTAATAACCCTTCTGTTTAAAGGCAGGCTTTGAATTAAGTTTAATAAACATTAAGTTAAGCTGCTTAGCCTCTAAGGTATAATTCTGAAACACATGCTAATGAATAGTACTAAGCCTGTGATGTTGCGTATAAAAAAAAAATTATTACTCATGTAATACTTCCTAAGAAAGCTACTCTTATACGTAACCACAGGGGTTAAGAGCCATTTAATTAGTGTGTGTTTTATAATTAAACTTCAGGGGCTATTTCTTTCTAAAGCTATATAACCTAAAGACTTACAAATGATAGTAAATCAATGTCATCTCAAACATCACAGTAACTTAATCAATTCATAACTTACAGCAAAAGTAATCTTTAAATATGAATAAAAGAATGGAGTCAGACTAGGAGATCCACACCCTTATTTCATCATTAATTAAGTAGTGTGACATCTGTAGCTCAAAAGAAAGTGAAATAAACAGTTAAAATAATAAAACCGAAAATGCATACATTAAAAACCTGCTTAAAAGGCCTACACCGGTGAGCTCGCTGTAGAATTACTGTACCTGCTATGTAATTCAGGTTTGTCCACTGTGTTACACATGGAGTACTACAGAGTGGTGAATGCAGTGATATTTAGCGCTTTGAGTACTGAGAAAAGCGCTATATAAATGTAATGAATTAATTATTATTTATTATTATGTATACATTCTGTTTTGATGGACATATATGCGCATGCACGCACACACACACACACACACACACGCACACAGTAAAATGAAAGATCATAAGAAATCCGGAAAAATGGCAAAGGGTCATTCCTTTACACACTTTCAAATGTGACAGAAAGCTAGTGTCCTACCTAGAGGGAAGCAGACAAGCACTGCCAACACAATTCCAAAACCAGCTTCACTGCCAGCAAAGTAGTCCAGTGTGGTGACCTTTGTGCAGGGGTAGAGATGTTCAGCAGTCAGCTGCTGGGGTTGTGGACAGGGATCACCTGGAATAAATGCATAAGAGAATCAAGAGCTTTACTGGGAGTGTATTTTATGTTAAGACTTGTATTGTTACACCGATAAGATTAGTGATATGCACAATCAGTACAACTTATGTTGACATGTCAGATCTTATAACAAGCTGCTCCTTAATATTAACCAATGCTCTTGGGATTAAATGTCTAATCTGTGAAATGATACTGAAATCTTTTAGGAACTTTACTGCTCAGACAGGTTATCGAAAAGGTAAATTCACCCAATGACAAAACAAACCGAGTTAGAATTGGAGCTGTCACGCCAGGATGAAGGGAAATCATGTAATGTAACAATAGCAGGGGATAAGGACTGGGAGTGAGCTACAAGTTCACTAGTAATAAAAATCAGTAAGTCTCACACTGCCTATCTGAAAGCCTCCATTCGTCTCCCTCCCATTACCCCAAATATAATCCTTAATCCTACTTACCTGAACTCCAGTTAAACACACTTTCTTGGAAGGTTCCATTGATAACTGAAAGCAACACTGCGCTGAAAGTGGTATTTCGAATTTCCTCAATTTCTTTATCGGTAAACAGCCTGCAACAGACATAGGATTCTGGATGTAATGATTGCAGCCTTTAACAAAAACCTCTGCCTGCAAGACTTGCAAATGTTATGACAAACCAAATTTCAGCCAGCATAATGCAAGAGGCTGTTATTTAGAGTTTCAGGTTTATGCACAATGACCTCTGACAAGACAGGCCACTCAAAATTTCTGCTGGGAGCACAGGGGCCAGTTTCTAATATTACCAAAACTCAAAAGTGAACAGCAAAATTCACTCTGTCACCATAAAGTTTCAAAAATATAAGGTCTCTAAAAGGTCACATGCTGGCCAAAGGGCAGCTTTCACTAATAAAGACACATTTTACAGTTCTTCTCTTCCTCTGTATTTCTATTTGGATTTGATGTAGTATCACTTGATTATTATACTTCTACAGCATGAAAATAAAATAGCACAACTTTCTCCATAGCCTAGAAGAGTGGAATGTACATTGATAAGGGACTTGACGTGGATTAAGAAAACCCATGTACACTCTTCTTTCTTCAGCCACTAGGGAGCCCCAGGACCCACTTCCTGAACCAGACGCATGGAGAAGCCATGTCATATGATGACTACACTGGATGCAAAACATGAACTGACCCATCACACTTGACACCGATTTATAATAGGCCAACTTTTGACTTTAAAAGTAACTTAATGGGCTAAAACCTTTATGATGACTAAGTTAAGGTCACCCACCAACAGGGAAGGAAGCACAAATTCCATATAGAGTCTACACGCAAGGAGTTTATTGCTTCCTCAGTTATTCCTGGAGGACACAAATCACTGCTTTGCACAGCACTTCCCCAGTGGAAAGCCTCAGTTGCGTGCAACTCATCCAGATATGAGAAAGGTGAGAGGTTAACTTGCATTCCTAGCTCATCACCCAGGAAGCTGAGGAGTTGAGCAAAAACAACTCACACCTCATATTTTTATTGTTTACAGTACAAATAACCCAACCGTGTTTACTTTGGGAAAGGTCAGCATGAGACGTTTCCTTATAAAACTTAAAAGAGCAGGTGACAAGGTTAATAGGGCAGTATGCCAACTAGTTTCAAGTACATGATTTTTGTGGATATGCAGCATTTATGGATCGATTAGAACAAGGAGTGGATTAAAAGACTTTATGAAAGTGCGTAAATGAAATATTGCAAGAACAGGCCCATGGAAGTCTTGAGCAATGATGCTCCACAGCATGCTAAAGTACAGAAGCTCTATTGCTAAAGTTCAGCACAAAGGAGGATAACCTAACCTAACTTAAAGTTAACAGAACAAAAAAAAAAAAAAAAAAATGACAAGTTAGAAAATGTACGCGTGGCGTAACATTCAGGTGCTTTCGTCAACCAAGTTAACAGATATGAAAGTGCATTTCACATTTCCCCCCCCCCCCCCATTACTTCATCCTAGACTCAGTTGTCACATTTTTGTTTATTAAATACTTCTGTAACAATGAGTCACATTTAAAGGTAACAGTGATAATAGAATGCAAGTATGTGTTAGTAGACTACATCAATATGTGCTTTTTAACAGCACTTTACAATGTCATTTTGTTAAAAATGTAGCCTAAATACACTTGTGGTGGCTCAATTCCTTTCCTAAACAACCGAAGTCCAATTCAAAAAAAAAAAAAAAATTAAAGACACCAATTGATGTGCGATTGTGGTGGAGGGTCTATGACTAACGGAAGTTCAATTTTCTTAAATCATCATTTTTAAAAGTAAATCCAATAGAGTAGTACCCACTAATTGCCAAATGAAAAATAACTATTATAAGAAAATGAACAATATCCATCCATCCATTTTCCAACCTGCTGAATCCAAAACACAGGGTCACAGGGGTCTGCTGGAGCCAATCCCAGCCAACACAGGGCACAAGGCAGGAACCAATCCTGGGCAGGGTGCCAACCCACCGCAGGACACACACAAAACACACCCACGGGCCAATTTGGAATCGCCAATCCACCTAACCTGCATGTCTTTGGACTGTGGGAGGAAACCGGAGTGCCTGGAGGAAACCCACGCAGACACGGGGAGAACATGCAAACTCCACGCAGGGAGGACCTGGGAAGCGAACCCGGGACTCCTAACTGCGAGGCAGAAGCGCTACCACTGCGCCACCATGCCGCCCAAAATGAACAATATTTGCATAAAATTACTATTAGTGTTTCAGGTTTTTTTGTTCACAGGGTAATAAATTCCCCAGGTAGCTATTAATAGTAGTTAAAAAAACAGTAATTCATTAGAATATCTAAATAACTAAGAACTTGGAAAGGAACCAATTTCTTGTGTAACAGGAATACCAAAGGGACAGTTATCTTACGGCTTTTTAAATTCTCTTCTAAAGATACATGGAAGCAGGGGCATCTTAACGCATGGGCACGCTGGGCAGTTGTCCAGGGGCCCCACGAGCATAGGAGCCCCATGCTAATCTATGTATGTTGTGACGTGCTGAGTGGTTCTGTAGGCAGGGACCCCAGTGCAGGGCTGCTGCCAGGGGGGGGACAAACAGGACTCTGGTCCGGGGCCCTAACGGAAGGGGCCCCTTCACACTTGATTTTTTTTTTATGCTGATGTTGTGCGCGTAGATATATATTCGGACAATTATTCAAGTTACACGTAAGCTAAATGATTGAACTTTTCTATTACAACAATACAAGTGAGTGTTTTAATAGCCGCACGCTCCACACAAGTAGATCTCGTGCTCGTGTCGTGTGAAGCCAAAGACAAAGACAAAGGAGAGCCGACACCGATGTCCTTCAGCTTGACGTTGAGTAGTATGTTTGTTGTATAGGGTACGTGGATAATGATTGACTTCGCCGCTGTACTTGAATACTTCCGTTTCACACACACAGGCGCTGTTCTGTGTTGGACAATAGCGATATTGTTGTGCATGATCGTGGATGTGGACGTGTATGGTGTAGCAGAAGTCCGTCTCCGTAGTTTGATAATTCATTCACTTGGGTGTTTATTATTGCTTTTAAAGCAGTGACGAGTGTGCATCACTAAAGATTCTGGATCACCCTGATTTTTTGAAAACTTTGAAGTTTGATACAGCAAGTTACCATACTGATTGTACACCATGTAGATAACCCTGACCATTAGTATATATTAAAATGTTCAGCTGTTCCTCCTAATCATTGCATTGGTACAATTGTACCGTTACATGTTAGATAATACATTGGCCTATCTCATTAATGTACTGTTTCAATCCCGCTATGAGCTTCTGTTAGCACTGGCTTTCCTTCTCGCAGTCAAACTTTGATGTGCAAGAAGGCTTAACTCATCAAGTACGGTATTCATAAATGCAGCATTGTCGCTGTCGGATAAACTACATTTCGATCATTTTGTATATGTATTTGAAGGTTTTGGCATGTGGGGACCCGGGGGAAGGCAGAGGGGCCCACACGTACCCAGTTGTCTGGGGCCCAAATATTTCTGGCGGTGGGCCTGCCCAGTGCACCGCTTTGCCCGGGGGACTAGAATGCTGTTAAGACAGCCCTGCACGGGAGCAAAAGCGGCTCTTCAGGTATGGATAAACAGGAACCCTGGCACAGTCTGTTGTACATTATACCACTAAGTGTCTCTTTCAGCACAGCGCAAACTGTAATCCTACCCTGTTTTTGCTACTTGTGACACAATCGGCCTTTTTGGTGTGGCATAGAAACTATTCCATGACATGGTCCTTGTTGCATGTCTAGCTGCTACAATCCTAATACTACTCTGATAATTTTAGTTCAGTCAATTCAATACAATTGCTTGTGTAACTGCTTGCTTCTTCTATTCTTTTCAAGAGAAATGATTAATTTTTGTTTTAATTTTTTTACTCTTACGGGTACCTTACCTAAAGCAATAGGACAGAAGTGCTGCTGTATATGCTGTTTACACACGTGTACCCTTTCCCTTGTATTGTACTGGTATCTGAGCGGCTGTCAAATGAATAAAGGTTTAAAATATACAAAATGTACAAGCTGCTTCAACCTCTGTCAAGATAAAACTGAAAACAGTAAACTAATTTGCAGTTGCCAATGCTTTTCAACTGGAGATATTGAAATTTCAGGACTTTGTTCAGCATGGTACATTTAAGATGTCTCAGTGAAAATAGAACTGTCTTGACAAAATTTCTTGAAAAGTGAGCGTTTCAAAATTCAACAAAAATCACTTCACGGGGAGCAGAGTTGTTTTCTTTGGACAGACATACAGGACTATTGCAATAGGTGCTTCTCGTATTACATGTGAATGCCCCTTGGGAAAAAAAAAAAGAGGCACGTAATAAAGTGAATGAGAGCCAGATGTACCCAGAATTCTAAATGTTCATTTTTGTACAGTATATAAATATATAGTAAATTAACAGAATGATGAGCGACTCCCTCTTTTAGTAGCTATAAAGTAGATATAAAACTCGCACAAAACGGGGGGGAAAAAAAAAAAAAAAAAAAAAAAAAAAACTCTAAAATTAACATACCCGTTTTGTTTGTTTTCAAACCAAAAACGATCTCCATTTCGAAGACGGGTAAATTGATCCAAAATGATGGCTGAAAACAGTTCTCCAGGACCCCCATTAGATTCAAGTAGACCTCCAGGAAGGAGTTCGAGCTTTGAGATGTCGTTTCCATAGAGTCGGGAGAGGTTTTGTAAAACCTATCATGGAAAAATGGACAGTTATTATTAAAACTGGCCAGTGGAGCAGAAATGGAGCTAGGAACTCTCAAGTTGCTGTCATTCTGCTCACCAAGAAAAACCGAAATGTATGAAATATTCAGACTTAGAACTAACTACATGTCATCATCTACATTAATACACCATATGCTGTTGGTTTGACCATACTAAAATCTTAAAGTTAACTTGTCTCACTGTTGCTGCACCAAAGTCATCTTGCACAAAATCATTCTATCTAGCCATCCACTGAGGTTTTAAAATTAACAATTCCATTTCTTCATAGTTTTAAAGTATGGTGGCAGTTAGACAAAAAAAGTAGGGGGCCCCAGCGCGAGCCCAGGGTGTATTAAAATTAGAGCAAGGAAGATTCATTTATTTAATCTGTGGATTTAAATGCATGTCTAATTTCAAAACAGGCCAGATCATCTGTTTTAACAGTCTTGAACAAAGAACATTTTATCTAGCCTATGTATTTAAATATGTCTAAGGCAACAATAAACTGGCTTCAGAAGATACCCTAATGGTTAGCTGCCATCATGCAAGCTCGTGGAACCAGGTAGAGATGAAGGGAATAGCCAGATTTAGATCAACTTTATGTGAACCTCTGCAAATCTTGTGTATAACTTTCCATAAATTGGAAAGTCATTTGAATTGTCTAATTATGAAGAGCTGTCTTTAATTTTACTAATCTCATAAACTAAAGAGAATGGTATACAATTTTATAAAAATTCCTTTGCATTAGCTAGCTAGTATAATATTTCACTCACTATTTTTGCATGTTTAGTTTAAAAAAAAAAAAAAAAATGAAAAGGGACTGTTGTGGTATCCACACCTTAAATCATCAGAAAGATCAACTTCAATCCAAATGAATTCATCCAGATAACTTGAAAACAAACTTAATCTGCAGTATTGATTGATAAATGATGTCACCCATCTTCCAAGCCCAAGCAGCACTCTTTGGAAGTGAGATTTGTCCTTACCAAGTTAAACCGAAAGGGAGTTCCATTGTCACAAATTTTTGAGCACTACAGAATATTTGCTGTATGCTTTATGAAACTTCACTTAGTAGATCATACATTATGTACTCTGCACAGAAGACATGGCTATTCATATTTATAGAGCTCTTCTCTTACCTCAGGAGCAGTCTGGTTCAGTTCAGGGTTTATGTCCTCCCATTTCTGCATAGGGTTCAGGCCAAAAGCTTTTCGTACTTCGTTGTATGGAGGAAGGCCATTGTCACGTCCTCTTTGAATACTGAGAGCCATCAAATCAGAACGTGAAAATCTCATGGGTCCATACATGTAATCTGCATGGCAAAACAAGTACACGAAAAGTTCAGAAAATCTGCTGAACAATTTATTTCTTGTACAGCCCAAAAAAAAAAAAGAGGAATGTCTCGATGGGCTGCAACAGGCCCGTTTTGTTTTCTTAGCTTTTTTTTTTTTTGGACAGCCACCAACCTCAAAAAATACAAAAAATAGATGATGCCACTCACTAAATACAGAGCTATCACATTCTGTATAAGGCAGGATCTCAAACTCTATTCCTATAGGGCTGCAGGTTTTCATTCTAACCCTTTTCCAAATTAGTGACCTGTTTTTGCTGCTAATTAACTTCTGTTAAATTGTAATTGACTTGCTCTTGAAGACTCAACTCCCTTGTTTTTTTTCTTAATTAGCAGCCAAACAATAGTGAGATAAAAAAAAAAGAGCCAAAACATGACCAGCAAACTGTGTCCATCATATAATATCTGAAAATAAAGAAAGAAAGATGAAGGTCTCAGGACTGTTGATCTACTCAGGTCCTCGAAACATTTTAGCCATGCTCTTCGAAAAAGAAATATCAACAACTTCAGAAATATATGCTATTGCACAATGAGAGCAGCAACAGGAATCCGCACCTAATTAAGCAACTGCTTGGAGTGAAATTGGTTGGAGTTTGATGCCCTCACTTAGTTGGTCTTCTGTTGGCTTCATCACTTCACATTTCATTTTAGTTTGAGTACCATTTAAGGAAAGAAATTAAGTAGTTCAGAGGAACAATGAAAAAAATTTAGGGAAACAAATCTTAAAAGTATACAGATGTGTTCAAATGTATCAAACATGGAAGTAGAAACTATTTAACAAATGAAAAAACAACAATCTTTCCATCAGCTTATTGAAGAACCACTGCCAGATTGTAGAAAAGGAGTCAAACAAGCCAGGATTCTGACTTTCTCTGGGCTGTCTGAAGGACAAATGGACATCACACCAGGTGGGCGACAAAATAAAATTTGCCATCTACCTCTTAAGTCTTCAACTACAATGTTGTCCTCTTTTTCGGCAATCTGTGAGGCCATTCCCATTATTAACTCATCCACATCTTCTCTCGTTTTTAAGTTGGGGTTCTGCAGATTCCAAAACAAAAAAGAAAGCATTATGGCAGCTTTTAGAAAACCACCTTGATTTTCCGGCATAAGATGTAACATAGTACTAAATCAGCAAAACAGGACATCATGGAGGAATAACAGGAATGTTTAAAAAAAAAAATATGAAATATACGTGATGCTAACTTTAACGGCAGATGATTACAGAGGAGGTGGATGCACAAAGTTGGAGCAATGGATTAATTTACAATTTCTCTCTCTCTCCATTTCCCTTGAGTTTAACCCCGTAACACTTGTGATATGTACATATTAACATGGATTTACACAACAGCCAAGAAGATGAGAAGACACTCAGAGTCTTTATCATTACTAAAACTGCTCCCATGTCACAAAGCCACTGAAGGACTGACTCAGGATTGATACCAAGAGTAATTTTCATATATTTCAATCAGTGCAATTATTAAGCTACAAGGTAAAGTCGATTCCAGAATAACTGGAATATTTGATCATTACTAGTCCATAATAGAATGAGTCTTACCCCAGAGAAAGCCCAGGACTACAGAGCATGCAGTGAAAACATTTGGGGGCAATCTGCTAACTAGGCAAATCTGGAAAATGGCCATTAAACTAGTGAAGATGATGTTCAATAATAGCTCATAGCACCTTTGTAAGGATACTTTAAAGCTAAACGTCATGTAAAAAGAGCTCTGTGAGAGGTGACTGTGACCGAGTGACCTCCTAAAAGCTGTGTGCACTCAGATTGGCCTTAATGCTTGAGAGGACCAAATAAAAATCAAGAACTTCGGAGAGATATGCCCAAATCTTTAAGATGTTTTCTAGTGGGGCCACATAAGTGTTGTTGTTTATTGCGTTTGCACACTGTCGCGTCTTGTCACCGTTTAAACTAGTATGTGTTTAAATTGTTTGTTTAAAATGTTGTAATAAACGGGGAAGGCTGTTGTAGGGAGGCAATGACCCCTGGAAACGTCAGAACCGGAGGTTTTTCCATTACATCCGGCTCATTATTATTTAAACGGGAAGGAGGGAAAGAAGAGAGAGAAGAGAAAGATTCACCTAACCGCAACTGATCATCATTTTCTGCCTTCATTCACATTGCGACATTTTTCCAGTTTGCTTCTCACTCGGCCGGATTTACTGCAACGCATTCATCGCCAGAAACCTCAGGGTTGGACATTTTCCACCATCGCCGAGGAATCATGGTGAGATTGTTTCTGTATTATGGCATTTTTCATTTATTTCATCTAATATATTACTGCACTTGATTTACATTCAGATATTGTTTGCTTGTGTTTAACCGTCGATTGGGAGAAAATATTATTTGTCAGGAGGTACGGCTTGGTAGATTTAGTTTTACCTCAGTAATTTATCCAGGCCACGGGACCTAGTAGTGTGGCTGCCGGCCGGGTAAGGGGTCTCAAGGTGCTATATATGTTAACCGGCCCGCCACACCTGGGGTATGCCCGGCCTTTTCCAAGTTGGGGGCTCAGTATACTACCGACGATATCCTCAATTTTGTGGAGGGGGGGGGGGGGTATATTTGGCTGTCACTCCCTTGAGGAATGGGACTGGGGTAACACCAAGTCATACTGGAGTAAAATACAGTCCAGTACAAGAGAAACCCAGTCCCTAAAATCCCAGCGAGCCAAACCTGGCTGGTTGGAAGCCGATCTCACATTTGGCTGGTGGATGTGGTTGTTGACACAGGAAGCCATCACACCCCCTCATAAGACATAACTTTTGGAGGAAGATTTGCCGGCTGTCAGACAAGATAACACCTGCCCCATCCATCCGATTCCTGTTGGTGGATGGGAGTGAACACAAGGCCTTGGGCAGAGTCCCCCTGAGGTACAGCATACTGTCCACCACCTGGGAAATGGAGACCTATGTCCTGGATGACTGGCACCTGTCCATCCCATTACTACTTGGGCTGGCATCTTTAACAGCCATGAAGAGGACTATTCCTCTCTGTCCCAGAGGGTATACAGTGGTAGGGAAAGGATTATGCGATTTTATACATAAGCCAAGAGAAGATCTAAGTCTGAAGCACATCAACTTTTACGCAGCAGTGAGGAGTGAAATCCAAATGTCGGTGGCCACCCCAGTGGAGGAACAACCCAAAGAGATCAGGCCAGTGTTGAAGTGGTCGGGGGTATGGACAGATAAACTAGGAGTCGCCAGTGGGGTTACCCACATGATCCATACCTCCGACGAAGTCCCTGTTCGACACCCAGCGTATCACATTTCTCCACTGAAGAGGGACATTATTAAACAACACATAGATAAAATGCTCACCGAGGGGATAATTGAACCATCTTCCTCCTCCTGGGCGTCCCCTGTAGTCCTCGTGAAGAAAACAGATGCCACCTATCGTTTCTGCGTGGACTACAGGGGTGTGAACACGGAGATAAACCTGGATGCATATACTATGCCCCTGGTTCATGAAATACTCGAGTCACTGCATGGAGCGACCATGTTTAGTACGTTGGACCTCCGTGGTGGCTATTGGCAGGTGCCGATGGGCAAGGGGAGTAAAAAGAAGACTGCTGTAATTACCCCCGAGAGCTCGTTCCAATTTAAAGGAATGCCATTTGGCTTAACGAACAGTGGTGCCACTTTCCAACAGCTTATGAAACAAGTACTGAGGGGGTTAATTGGAAAGACCTGCTTCGTATACAGCGATGATGCGATTTACTTCCGCTTGATAGAACAGCATTTCCAGGATCTGGATACCATCTTTCATCATCTCCAGCAAGCACACCTCACCCTGAACACAAAAAAGTGTATATTCATTCAACCCCACATCCACTTCCTCAGGCATATCGTGTCTGCAGAGGGGGTCGCTGTAGACCCAGAAAAAGATCTTGGCCATCCGGGACTACCCCACGCCCACGGACTTAAAATCCTTAGTGTTTCTTGGAGCTAGTGGGGTGGTACCACAAATACATCCCTCGGATGGCTGACATAGTGACTCCCTTAAACCACTTAAGGAAGAAGGATGTCATGTGGGAGTGGACTAAAGAATGCCAGGACGCCATTGAACAACTGAAAGAACATCTATAGAAGCCACTTGATTTACATTCGGATATTGTTTGCTTGTGTTTAACTGTTGATTCGGGGAAAATATTTGTCAGAGGTACGGCTTGGTAGATTTAGGTTTACTTCAGTAATTTGTCTAGGCCACAGGACCTGGTAGTGTGGCTGCCGGCCGGATAAGGGGTCGGCCATTACAGTCTTCCTTACATTAGTGATGAATTATGCAAAGTCCCAGGGAACAACTGGAATACCAGTCAAGATTCAATCCCACTTTGTAACCAATGCTAATGTGAACAGAATTAGTTTATCCCATATGCAGGAATAATTGAGACAAATTTAAATAAATACAAAAAATAAATGTATTCTGAAATGAAACAATAAATAAGTAATAACAATATGTGAGCATACATAAATGTCACAAAATGGTTTTGTTGCTTATTTCTTATTTTATGAAATTACTTTTCCTGGTGAGGGTTGCAGTGTTATTCGTTTGCGCATTTGAAATGCAATAAATTTAAAAATATTCAATATCTTTTGCGCTATGTATATCTTCTGCACCTTTCCTCTCTATCCTTGTGTGTTTCAACTTCTCTTTATTGGCGCTCCCTTTTCTTGAGCTCATTTCTCAGACTCTCATTTTGAGGTGCCCTGCTCACCTCCTCTCTGCTTTTATACTTCCCGTCTTTGAAGGTAAATGTCAGTGTAGCTCCTATGCCTTTACTCCTTTTCGGGTGTCTCACATTTGCACTTTGGCTTTAATGACGGGATTGTAAGACGAACTGACCAATCACACCAAAGTCATATTAAACAATCAGGTTGCTCATAGTGACCGGACATACACAGACCTTAGCATTTTATCATATTGTAAATTTTGTTATATCTTCATTTTTGTTTCAGTACATGGCACACAACACGAATACACCTTTAAATGAAAACTGTCATTTTCACCCATCAAGGTTGAAAATCTGTCCGAAAATATTCCTCCACAATTCCGAACTGGGCACACTAAGAAAATATATGGATGATCTATTTAGGTAGCAACATCCTGGCCGCCCCCCCCCCCCACCCCTCTCCCAAACTGCATACCCTCATCCAACCACCACACAGTTCACACTCCAGTGGATGACATCACAGCACATTGGTCATTAGCAGCTACTGGCTTTTTCTTAGAGATTCAAAACAGTCACCAAGGCTGGATGATTCATTCGGCGTTTTGAAATTCATTCAGGCATTCTGAACTGGAGGAAGTAAAGCATAGGGAAAACATTTTCCAGTTTCTCATTTTGCTTCAATAAAAGGTCTTTGGGCTACATTTAGTATTTCAGAAAAAATAAATAAAAAATTAAAACACATTACTCAGGAAAGCATAAAACTTCACAGCACCTCTACAAGGTCTTCTCAGTTTCAAACCCACTTACCTCTCTGCTCCAGTAGCTGTTACAGACTCGGAGTGCGGGTGACTTGCTGCCATCAAAATTGGTTACGTTGCGAAACTGGCAGGTTTTGTTTCTGAAACAGCAATATGGACAGTTAAATGACAGGTTGCAAGCATAGTTGTGTCTCTATTCCCAAATTGTGAATCCACATTCTTCTGCAACTAATGCATCAAATATAAGAGAAGCTGCAATGCTTGGTTTCATTGGAGGCTCGCACTCAAACCGAACAATTCTTAAGTAATACAGTATTTTATATGACACACAGGGCTGTCTTACTAGCATCATAGGCCCCCCCGGGCAAAGCAGCAAGCTGGGGCCCCTGCTTTTACAGTAAAACAAACATTGTGGGTCCCTATGCTCCTGAGGCCTCTGGCCACTGAGCCCAAATGTTAAGATGGCCCTGGTAGCAGATATAAAAAGGACTTATTCTGCACTAGTTTGTTTGTTTGTTTATGAGCATGTTCAATACTGCCCTGTCACTCCTCTAGCTTTCCATTCGATATTTTGTGACGCATCAGGAACACGACAAGAGTGAAATGTTTACCATCTTCATTTACAGGTACAAATGTAATATAAAAAGCTTACAAAAATGTACACAAAACAATTCAATTATTTCCTTTTCATTTTTAAAATACATATGCTCTTTATCAATCTCTTTTTAAGACCATGTCATTTGGCCCCTGGTTTAACGTCTGCCAATCAGATAAGTCAACACAACGACTTGTCTCAACCAGTTTCCATTTCCGCCAAAAAAAAAAAAACAGGTTTACATTATTAAATCGATATTCTATCACTTAAATGTGTTCATCCAATCAGCAGGCACTTTAGACTGGAATGACACATGAACGTTTCCAGTCATTTCTGGAACTTAACAAAAGGGCGGAACCTTAAGTTTGTTGGGATGGTGCAGACAGCACAGCACAGAGTCTAACGACAATAAAAACATTTGCTATTTAAATATCTGAATGATTAAAATTATAAATTGTATGAAGCAATAAAAATGAGTAGGGCTAGATACCCATCAGCTGGACATTTGTGAATTAACAAAATGAAAAGTACATTTGCAGACAATACGATGGGCAGTTTATGCAGGAACCATTTAAATTAGTCGCCGAGCATGACTTGCACAATGGTGTCGTAAAAATAAGTGGAAAGTAAATCTACACAAACTTGGACTCCTTGTATGAACCAACCATTTACTGCATTCTAACAGTATTACCTGAAGGTAAGATTAGCTGACTAATATGTAGGTTATCTTCTTATTTATAGCAGTAGAAGGAAAGAAATAATAATTATAAACAGAGCTGGTCAACCAGCTATTTTTTTTTTGCTCTCCCTGGGATTTGCCATCATTATAACAACTCGCTTTTTTTTTTTTTCCTGAAGAGGCATGTGGCCGCACACTCATGCTGGCTGCGTGTATCAGCAAGTTTATTATGAATCATTGTTTGGTTCCTCAAAAGATTACTTTCTACCAATATGAAAACATTACTCAATCTGGAGGAAAAAAAAAAAAATACAAATAGAAAACAGAAAGTCAAAAGTAAAATAACAAAAGAAACAGTTGTCTGAAAGCACTGATAAAGATTAAACGTTGCCACGACTGTTGATAAGCTTGGGTTTAATAAAAATCACATTCACACGTTGCATATTTCATACAGAGCATATTTCAGGTTTGTACAGTTCATGGCAGTCATCAATAGCTGATGGATGAATCGAGTACAAGTCCTGGTCAGAGCAGCAGTCTGTCGCAAGGCTCATTTATGTACACATCCACACACACTCATATTGGCAGTATTACTATAGATGCCAATGAATCTACCCTGGCATGTTACTGGGATGAAAGAGGATACCCATCATGTGGGCATGGAGAGAAGGGGGCAAAAATCAGAAAACAATATACCAAGGACAATGTGAATGTGTTACCTGAGAAGGGGTTCCAAATGAGTAACATGAAATATCACACAAACTTAGGTTTTACACAGTAATAAAAAAACCAATTTAAATAAGAGTTTTTGCCGATTTTCTTTTTACAGTTAACAGATGAAGGGGTAAAATAATCTACACTATATAGAGTATTATATATTACATATAAAAACTGCAGGATTGTACCACTTATCAATTGACTAGAACAAAGTAGATAGTAAATTTCAGAATATGGCAATGCACACCTCATGTAGACTCCTGGGGGCATCATGGTGGCTCCAAACCTCATTGCTGCAGCTTGAAATTCTGGGGAGATGCCAGGATCTTCAAATTTTCTATAACCTGTCCAGAGAGGTCACCATCATTTCAGAAACAATTCTCACATGCCAGAGGAGCACCATCATCACATTTTGGCTTTAAGGAGCTGGTCTCAGATACACCAAGGCCTCCTTGCTACTTTAGACTGCTTCTTGGTTAGCATGGAGACACTGTGTAGCGTCTGGTGGTCGCTCTGGCTTAGTTTAGTTTTAGGAGTCTTGTAGAAGCTTACATTAGATGCCATTATTTACTACCAAAAGTTATTTTGAACCCCCCCCCTTTTTTTTGCTCATGTCGTCACCCCATGCAAGCCCTGTGACTTTTCTTTACCTGAATATTGTGGCACTGCTCTCCCAAGGTAAGTGGGCAGCCATTCATAGAAGACAATGTTCTAAAAGACAGAGAGAGAGGATAAAAAAAAAATTAGTGGACAAGAGGCAAAACTTTAATGAGTTAGAGCCTATAATAGATGGCGGCAATGACCAGGCATAAAGCAGGGTTTGTGATGCTAGGCTTCATTTCTCCCAAACTTGAAGTGATGTCTGGTAGGTCTCAGTGCCTTTATTCTCTGGCACCTTCACAAGCTTGTTTTTAAGGAAATGCAAGAAAATGAAAATACAATCTCAGTTTTCTTCAGTTGTTGCTTGTCTCACATGGCCTCTGTGCAGAGCAATACCACATAGCTGATATGTGTAGGGGGGTTCACATGGATAGAGTGATTAACAAAGATAATGAAACCATTGAGGAGGATGTGGAAGAGAGAACCAAGGGGGCCTTTCATTGTGGTCATCTTTTAGGTGAAAAAACAAAGAAAGGCAAAGCCACTGAAACAGATTTCACAAATTCCCATCTCTTGTTCCTGTTGTCCTCTCCTCTGCCCTCACATAAAATTTAAAACAGCATCAGAGACTAATAGACATAGAGACACTGGAGTAAGCTACGGTCTTTGAACCTGCACATCGCTGAAGAACCTGCAAGGGGAACGTAGCTTCTTAGCACTCTGAAATGATGAAGGGTGGGCTGTATGATCATGAAATGAAAAATCACCACCAAAAGACCCCTTGCCAAAATATGGACAACAAAAAGAACCCAGATACAGTGAGGAGATCCAATGTTTACATCTACTTGGGCTTATAAAACTGTCAGTGGAAAGAACTACAGCACAAATGTGCACATGTTCAGAATTATGGTGAGACTGCAAAGACTGGAGTGTAAAAAAAAAAAAAAAAAAAAAAATCGCATAATTAAAACATTTATTGTACATGTGTGTTAAAGAGCCTGTTCAGTTGGCACTATGTAGTGCTTTTGTGAAAGCGTGGCCAAATGGATGGGCACAGGACACAATGATGTTAATTTGCGTTTGTAATTTATCATCTGAAGGAGGAGAGTCAGGTGGGCTAGAAAGATGACACAGTGTTAGAAAGCAGCAGTCCAAAAATGAAGCGGCAATTGACTGACATCGGAGTTTGTGGTGCCCTGGGTAACGGATTATCTGTTGGACAAATGCAGTTTGTGAGACTCAAGGACTGCGTCTCTGATATGGATGTGAGCAACACCGGAGCACCACAAGGAACAACAGGCTTGTCACCGTTTCTCGTCATTCTGTACACCTCAGACTACAACACCAGGTCATGCCACTTGAAGAAATTCTCAGATAAGTCTGCACTTATGGGGTGTACTGATAAAGGGGATGAGAAAAAGAGAGCATAGGAGTCAGGTGGGGAAAAAAGAATTCTCTGCATCTTATCACAAGGAACTGGTTATTGACTTTCACCACACCAGAGATCCTTTGCATCCAGTCACTATTCAGGGAGTAGATGTTGAGGTGGTACACTCCTACAAGTACTTGGAGGTCCACATCAATGACAGGTTGGACACAGAGAAACTATATGAGAAAGGGCAGAGCAGGCTCTTTTTTCTTAGGAGAGTCCATTTCTTTAATGAAATCTTTTGCTGCTTCTACAGCTCTGTGATGGCCAGTGCTACTTCCTATGCTATGGTGTACTCGACCGGTAACATTATTTCAAGAGAGGCCCACCGAATCAATATACTAATTCAAACAGTAGGCTCAGTTATGGCATGCACTCTAGACCCCCTAGTGGAGGACAGAATGAAAACCGAGAGCCATTATGAACAATTTGGCACATCCTCTCTACTACACACGAACACCAAAGACTTTCAACCAACAAATCATTCAGCAGAAGTGTGTCAACACACACTATGGAGCTTCTTTATACCGACAGCAATACACCTGCATAATGCCTCACCATGACTGGAGCTGCCAAGTCAGAAGTTCTCTTTCCTTTTAAATTTTCTACCTTTTAAGTCATTGGTGTGTGTTCAGACCACAGCATTTGTTGATCTATCCATCCATCCATCCATCCATTATCCAACCCGCTATATCCTAACTACAGGGTCACGGGGGTCTGCTGGAGTCAATCCCAGACAACACAGGGTGCAAGGCAAGAAACAAACCTCGGGCAGGGTGCCATCCCACCACAGGGCACACACACCAAGCACACACTAGGGACAATTTAGGATTGCCAATGCACCTAATCTGCATGTCTTTGGACTGTGGGAGGAAACTGGAGTACCCAGAGGAAACCCACGCAGACAAAGAGAGAACATGCAAACTCCATGCAGGGAGGACCCTGGAAGTGAATCCGGGTCTCCTAACTGCGAGGCAGCAGCGGTACCACTGTGCCATCTTCTATCTATTTAATGATATTCTATAAAAAGCCACATTTCCCCATGGTGACAAATAAAGATCTGTCTATCAATAAGGAATGCCTTCATCAAAGTGTAGCTTTGCAAGCCATACCCAGACAAACAGGGATTCTTCAGGAGTAGAGAGTAAGCGGTTGCATGTGGGTCTTATCTCAGAATTTCTATGGACCACATCTTTATGGCCAGCAGTGAAGGCAAGCAGAGCAAAATACTTGGCACAGGTTCATTTGTCCAGCTGGCCTCCTGTAGGAATGAAGTACGAGGTGGTAAAATTTCTTGTAGTGTTGTTGATCACCACAGTATGGCTACTGCCTCGATTACATCCTTACGCCTAGCCACAAAGTATACGGCCTTTAATTGCAGCTTGCAGTGCGCACCCAACCTGTCATTAACAAGTAAGGAGCTCGCTGGCACAAGATGCTCGGTTTGCGGTGACTCAATCAGCTCTCACGGTGCTAATCCATCATGAGAGGTGAATCTGGGTGAACGTGCAAAAGAGTCTGGAACAGAAAGTAACTGGCATGCTTAAAATAGTCAGCTGGCCATATCTCCATTTTAATGTCAATGGACTTGTTTTCAGTTTTATTTTTTTTCCTATTGACCATGGAAATGTTCAATTCTACAGAGTATGGAATTTGTGTGTTTATGTATATAACTATCATACCACAATGGATAAGTGGGACACAGCCCTACGAGCTGTTGTGCAAAATAAGTAATAAGCCTCCCTCAGTAATTTAATGCATTATTAAAATATCATTTCATTTTCTGAAACCACTTTATCTGGTAAGGGTCGTGATGGCAGCCAGCCAGAAGGTTCACCAAAACGTTCCCTTTCTCCCGTTACAGATCCCAGCTACTCCAAGGGGATTCCAAGTTGCTCTCAAGTCAGCTGAGAGATGCAATTCCTCCAGCTTGCTCAGGAACTGCCGCAGGGCTTCAATCCAGTGGTATGTGCCTGGAGCAGCACTGGGGGGAGCCATCCGGGGGCATCCTTACGACATATCCAAACCACTTCAACTGGCTCCTCTTGATCCTTGCAACAGGAGTATAGAATAATTGGTAAACTAAGAGTATTGTCATTATACTCAGTTTCCACTTCATCACCATGGACTGGTTGAGCATCACCAGCCATATTATTTAATTGTAATTTTAATTTAATTGTTTTTTGTTGTGCGTCAAGTTGCCTTCATGCCAGGTGCTAAATAGGACTTGATCTACTGGCACTGCAGTGTTCTCTATACTCTTGGGTGTGTGCACATAAGCTAAAAGTTTTGCAGTTTAGTTGATCAGCTTAAGGACTGGAATTTCTTATTCTCAGCATTAAGACGAGGACCACCTTTTTACAAAACGTACTTTCACTAACAGTACGAGCTTTTGAGAGTCAATGCCATGTAGTACAAGCCAGTGGCGATGTATTAAATGTCCTGTTTTCCTCCCTTAAAGGGTATCCAGTTAATGCCGGAAATGCATCAAGCACAAAACACTGCTGATCTTAATGGGGCTAAGTGGCATTTTCATCTTTGCCAACTGCTCAAAAGGACCACCTGTTGGTCCTAAATTTGAAGAACCTATCATGGAAGTCTTATGTATACTCTTTTACGGATTAGATTAAATAATAGCGTTCATCTACTCTAAAGAAGCCAGTAGTTTACATCTGAATCCTGGTAAAGAAATAGGAGGGAGGCAAATAATTGTTTTTGCCAGTTGTTGCCAGCTACACAATGGTTAGCAGCTGCTACTAGACAGTCCAGGAGGCTTGGGTTCAGATCTTGCAGGGAGTGTGTGGCTGGCTTGCATGATCTTTACAATTATTGTGGATTGTTTTTCCCCCCCAATTAAAGCCATTCAGTTCTAAACTTGGTGTTGTTGGTTCAATTTAGACAGTTCATAGTCCATATACATTCCTGACTGCAAGGGGTTGCAACATCTAAAATCTATCTAGCTGTATTTTGTCAGATGATGAGGACGATGCCTGAGGAGATCACAATGATCCAACGCCAGTTGAGGCACACCTGACACCAGCAACCCATTGTTTGTTTCTTTTTAATTTTATTGTAATGCAAATGGTGTGTAAAGTTGCACATCTTGTTAGTCATTAGCAAAAAGAGGCAATTAGTTAGGCCAATTATTAGAGAAGCCCGCACACAACAGAAAATTCTGGTAGGACCCCTAGAAATTATACTGTTGTGGAGATTGTTACTGTATTATAGTCCGATTCCGTTCTCAAAGAGCTCTGCACAAAAGTAACTTTAAAATAAAAAAATAGATTGTTATATGAACATAATGTGGATAAAAAAAATCTGATGCTCTGCAATAAACAGTGGTGCATACACCAACCTTACTGGTCCAGGTGCTTCAACCTGAATCACTCTTTAGTTCATATAGCAAATGCTTTCACAATGAACTTTACAAAATGGCAAGAAAAACTAAAATTCAAATCCATAATCAGGAGACTGTGCAAAACAGATAAACAGCCTGCCATTAAACAAAAAACGAACAAGAGGGAGTATGGGGAATTTTCTGGACTAGTAATGAGCATGATGGATTAACATCTGGCAGTAGGTGGACACAACAACATCGTCTCAACTTCAAGTTAGCAAATACCAAAATCAAAACAGACCTTCAAGGTAAAGTCAGTTATCAACTGGCCTTCACTCTTTAAACCCTTGCCGCACATCACTCCCTAGGACCTGGATGAGTGAACACAGAAGGCTCTTCCAAATGGATCATTTTAGGTCCATCCATCCATCATCCAACCCGCTATATCTTAACTACAGGGTCACGGGGTCTGCTGGAGCCAATCCCAGCCAACACAGGGCGCAAGGCAGGAAACAAACCCCGTGCAGGGCGCCAACCCACCGCAGGGTACACACACACTAGGGACAATTTAGGATCATCAGTGCACCTAACCTGCATGTCTTTGGACTATGGGAGGAAACCCATGCAGACACGGGGAGAACATGCAAACTCCACGCAGGGAGGACCCGGGAAGCAAACCTCATTTTAGGTCTTGAGTGTTAATAGCTTATAAAAACATACAACTGAGACAAGAATGAGACCAGGTGGTTAAAAACAATGATCAATGTCTTCATTACCTAGTGTTCGCTCATATATTACATTTCTGGGGTCAGAGGAGAGGAGACCTGCTCGGTCAGTCCCTGCTTTAAGTGCAGTGGCTGGCTAGCTTATTGTCACAATGCATGTTGGTATTCTCTCCCTTTATTTATCTGGCTTTCCCTTGGTCACTTCTGCGTCTATCACGGACTCGAGCATACGCCACTTACCTGCAGTGTCGCAATTAGTTTCTTCCTGGCATTTTGGAAGAGATCTTCATCAGACCAGTGTGGGTTCAGTTTTTGGAGCTGGGAAGCTAAGTAGTTGTGGTATCTGAACCAGACGATACCCTCTGCCACAGTAAAGATATTTTCATTGCCTCTGGCATTACCAAATTCTGTCACAAAACAGACAGGAGTCAATCATTAGGTTTCGATAGAGTGAAGTGGAAACAAAAAGAGAAAATAAACACAGACATTAGAGAACCTCTAAGTGAAGGACAAGCAATGAACGCACACCAGAAGGCACAACATTCAGATCCCCACAGTCCTTCACTTACAATTGACCAAGGACCCCCAGAAATTTAGTTTCTACAGGGAAGCTGCTGGCTGAAGTTTGTTTTCCTCTTCTCCATTGTCAATTGTCCATAAATTTAACAATTAATGAATGGACAGATAGAAAATAAAGTAGAAACTAATTAACATAAAACTATGTGTTTAAAAAAAAAAAATCCATGTCTAAGTGTACTGACTCTGTATTTAGTAATTTCTAAAATTAATACTTGTATTTTACACATCGCTCTGTGCCTGCACTTAGAGAAGAGTGCTACATAAAAATAAACTGAACTGAATGAATTCTTCAATAGGTGGACTAGTGCATATTCAGAGGAACTTCATTGACTGAATGCTCCACACTTATTTAGGAAACTTTTCATGTATTCAATCAAGCGGTCAGATCTATCTAGTTAGAGAATCACTTAGCCCCTCAGTGATCCTGTTCCTTATAGTGGGTGTGTTAAGTAAGAATGGAAAGGATAATCACCATTCACTTCCTAAAACTACCTTACCTTTATAAGAATGTAAAACATAAGCCTGCAGTAAAGCATGTGGAGTAACTGTTCCCACTGTATTTTGGGCAGGATATAAAGTTTTATAATGGGTATTTTCATATTTTGTTCATTTCAGTAGTTACTGACAACTTCATTGTGAGAGGCGTTATATGGACTTGGAACTAACCGACTATGTGCTAACTGTGGTATATATTATTAATTTCAAATATACATCACTACATCTGCGGATTTTAAAGGACAGACTTTGTCAGCTTTGCACAACTTTATCTTAAGCTGACTGCGCAGCTGCTCCTCAGTGGTGCACAAGATGATTTATTGAAACTGAAGAAGATCAACTTCATTAGTGAGTAGAAGCACTACTATTAATAACCACCCTATAAACTTCTACAGAAGACGACACTGAAAAGATACAGATACAAAAAACATAAGCTAATAAGTAGCTGCCTTGTGTTGCACTGAAAATTCTAATTAATCCGAATGAGAGACTTGAGGACAAATGACAATAAAGCAGATGTTACCATAGAGTCCATTCAGGCCATGGCGTCCTGTGGATGGATCAGCTGAATTCCACATAAAGTATTGGCTGGTGCTCTGCTTTGGAAAGGAAGGGTCGGACCCAGTTGCCAGCTGGCCATTTTTGAAGCTTCTCAGGGCATCACACCAGGAATGTGAAGAGCCATAAACGGAGCTGCCATCGATCCAAGTGGTCACCTGATTGGTCTGCCAGTAAAAACAACACACACACACACAAAAAAAAAAAAAAAAGAAGTACCTTGGTTAGTTTCATTGTATCAGATCTAATCCACGTTTGCCATTTACTTCTGGCTTACTTTCAGGGATGCTTACAGAACTGCACTTGAAGTCTCAGCAGGCCAGACTGGTTATGTTTGAAGATGAAAATTAAGTGGTGAACACGCTTATGTGGTTCTCATGAAGAAACATAGTAGCAGTGTGACAGCTTTAAACACCGGCCACCAGTGGCGGTCCTCCACATAACCAATTGTCTTGTATCATGCATGACAGTTTGTGTGGCCAAAATGATCTCAAGCTGTCCACCATAAACTTGTGGTTCTGATTCCTGGGGACACAACTATGAGATGCACAAAGACAGACAGCAAACGATGTGTGTTGTACATGCAGTACTTAGAGTGAAGTGGAACCAAACTACCGGTGGTGCACTTTGTAGCTGGCTTCTTGCTCCTCCTGACCTTTTGTTATTACTTTTAAAGGGCATATTAGTCAAGGAGAGGAGATACCACCTTGAATGTCCATGCACCCCGATAAACATTTAATTCGAAGACCACTAAATGGGTTCCCTGTGAAACTTTGACTGCAGCAATAAAATAACTCTTGATCAAAATTATATTTGAGTGACACTAGTAATGAATGCTTGTCCTAAAAAATGACACTGAGTGAAAACAGAAAGAGGTGCGGGTACTGTGAACCAGTGAGTACTGTCCAGCTTTAAGCATTACATACTGTACATGCATCACTGAAAATAAAGTAATAAATGATTGTTGTTTCCTGGTCCAAAACTACTAATTTCCCCTAACTTTCACACTCTGAACACAAATAAGAACATGAGTTATTTTTCACCTTATAACTTATAAACTTAAGTTATAGCTTAATAAAAAATGGCATAATTAGATCTGGACCACCCTATACAGGGCTTCTGCTACTTAAGAGAAAGGTTTCCAAGGCAAAGTGAGACCCAAAAAAAAAAAAAAGGAGGGGGATGTTCATTGGACCACAGATACGAGAACTTCTCAAGGATGACTTTGGTGAAACTCCCACAGTGGGGAAAACACTGCTGGAGACGCTTTTTGGACTTTTTTTCCTCACTGAAAAAATATGTGCAGTGCGTGATGAGCATGGAAATGTTTCCACCAAGATATTACAGCAATGAAATGGAGATACCAAAGGAAATGGAAAACTGCAATGCTGGGAGACTCCTGCTGGACTGTGAAGAAGAGGACATGGCAAGTCTGGTTGAAGAATTTGTGTTGGTTAAGAGAATTGCTCATTTTTACCCTAAATTTATTGAAAATACCAAACATATATACAATACATTTTATGTATAGCGATTTCCTGAATGTTTATATTAAGCTGTAGTTAAAAATAAAAATACTTTTACATATGTGACACAATTACCAACATACGTGAATATGAAAGAAGATATTTTTTTTTTTTTTTTAAAACTATAGTAACTTTTCTTGGTGTATATCTGGACTTACTACATAAGATGACATGAAAAACTAATTTCAGAACAGAAAAAAAAAAAAATATATATATATCTGACCTGTGTTTTCAGGGTAATGTCATATAAAGCCACATTCACAAATACATGCAATTTTCTTCAGTTTTTTTTTTTTTTGGACATATTTGGGTGAAATGCCCTTTTTTAATACAGTCATTATGAAGGCAATACATATTATAATGGAGTTTTTCCCAGGATTTGGGGGCCTAAATAAACAAAACAAGTGATGCAGAAAAAGTGGTGAGGAGTTCATCATGTAATCAGATGTGTTTTCTGTAATATGACATTAAGTCACATATTTTATCAAATTCTAGTTTCACAGTTGCAGAGAGCAGCGATGTGTGGCATGTTAAACATGAAAGTAAGAATTTTACAGCACTTGGTACAACGTGACAATATTACTTCTGCATTAGAGATGTGACCCCAATCTTCAAGAAGGGAGATAAAATTGGTCCCAGCAATTATAGACCAAGAAGTCTTAATTCTGTGCCATGCAAAATTGTGGAAACCAAAATAAGAAATAAAGTACCTCATTGAGTATAATATACTAAATAACAGCCAGCATGGTTTTGGTAGAGGAAGATATTGCCAAAGCAATCTTTTAGATGTTGTTGAACAGGTAACTGCAATAGTTGACAAAATCAAAGCATAGAACATCACTTAATTTAAGACTTCCCAAAGGCCTTTGACTCAATTGTCTTATACTGAAGATTAATTCTAAAGCTAGAAGCTAAAGGCATCAGAGGTAACCAACAAAACTGAATCTCAAGTTAGTTAACCAGCAGGCGATGACGAATACAGATAAGAGGAGAATGAGGTCATCAGTGGACTCCCTCAGCGATCTGTCCTGGGACCATTACTACTTTAGATTTATATTAATGGCATACATTCCAGTAAAGTTAGAAAACGTGTCACGTTTTTGGATTAAACCAGAAATGCAAAGTGCTGGACAACAGGAACGTCAAGTATAATGCCCTTGACCTGAAAATTGATCCAGGGGTGCTGACCCTGCACTTTAATCCCCAAAGTTCATTTGAATAGACATTTTCACCTTGGGAATTTATTATTTTTTATATATAAATAATATATATTTTATATATAAATAACATATATACATACACACACACACACAGAATAAATAAAAGCTAGGAAACACTCAACAACAGGAAGCAACCTTTGAAAAGGATTTTGGAGTTTGTTGACAGAACATTTTCATCATCAATGAAATCCACAGATGCAATTAAGAAGACAAATAAAATGTTTGGTTTTATCATAAAAATTGTTGAATATAAATCTAGGGACATTATGTATAGACTAATGTTCATAATGCACGAATAAGACTACATCTGGAATATGGTGTGCAGTTCTGGTCACCACGCTAGAAGACAGACACAGCAGAACTTGAGGCTGTGCAGAGGAGAGCAACCTGGTGAACCCAGGAGGTGTCCTGCTGTGACAGACTCAATTAAATGTGTTTAGTCTCGAGCAGAAGAGACCACCTAGAGACCTAATTCAGGTATTCAAAATTCTCAAAGGCATTGACAAAGCAGATCCAACAGAATTCTCCTAACATAATGGTGAATCCCATACTCCAGGAAACTGGTGGAAATTAAGGATATGTGCATTTCTGAATGATCTCCTCTTGTTAAATTTCTTATCTTCTTTTGGACTGAATTACATATAGGAACATATTACCAACAAGGACTAGGATATTTTTAAAATAAAAACACAAAAAAGAAGAAAGGGTGCATTTGTGATATTTTGAAATGAGATCAAGAACTATGCCAGGTGAAAGAGATAGAGATCCATACCCAGCCTGGGAAGAAGCAGCAAAACCTAAAGAACATGTATAGGTCAAGCTAAAAGGGTGCAAAGTACATGTTTAGGCGTTTCTGACCTTGTTGTCCAGAGTATTAAAATAATGTATAATTTTACCTTCTCCATATTTTGATGCGGCCTGACCTTTAAACACGGCAATACGCCTCGGGTTCCCTAGTCAGTCAGAAGGAGAGGCCTAAAGACACAGTCCGGTGGGGGGGGGGGCTGGAATACTGAGTTTCACACACCCACACCCAATATATTGTATGTTGTGATAGTTTCAACGTATTGCTCCCAGACAGATAGGTTTATGAATCATTTATTTTCTCACCCCCTCCCTATAATTAAGTCCTGCCAACGCCCATAGTTATCCAAAGCTGTTCACAGCAAAAATCCTCAACGCTAGTTTACAGAAACCAATACTTCATTTCAGAAGCCTCGTGTAAAAAACAATCAGCGCTGTAGTTAATAAGCTTTTGTTTAAAAAGCCAAAAATGGAGCACATTTGAATGCATTCTGGATTTCTACACCGCGAGGCAAAACGCATGCATTTAAATTTAGGTACAAATCACGAGCTTCCTTTCATTTTGGTTACACTGGATCAGTTGGGGTAACCGAATTCTAGGTTATTGTGAGTTACGTTGCTTAATTTCTAACCGACAGTGAACAAACTACTTCGCCTAAAATTTCGACCACGAAGGGACTCGAACCCTCAATCTTCTGATCCGAAGTCAGACGCCTTATCCATTAGGCCACGCGGTCGACTGCTTCTTTCTCACGCACACACCTCCTGGCTGCCGGGTGGGGTCAGGCACGCTGATGAGCTGAGCCGTGGCTGATGATTGGTTACAGTGGTTTTGGGGCGTGGCGATAGCATTTTCGATTTTCATACCGAGTCGATTGAAGCCGTCAGAACAAAAAAAAAATCCAGTTAAAGCGAGAGCAGATTTACACCGCGTTTAGGCAAATTATTCTTCTTGTCTGGCGAAAACCTTCCATTAAACATTACAAAAATAGAAAGTTTCGTATGTACAAGAAAGAAAAAAGTGAACATATTCAATGAAATCCGGCACCATTTATATTTGGCGCAGATTGTAATCTCAAACAGGCATATTAAGGCTAGCGAAGCCAAACTGGTCCCGTGCGAGAGCGCGTGTGAGGTGGGCAAGTGACAACCCCATCCAAGACGATGTGCCGGAGTGGGCGTTGTTATCACAGTTATGGAGTAGATTAATCGGTTGTCTAACCGTTAGCTTTAGGATTCCTTTTTATCTTACAATTTTGCACCTGCAGAACCCACATTGAACTAATCAATCCACCCATCCACTATCCAACCCGCTATATCCTAACTACAGGGTCACCGGAGTCTGCTGGAGCCAATCCCAGCCAACACAGGTCGCAAGGCAGGAAACAAACCCCGGGCAGGGCGCCAGCCCACCGCAGGGCGCGCGCGCGCGCACACACACGGGACAATTTAGAATCACTATGCACCTAACCTGCATGTACCTGGATTGTGGGAGGAAACCGGAGTACCGGGAAGAAACCCACGCAGACACGGGGAGAAAATGCAAACTCCACACAGGGAGGACCCGGGAAGCGAACCCGGGTCTCTTAACTGCGAGGCTTGAACTACACGGATGCAAAATGAATACGTTGATCAAACTAACACACTTTCTACAAGTACAATTTCAGAAAATGTAAGATTATTCCCAATATAATCGAAATGTCCAAAAAAAATTTTTAAGTATGACTGAGGTAGTGGCCTCAGTTCTCCTTTGAAAGGAAGGATCATATCCTTGAAATCCATGTAGTCCTTTCTGGTTTATTTTTTAAATATAAAAATGAATGCTGGAGAAGTGCATTAATCTGAAATTGATCATTAAATGGGCTCAGCATTTTAACACAATCAGTTAACAGTATGGGCTTGAAAATGTGAAAAGAACGATGGTTGTATTTTATATAGTGCCCTTCACCCTTGATTAAGACCCTGAATATCATGTTATATTCAAATCATTAAGCGACGACGTGAGATTCCCAACAAAAGGCTTACATCAGCCAGTCCATTATAAGAAATACTTGCATGATTAAAACAAACAAACTCGGCTTTTGGAAATTTTAAGAAAACTCCAGGGATACCAGATTTAAAAAAAATAAATAAAAATAATAATAATAATAATAATAAATTAAAAAGAATCAAAGAGAACATGCATATTTC
>JANRMT010062827.1:31508327-31535651 GCA_026402145.1 Polypterus bichir lapradei | reverse complement strand
AAGCTATGGGGGGGAATCGACAAGCTTTTCTCACATGCCTGTGGAGCGCCTTTGGATGGTACCAACTATGACAGGCATTAAACTGTACATATTACAGTGTAAAAAAAAATAAAAGTGGTCATAATTTAATAGTTAATCTACTGTTGAGCTGAGCTGCCAATCATTTAACCATCAAAAAACAACCAGGAGCACAAACCAGTGTGTAGTTTCTCTCAGTAAAATGAATGCAGTTAACAATTTGAGTATCATTAATATTGCATTGAACTGTTTCATTATGTCAGATCAACCCCACTTAAGCTAAACAGCTCAGTAATGTAATTTAACTTGAAATATACCTACATAACACAGCTCATTTACCTGCATGAGGTTAAAAACCATCACTTATATGAACCATTAAATTGCTAATCATCATTAAATTCTTGCTTCTCACTGTACACAAATATGGAGGTTATAAGGAAGAATATATGGGGGTTATAAGGAAGAAAAGCATTTTCTTATGCAAACATAGAATTCGGTACCATTATCAGTTTAGTTTAAGGCAATGCAACAATTTTTCACAAAAAATATTTGCGCATTTAAACAATTAATTGAAATTGATAGCTAAAACACTGCTTTAAGTGTAAGCTTACATATATGTAATACAATATAAATGTAATATATAAATGTGATATATTTTAAACGTTTCTGATATTTTTTTTTTTTGGCTGTAAAAACACACATTAATTTTAACTATTTTTACAGCATACTAAAAATATACCAACGAACTGACGGCGTACATTGGAAGAGGTGTGCATTTGCTTTTCCTGGTAATCGAGCTTTATCACACCAAGATTATTGTAGGTTTTTATAACTTCTAAACAGTATTTCTTCCAGTGAATGCCCCACATCCATGTCGTTACAGATTCCATCGCAGGTCATTTTGGCCCCTTTCTGTTTTCTTCATTTCAGAAGTCTCGTGCAAAAACAACGAGCGCTGTAGTGAATAATAAACCTTTCTTTAAATCCTAAAATGGAGCACATTTGAACGTATTCTGTATTTCTAATCCGCGAGGAAAACTGCATGCATTTCGTTTATGTCTAAAATTTTTATTTTTGATTACACTGGATGAGTTTTTGCGTTCGTATTATTTTAAGTTACGTTACTTGAATCCTAGCACTCGGTGCATAAACTGCATGGCCTAAAACTTCGACCACGAAGGGACTCGAACCCTCAATCTTCTGATCCGAAGTCAGACGCCTTATCCATTAGGCCACGCGGTCAACTGCTTGATCATTACGCGCACAGTTTCTCCCTGCAGGCAGGCAGGCAGGCAGATGATTTAAACCGCGGTTTATGATTGGTTGTATTGGTTTTGGGGCGTGGCAACAGCATCTCCGCATTTTCGATTTTCTAACCGCGTTGGTTGAAGCCTTCAGAACAGAACATTGAATCAAAGCGAGAGCGAATTTGGGCTGCGCTTAAGCAAGTTGTTCTTCCAAGTCCGGCGAAAATCTCCTATTAAATATTAACATATATGAAATGCGGTTACGGTGCAAAAAGAAAAAAGTTAAACTATTTAAAGAAATCCAGCATCATTTATATTCGGCGCAGATTGAAATCTGAAATAAACAGGCACATTAAGCCTAGCGAAACCCACCTGGTCCTCTGCTAGTGCGCGTGTGAGGTGGCCAAGCGACGCCCATGTGCTCAGGTGATCTAAACTGGCTACTGGCACTCCTGCATATGATCCAGCTGGGTGATTAGACCACGCGGTTAATCAATGGCACCCATTGATGTATTCAACGTTTACAGTTGTTTCGCTAACCACAAGGTTTCGCCTCTGCTTATTTTGTATACATAGCACTAACTATTTAGGTTTCCATGTTTCGTTTTTGTCCTCCTCAAAATACACAGTGGCCTTAGAAGCTGGTGACAACACAACCCCAACAAAATGTGTTGATCAATCCATTTGCATTGTATATTGTGTCATCAGCATTCTGAATTACTGCAGTGCTACAATACATCAAACTGATCAGCCCATCACTAGGATAAAGTAACATCAAATCACAAGTAAGAATAAAGTAGACTAGGAGGAACATGGAACAAGACCCAATGCTGGAAACAGACAGGATGAAAGGAAACTGGAGAAGCCAAACAGCAGAACTAGACAGAAGAGGGAGTGTGGGAAGAACAGCTAATGAAAGGAAAGAATTTTTAAAATTTGTTTTAAAATGTTACAAAAGATGGAGCCTTATGAAGAGGCCAGGGCAGAGGAGCGAGAGCCATCTGGAAGCATGTGCTTTTAAATCTTTTACTAAAGCATCCCTCATCGCAAAAACATAACATGGGTATACACCAAGTACCTCTGAACAAGATTGTCTAAATATGACCCTAGACTAGGAGATCACCTTCCTTTATCTTGGGCTTCCTGGTGTGCACACTTGTCCAGGGATGAGCCACTCTTAAGGAAATGTCAAATTACTCAACTTCTAGTCATTGGGTATATGTCATATTTGCTGAATGCCATTACTGATCTCATCACCAGCCCACATCAATTTAAATGACTGAAAATCGCTGCCCATGTCTCCTTTAAATGATTGAGTGCCAAACTTCCAGCACAATCCAACTCACCCATTTTTCTGGCAGCCAATAGCATGATCTCCAACAGGGCTAGCACTGTAAACAGGTACAGCAAATCCAGTGACAATCTTTGCCTTTTCTGTTTAGTGTCTTTTTTTCATTCTGTCATGGTACGTAAACATGAGACATCAGACAGACAAAACAAGCTCCGTCATACCAGAGTTTCCCCATAGCAAACTTCTCAGTACGAGTGTGGACTATCCTACATGTCCATTCCTTAGAAATTCGGAGATCCAGAGAAGTCAGACTGTGATGATGGGTGAATATCAGTCAGGACCCCTGACAATGAACACAGGGTCCCCTCAGGGCTGCGTTTTGTCTCCTGTCCTGTAGTCTGTCCACATCAATGACTGCACCTCCAATGAGGTTAACCTTTGAAGTTTGCTGATGACACCACTACAATTGGCCTGATCACAGATGATGGCAAGATGCCAAATGGGAAGAATGCGATTGACTGGCCTTTTGGTGCATCCTCAACAATCTTAACTTGAATTCCTGGAAATCAGTAGAAATAACTGGGCATGTTAGGAGACACTTCTCACCTCCTACATGCTCAGTTATAAAGGACATCACAGTCAACAGGGTGGAATCAGTTACATTTCTTGGCACAGCTATCCCAGTCTGAATTGGGATGGAAACATAACTGCTCTTTTCAAAAAAGTTCAGCAGTGGATGGTTTCTCTGTCAACTTAAAAAGTTGAACTTGTCCCTTTCAGTGCTGGCACAGTTTTTATAGAGCTCTCATTGAATGCATCCTCACTTTCTTCAGAACATTCTGGGATCGAAACATAAATTGCGCGTTATTCAGACTACTACTGAAAATAATGTGGGCCTAAATCACGGGTCAGGAGACGTTCTGGAAGTATAATTAAAGACGACAGCCAGCTGGGCAACCATCTCTTCCAGCTATCATCATTGAGGAAATGTTACAGCGCACTAAAGGTGAGAACTACTCAACACAGAAAGATAATCATAGCCTCCGATTCATCTCCATCTTTTCCTGGTTTCTGAACTCCTCCATTCAATATAAATTGTGTTTACTTTATAGGACTTTTACTGGGTGGAAGGGCGATTCTACTTTACTATATTGTTTTATATATCTGTTTACATTGCATGTAATATTTCGATGGTGTCACATGTATTTAATTCTGTGTTCCTTGTTAGTGTGTGGACACAACACCAGGAGAAATTCCTAATGATTATTTTGCCAAGCAGTAAAAGTTTAAAACTTCCTTATTCCTGGTCTTTGCATGGTGCTACCAGGTGAGCGTTCATTACTTGTCAGCTCTCATGTACAAAGAGCCCACCTCTACATCTGAACCTGTTTGATTTAGTCGTGGACTAGCTGGAGTTAGTTGCTGGATATGTCACATTACATGACCAGATTCACGGGAGTGCACGGACGACTGCTTATGTAAATGAAAGGCGCAACTGAAAATTGTTGGAAAAGACCAAGCCTTTAAAAGCCATGGTGGCCCCCTTGGGCTGATTATACACACTCCCTAAATTCAGCTTGCTCCCATTCTTGTGCTGTCCCTTCCACAAGTCATAGCTAAAATACTCGGAATAGAAACCAGGCTGCAGTAGCAGGTTACAAAAGTAGATGCTGCCTGTGGTTTGCAAGTCATCTGGTTTTAGCGCCTTATGTGCGGACATCACTCTTAATTGTTTAATGGCCCTGCTCAAATGTCTTCATCCTCATACCTATCTGATAGGTCTGGAGATGAACAAAGCTCTCCCCCCACTCTGTCTAGAAGGATGTTGTAATCAACCCCTACTTAGGGTTTCCAGGAATTTGAATCACTCAGATCGTTTTGTTACTACAATGAGAAGACAAATGCTCCTGCCACCATTGTTTCAAATCTTGAATCTCACACCAAGGGCCTTTCCCCAGGAAGCTGCACTTTGAACGAGTGTGGACGTGTGCGTGAGAGTGTGTGCTGCAATAGAATGACTCCTGTCTAGCGAAGGTTCTCAATTGGAACCCATTTCTCTGTCAGGTTGTGCTTTAAGTTAATAGGGCCCTGAAGACAGACGGATGTATTAGGTGGCATGTCCTGAATATGCCATAATGTTGTCTTTTAACAATTAATTATATGGTATGCTAAGTTTGATCTCTTCTCGTTGACAGGCACAAATTTCAGTTTTAGCAGAGATCGCCCAAGTGTGCCCACTAGTTGGTACTTGCTTCCCCTTGGAAACAGGGCTTGGTTATGATTATGTCGGTGACACATCTGCTTACTGTTAAAGGTGGGCACTCACTGGACTTGACAGCTCACGATCTGCCTTGCTGAAATGAAATACTCAATGAACCCTAAATACAATTTAACAGAGCTGGAGAGCTGCTGGTGTCTGTCTTTTACACCTCACTATCTGTGGACTTCAGCTCCGCTTTTATCACAATCATCCTGGAATTTCTTGACTCTAAACTACCCAGATTTCTGCCCCTACCTTATCCTGTCAGGGGATTCATGAGAAATCGGAAACAGCAGATGAAACTGGGGAAACTTGCCTCTAGCACCTGTACAATTAGTACTGGTGCCCTCCAGGGGTGTGTGCTCTCCCCACTGCTCTTCTCCCTCTATACTAATCACTGAACCTCTAAGAACCCCACTGTCAAGCTCCTTAAATATGTGGACAACACAACCTTCAATGGACTCATCTGCATACAGAAGGGAGTTTGAGCAGTTGGTCCATTGGTGTGTGGAGAACAATCTGGAACTAAACACCCACAAAACTGTGGACTTCAGGAAGGACCCAACCAGCAATATTACCTCCCTTCTCCACACTTAACAAGATGGTGTCAGTTGTGGAAACCTTTACGTTTCAGGGCTCAAAGATCACTCAGGACTTGACATTGAAGACCAACAAACTATAATTAAAAAGGCAAAGCGCCAAATGGACTTCCTCTGACAGCTGAGGGAGTTTAATCCACCTGCGGAGTCACCTATTCAGTTCCATGCTGCAATCACTGTGTCTGTTCTCAGCTCCTCCATTACAGTGTGGTTTGGATCAGCCCTCAAACAAGACAAGAATAAGCTAAAGCGAATAATCAGGTCTGCTGAAAAGATCAGAAAGGCACCAGTCTTCCCATCTTACAAGATCTGTACTATTTAAGACTTATGAAGCAGACAGACAGACAGACAGACAGACAGAGACACAGACAGACAGACAGACATATCAGCTGTCCATGCTGCACATGCAATTCCCATGGCTTACCTGGGCTCTTGGGTTATTCGGACTTTTCCCTGTGTCTTTGGACCACTGACTTCGCATGAATGGGATTTGCTCATTTCCACTTTTATTAGGATCAAAAACAGGATCACCACTTGGGACCTTAACGTTGAAAAATTCTGGAGGGCAGCCTGACCTCCTGCCATCGAGGATCTCAAAAACCACATGGTAACCTGAAAAGATCATAAAAAAAAATAAATGAATAAATAATTTGATACTCAAGTCCTGCCGTCTTATCAATTCCAATAAATTGGAGGATTTTAATAAACCTGGCCACTGTCTGGAGTTCATCTCCTTTAGCCCTGCTGATCCTACTCTGGTGACAGTCTTTTAGAAGATGGTGTTGCTAAGATTTTTAAGAAGATGGAAGGCATGAAGTCCTAAAAAGAATTCATGATTAGTAATATGCTCAGCAGAGTGTTGGCTACGGAAATGGCCCATTGTCATCCTTAATGCATCAGCACAGCACGATTAGACTGGCTCTGCTATATCCTCCATTTTACTTTCAACTCCCTGTATTAGGCTCCCAAGCAATATCTTCAAAGATCAAATTTGTTTTACTTAATATTAAACCATTTATTTATGCGCTGTGCTGCTGTATCAACGTATACTTCAGTGTTAACATTTGCAGTGTACCATCTATTGGAAAGTATTTGGTAATGCATGTGGTAATAAAATGAACGGCGTGTGTCATTCAAACAGATGGCAGTAATAAAATGCGTTACTGCAAATGTTTGTAATGACAAATGCAATGCATGTGTCTTTGTCCTATGAAATTAGGTATAGGTTTCATAAAAGCTGTGTTGATGCTTGTAATGTGCCATCTGTTGGAATAACAAATGCTGTGTATATTACTGCAAATGTTTGATACGCTGTTGGAATGACAAATGCAGTACACACACTTGTCCTTTTGTGAAGGTAGACAATACATTTTAAAAGTACTTCATGAAATATCATACATAAAAAAATGAGCCACTCTTAAAAACACAGAGACAAATAAATAAGATGTCAACCCCTGCTCACCTGAAAACAAGTCCAAGACACAATGTCATTCTATGACTTGCTTTGTGATAATGAACACTATGAAAGGCGCTCTACCCCACGGTGTTCAATGTTTGCTTATTTACCTCCACAGGGTGACTTGTTTCACTCAAAGTTTTAAAGGAATTTCCTGCATGGCCTTGCCATTTGCAACAAGTATCTTTTGTTTTCACTTACTTAGAGGTTATATGATTATTTCATTTAAGTCATTTTCTGTATATACACTGTACACTTGCAATTATAAAATACTCAATATGGGAGTACGGAGAAAATGTTAATTTTTCTCAGTTAAAAATTGAAATTAGAAGTCAATAGATACTGCATAGTATTACAAGCTACCCTGAACCAAAGCACTCGACGGTCATTCAGTTGCACGTCATGGTCACAAACCAAGTCCACTAGCATTACCTCCTGGCTGCCAATGGGCTATCACAGCTCAACCAATTGCATTGTTTCCAAAAATTCCAAGCACACTGCCTCTTTGTGAGCTAGCAAAAAGATCCTATTATACCTGCCAGGGGACTCAGTTACCGGGCTTCTAAAACTAAGAACGCCTCTCTCTGACTTGTTTCATAAAGTGTTTCTTTCATGCCACCGGGATTCCTTAGAGCCATCTGTTCCACAGAAGGCATTTCTCACTTATAGGAATCAGATTGCTTTAAAAATATGGAGACAAGCTGCACTTTACCAGGCTGTTTAGGTAGCCATGTGCAATGCACAGAGGACAGCTAGAAGTAAAGACAAAGCAAAGTTCAGCAATGAAAAGCTCCTTTGGCATTTGTTGTTTAAATAATTAGGAACGCCTGCTTATCCATGCCATTAACTTATTAGCCAATCAGGTGAAGGTAGCACGATACACGAAATCCAGGTACAGGTCAGGAGCTTCAGTTAATGTCCATGAAACAGCAGAATGGGGAAAAATACGACTCTGACCATGGCATCATTATTGGTGCCAGATGAGCTGATTTGAGTATTTTTGTAATTGATGATCTCACACACAGTCTCTGGAGTTTACTCAGAGTAAAACAAGCACCACCCAGTTCTGCAAATGCCTTTTTGAGGAGAGGGTCCGAAGAAAATGGACAGATTGGTCCAAGTTGACAGAAAGGAAATGGTGAATCAGATGACCACTTTACAATTGCAGTGAGCAGAAAAGCACCCGAGAATGCACTACATTTAAGGTGGATGGGCTACAACAGCAGAAGACCACATCAGGTCCCATCCCTGCCACCCAAGAACAGAAAACCAAGGCTGCAGTGGGCACAGACTCACCAAAGCTGGACAGTTAAAGACTGGAAAAATGAGGACCTTGTCTGATGAATCTCAATTTCTGCTGATCAGCATCAACAGAATGAATCCATCCACCCAACCTGCCTTGTGTCAACAGTTCTAGATGGTGATGTAATATTGTGGGGCAAGTTTTCTTGATGCAGTTGGGGCTCGTTAATACCAACCAACAAACCAACCAACCAACCAACCAACCAACCATCACTAGAATGTCACGGCCTATTCGAGTATTGTTGCTGACCACATGCATTACCATAGTGGAAATACTGTAGCCATTAGGGGATACATCAGATGACAATGCAAAACTGGCTGCATGAACATGGCAAGGAGTTCAGTGTTCAGACTGGGCCCTTCCCAGTCTCCAGATCTGAATCCAATAGAACACTCTTGAGATGTGGTGGAATGGGAAATTTGCAGCAAGAATGTGAAGCCGACAAACCCACAGACATTGTATGGTGCAATTAAGTCAAAATAGATAAGAATCCCAAGTAAATATTTCCAATATCTTGTGGAATTCATTTCATCAAAAACTTAGATCATTTAAAGAGCAAATGGAGGTCCTACCCGTGTATTAGTATAGTGGTCCCAAGAATTAGACCAGTGAGTGTACATCTAAACTCTTCTTGATATTAGTCATTGCTGCAACTGTTTTAGGCATTTTTACAGTCTGCATTTTATTAGACTAAACAGTTGGTACTGTATATTCAACTTTGTATTGCAGTCTGGTTTCTGTTGCTGTAATGTACCTTACAATGAACAAATACTGACAAACAAAATATCACTTAGAGACCCCATGGAAATGAATATGAGAAAGGCTAAGAGGATAGACTGGGGGTCCCAATAAAAAGAACAAAAAGCTCACATTTAAAATATTTGGATTTGCTGAGCCAAAAACATGGCAATGACAACATTAGTCCCCTATCGCACATGAAAACGGGACACTTTGTCACTTACCAAAGATGACAGACAGCACAGTTCTGTTCTTGGCAGATGGCAGCCCGGACTTCCCTGCCATTGCAGCATTGCTGATTTCACGTGCATTGGGGACCTCAGGCTCTTGCAACGCCACAAACACCCCATCGGCATAGCGGGCTGGGGAGATTCTCATAAATGGGGAACCTGTAGAGGAATAGGTAGACTCTCTGAATATGTAGTATACAGACAGAAGAGAATTATATCTTTTTGTAAGGCATTTAGCATTTGTGCAGGTTTTAAAAGGACTATATAAAACAACAAATATTTAGAGAAGAATTGGAAGGGATGTATTTGTATAAAGGTTAAATGGATGACAGGTAATTCTGCACTGGGACGTAAACGTTATAAAGAATGCAGCATTTGTGACCTGAAATTGCATCATCAGTCAGTTTATAATGACATATTATACACACACACACGGTGGGATTAACTTTTCCCTTTGTATGTGGCAGGCACTATATAAGAATGGTATCTTTTCTTACAGGAAAAAGGAACTAACCACCAAAACATGGTCACAAAAGTAGTACTTTAGGTTATGTGGAGACACTACACTGAAGGTATCCATGACAGTGTCTCTTGTGAAGAAAGATCAGCATGTCCAGGTTCTTCATTCTTATTTGGCAACTCATGCTTTCCTGATTTTCTCAATTCTGCACCACCCTTATACTTTATAAAGTATGATGAGGAAATGAATAAATTTCTGAGAAACTGGAAACCCTCATGTTGGTGTGAGTATGCAGCAGAGCTTAACTGATTTAAAAAAAAAAAAAAAAAAAAAAAAAAAAAAGAATTTCATGTTACTGATAACAGAAATAAGTTAACCTTAATTTAAATGACATGGTGGTGTTCTGGCCTTGTCTCAATAATTTGGCTCCAGTTGCCCTGTGACCCTGTCCTGAATAAGCGGGTTGAGAAAATGGATGGAATGATGTTTGCTTTTTAAACACAAACCGGAAGAATAAATGAATCAACCAAAATTTACTGAAACCTGGCAAGTTAAATAACTGCTCTGCAATACCGAAAAACTGATGAAGTTTGAAATTTGAAACTCTGTTTTCAGGCTCAAGAAAAACAATGTGTTCCTTAGCGCAGGACATCAGAAAACACGTGAACATATTTATTCCCAAGTGTTTATTGATGCAAACTCATTTGAATTGTGTGAACACTAATACTGTAAATATTATCAATACAACATCGGAGTTTGCAATGAGGTATCCGTCAGAGAGTGACTGCAGTGAAAGAAAAGATAAGCAACTACTTCCAAGAAGGAAATTCAAATAAAATTTCATACCAACTGATCCTCGATTGTGTTGGGCTAAATTATTATACCAGCCATCGTATCTTTGCAGCTCCCACTTTATATTGGACTGAGAATCTAAAAGAGAGCACACAAAAAGGACAATCATGAATTCCTTATATTCAGCATAATGACCTAAATACCTTTTCAAGATAATTAAATTAAAAGGAATACTTCACCAATATTTTCTTCTTTTAAAACTTACCCCTTGTAGTTTGTAGGGGTAGCCAAGAAATAAAAAAAGTTAGCATGATTACATGGCAAAAGGACAAAATTCCTAAAAGAACAAGGCCCAAAGGTGACCAATGCTGGATAACAGCAAACAATATGAAAAACATCCATGAAATAAATTCTCTGGTCGCTTGCGCCACAATCTGTGGGGCAACTCATCTAGTTGTAGGCTCACAAAATGCACATGTTTATGTTCCTGAGAAACATAAGCTATGTGGAGATGTGTGTTACGAGGGCCCTCAGCTGTCACCTTTTTCCTTCTTGCTTCCATAATAATTTACACCAATTTTTACTTATTGGTGAACTCACAGAGGTGCAAATTGTAAGAAATTCCTTGTTTTGTCGACTAAGTAGTTACAACTGTTTTCTAAAGAGCTGGCTGGCCTAAACAAACTCTACCCATTATTAAATATTATTAAATTAACTAAAATTTGTAGAGAATGAGATGACTCCCATGTCTCAATCTCAGAGGATGCAGGGGCCACTGACTCTGTATTTATTGTCCCAAGAGAGAGATTTGGTTTGTCAACAGGATTTTACAGAGACCACGACAGAACATTAAAAACATATCACAAAGAACATGGCCACCCAGCATAAACTTATTACAAATGAATAAAATTGTAGCAGTGAGCATAAAACAGAGTAAAAATATCAGATCAAACATATCAGACACAATAAATACAAACATTTAGACTTGACAGCTCATCCTGTAATTTAAACCTGTGGATGTTTATTAAAGTTGAACTTCTTTAGAAGATTAACAGCAGCTGGGATGACAGAGTATTTGAACCAGTCACTTTTAACCCTTGGCACATTGAACCTGTGACCTGATGGTAATAACTGGAGTGGAGAATGGAGGAGTCCCGACTGACAGGATGCGCGCTGCGGTCACTCATCTTAAGGCTGTTAATGAACAGTTTAGCAGGATGACATGCTCCAGTCCGTATTGTGCTGCATTGCATTTCTAGTAACTTTATGAGAGCAAGCTGGTTGTGCCATGTAATCCTGGACATAATGGCACTTTACTGAGCTGTGTGCTTCCTCATAGGATCATTTCATTCTGGAAAGGCTTTGCATATGAAATTTGTTCGTTTGGGCTTGGATAAAAGGACAAAATGGAAACCTTTAATGTTTACTGGCTGAATACTAACAGATCAAGAAAGCCTGAGCTACTGTATGCATGCAAACCAGGAACCCACTGGAATTTACAGATGGTTTGGCTAACACCTTTATTCAAGGCAGCTTACAACATCTCAGAGCAGTGGTTCTCAACCTGTGGGGCAGGCCCCCCTAGAGGGGTGCAAAGTAACAAAAAGGGGAGTGCAAAGATGTGAATCAAAAATATGAAAAAAATCTGTTGAAACCAAAACAAATTAGCTTAAACTACATTCTGATACTAGAACAATAAATATAGAGTTAGATAAATGTCAATAAAAGTTAAGTAGGTATAATAAAATGTGCATCTACATTTCAAAAAAATGTTAGGGGTCACGATTAAAACTGTTATGAAAACTCGGGTTTGCAAATACTTAAAGGTTGAGAAACGCTGTCTCAGAGAATTTGCTTGCATTTTGTTGCTTTTATCAGTTGGAGCAAAAGCACTCCATGTCAGCAGCAGGATTTGAACTCAACTTCTGTTTTGGGGTCCAGGGTCTTAACCACTTGCCTATTTATGCAACCCGTTACAAATTCATGTCAAAGATTCTTTCTGGAACTTTCATGTGGATGGTTGTTTTGGGAGTCAAAATTTGTTCTCCTGTGGCATCCCTCCGAAAAACCAGTCTGGCATTTCTGCTTTTAAAAAAAAAAAAAAAAGAGAGAGAGAGAGAGAGAGAGAGAGAGTGGCACGCATTGCCTCATGATCACCAACCAGTACGCACAGGGACAGACGGGGTCTCCTTTCGGCATTTTGCTATGGTATTCTGCATGGTAGTCTACTAAAAAAATGATTTCAAACTAGCGGTTCCACTTTTGGTTAACTGATAACATACACCTTACTGTTCATTAGAGAGAACGCAAACCGCAGATCTAAACGAAGTTAAATGACTATCTGTTCTCCAAAGCCGAGGACGATTTAAAAATCTTTCTGAATTTCGTAATTCAACTCGCACTTTCGACGCTCTCCACATTTGAATTAATGCCGTGTCCATCAACAGCATGAAATTAAATGCAATTAAGAAATCGGTTAGAATGAAGCCGACAGCCAAGCACCATGTAGGAGCGCGACTGGAAACCTGAATGATCAAGTCATTTAATTATTACTCGCGCTTTCATTTTACTATGTTTTCCTCACGTTTACAGATATGACAACAACCTTTCTGCAAAGTTTAACATAACCAGTTTCTTTAGAAATTGAAAACATAACCAGATACGCGGAATCGAGCGAAGTTAAACACTTACCAGTCTGTGTTATGATGATGAAGACGATTAAACAGCTAAATGTCCGAGCAGAAGGCATCGTTGCAGAATGCTGGCTTTGTAAGAGCGGCCCCTTAAGAAAGTAACCTGAGAGGCAGCAAATCTCTCAAGTGGCGGCAGGACCTTCTCTGAACAATCAGACCGAAAAGAAAAGAAAAGACAAGACCGGGAGTTAGACAACTAGAGGACACAATGGGAAATCGTTTATGCTGTTAATTTCCCTTTTTTTTTCCCCCCAAACATTTGATTTACACAAAAAAAAGGGAAAAAAAATCTCGTGAGACTACAGAACAGACATTGAAAGTCGTCATAGAACATCTTCAATTGTGCGGTTCTTTGCTAACAACCTATTTTTTTTTTTATTATAATTCAGGGATACTTAATGTAGGATACAAATAATTTAAAAGTAACGACGTAGACCCCAACAGCACATACTAAGGGCCTTACAAGAAAAGGCGTCGCGAAGCTGAAATCGAACGAAGAGAAGATTTGTGCGCGAAAAATGCCAAAGACGCTCCTCGACGGTAAGTAAATAACTGAAACCTGGGCTTTGCTCTCGCCATTTAAACGCACCAGAACATTTGAAAGTGGAAGCTGCTTCATTTAGTTTTACAATGTGTCGCATCTGCAAACAATCTTATCATCTTAATGCCTTTAGAAAACAATGAACAGGTGAAAGAAGACCACCCCCAGCCCCCGATGTTATTTGGATGTTGTATAAGCAACGGGGCCTCAGCCGGGAAACCCTGAGAGTCATTTCTCGTAAACAAATTGACAGTAACATCTAACTTTAATTATCAATACGTTATCAGGCTTCACTTAGTAATAATTAATAGAATAAAGTTAACGCGGATTGGCATTAGACTGAGGATAACCAATATAAATATAAATCACTTTCATTTGAGTAGAAATGATTAAATCAAAAAATTAATTTGGTTATAAATCACTTGCATAACTTTCTGTAAAAGGGGAAAAAAACCAAGTAAAGTGTTGGGATTGGATTGATCTAAAAAGGGGAAAACCATTTGAAAAACAGAAGCCAAGACCACCCAGTCTTTGTTAACTGCATGGGTTAAGGATGATTTCTGGACTCTTGGTGGTGTCATAGTGTACAAAAATACCTGTACGCATCAATTCATATCAATAAGAGTCCAAGAAATGTGACACGGGATATGTAACGTTTATAGCGCAAAAATACATTTTGTCGTTCGTTACTGGGTTGTGTGCATGGTTCCCCATTGCTTGAAAAAGAACCATTTGATTCTAGGACAGGTTCTTTACATATTAAGTTGTTTCTTTGTGTTTTGAAATCTAATATGTTGAAAAAGTTAAATATTTTAATGTATGGTGGGCACCCTATAGCAGGAGACTAGTCAGAGTGTGTTTTTCAGAGCGATGCCACTTCTTGTTCAACTCTCTTAAACGGTTCTTCAGCAGGTTGTGTGGTTCCTCGTAGTACATTTGCTTGACAAAACACTTTTCATTCTGAGATGGGTTCTTTTCCAAAGCACAAAGAAGCAACTTTGTGCGCAAACTGATATATATATATATATATATAGATTCATGGGTATTTACTGCTTTTATAGAGCTAAATAAATAAGTCTTTTAGGAACAAGAAATGGATCCCCTTTGGCACCGCTCTGAAAAACACACTCTGGCACCTTTATTTTTTTAGACTGTGAACTCTTAGTGGCTTATTTAATAGTTCCAGTTCCAGTGTTTGATAAAGAACCATTTTATTCCGGGAAGGGTTCTTTGCCATATCAATCCGGTTATCTAGACTTTCAAAAGATTATGTGCACAAAACCGACACCTTTAATGTAAAGTAGGCAACCTGTAAAAATCTAACAGATTTTAAAAAATGAAATTAGTCTGTGCAATTATATGCACATGTTAAAATCAGGAACCCACTGGGGATTTGGCAAATCTATTCTTATCAGTTCATTGTTATTTATGGAGCCTGTTATGGTCTAAACAGATGTCCCTTCTTGAACATTCGTGTGGATTGTTGTTTTGAGGACCCAAAATGGTTCCCCTTTGGCACCATCATTTTGAAGTGTGGGTGGGAAACAAAGTCTGGCGACAAAACGCACTAAGAAATGAAAAGGATCTGCAAATCTGAAGTTCGACTACGCTTTGCCAACACCATATCTCAATTAGACGCCCAGGGCCGTCCTAAACCCACCGCTACCCTCACCGATTCCGGACGCGCCACAGGGGAGTAAATTAAATGAGTTTTACTGGAAATTCAGACGCACCGGTGCACTTGCAAGTAGACGGGACCTCATTTTGACACTCATTCTATCGCATTGTCAAACACGCTAATCTCTTTGATAAGTTTAGCAGACAGGTGAACAAAGACCCTCCCGCCCCTGCCAGTTATTAGGGTGCATGTGTGAAAAAGGGAGTCTTGCCGGGAAACTCCACGTGTCGTTTCTCGTAAAGCAATTAGAAGCCCTGCAGGAGCACTCTTTATTGTGATACGGATATCAAAAAAAAGAAATACTTTCCACTGTTGATTTTAAAGACATTGATGAAATTTAAGCACCGAGCTAACTTTGATTTAACGAAAGGGTTAAAACCTGAAGAGTAAAAGTAACGTTTTTATTTCGAAACTATTTTTTCCTCTTAACACTCGTGCTACAAATCATACATACCCTAATTATGAGCTTCCCGGAGGTTTTGGAGCGCCGTCTAATCCACGGGCTTTTCGGAATAAGCTCAGCGGTGTTTTTCCAAACATTTCTCACCCGCATGCCCCGCTGTGCGCTACTCCGACTGCGCTTCTTACCTCTTCCTTCAGGTAAAACTGCCGCTGGTAGGATAAAGATGCGTGTTGTAATGTCTTCATATACTATTTTATACAAGCGTAGTTTCGCTCGAAGTCGCTTCCCGATTTTTAACTTCTGAACTCGAAGCACGTTTTAAAAATTAAACGTCCCCATTCGCGAGTTTGTTTCTGGAATTGAGCGCTATCTAGTGGGCTGCGCTGCGAGCGCTTTCTGTTTCGTTCAACTTTAACTTGATTCTCACGCTCCTGCGTACGGAGGATGCAATGCGATGCTGAATATCACATCTGTGTCAATAAAAGAAATCAAACTTATTTTAAAGAAACACAGAAAATCCATGTAGTTCCAATGATATCATACCTGTTGCTGGATTCTTCCAGTCAACGGACCTCCCAGATGGGTCTTAAAAACTTCTTCGCACGTCTGGTACAATTCGGGCAGTGACACGTGAAATTTTTAAATAACAAAAAAAAAAAAAAAAATGCGCATAAACGGACTCATAAATTTGAACGCTTTTCAGCCGACCATAACGGGAGGAACTCCGCACTTGGACTGCAAGTGATACCTCACAATGAGGGATGAATTTCCTTCAAAGGAGGTCACAAGGCGACGGGGCTGGGCAGTGCTATTTGCATGTGGCTTTCCTTAGAATTTCCCAAACTTAAACAAATACAGCATCATCATCCCCCATCTTCTTCGCAGACCTATAAATAGTGACATTGGCACACGATCCGAGTGGACACTTTCAAGAGCAACTCCAAGAACCGAGCAAGGAGAAATCTGCAGCACTTGAGCTCTTAACACTTGGAGAGAAGAGTCCTGAAGGCAAACGCTTTCCTTCTGTAAGACATTTTAATTCAACTCATCAGCTTCCTCTGCTTCTCTGTTAATTTACTGTTGCTATAATTAGTTTTAACTTTTTAAAACAAAACATGAAAATGCGACATTCTGTTTTAGCACAAATACATCATGTTACTAATTTTTTTTTTTTTTTTTTACTTTCAGATAACTAACAGAAACAGCAACAGAAAAAAGCGGAAGGATGACTTTCTACGACTCCGTGTACCCCTTCTACCCCCACAAAATGACCCCGTATATCTTTAATATTAACCAGCTTATTGTCATCCTGGTGTTTTTGGTCTTTATTTGCACGTTTCTCATAATTCTTCCGGGAATCAGAGGAAAAGCGGTAAGCTGTGGTTCATGTTAACTTAGCTACAGTCTTTCATTTCTAATTTTGCGTAGTTTTAAAGTACTTTGAGAGTAAACCAAGCGTTCGCGTTTTTGTGATGAAGCCGGTGGTGGGACTGGGTCAGGAGGAGTAGGGCGGCTCAGCACAGCGCGGTCCCGATACGTCTCTGCTGTCAAATTCAGTTACCTCGAGCAGCTCTGCCATTAGGTATCACCTGTGTACTTTTTTCTTTGGATTTGGAGCTTGTTTCGGATAAAGGATTTTGATAAACATCGCTCATTATATTTTAAAGCCCCATTTATTTGATGTTTCATATGCAGCAGAGGTGATCATTTTTGATGGGAAATAAAAACAAATGATGTCTTGATTGTATATATATAATATTTTTTGTTTAATTTACAGAGGATGTTCTGGATGTTTCGAATTATTCTCAGCCTGTTCATTGGTGTGGTGATTGTCGGTAAGTTATTATTTTTCGGGTACACTGTACCGTAATTTACAATCGCAATCTTATTGTAACAGTTAAAGCCGAGTCCCTTAATGGCATACACTCTGGAGGCGCTGTAGTATCAATTATTATTGGATTTGAATGATAAAGGTTTTTATACTTGGTATACTTTTAAAAATAAAGGTGGCAAAGCAATCCTTCACAGCGAAGCCATAGGGGAGCCATTTTTCTTCCTATACAGAATCATCCACAAGACGGTTGCAGCAAGAATCTTTAGGGTTGTGACAGGTAACACAGTGCATGCAAAAACTAAGATCAGGTTTCCTTAATCTATTGCATCTTGCTAGGTAGCCTATATACGTCGGATATTTTTGTTTTGTCCACCTTCACGTAAGATTTTCCCCTTGGGAATAATCTAATCTAACAGGAACATTTCAAAAGACAGAATAGAAAGAAAAAAATCATATACAGAGAACCCTTCCCATAAAGAAATGGTTCTTTGTTAACAATGAGCCACACAACTCAGTAAAATGCCATTAAGGAACCAGTTTTTAAGGAGTGTAGCACATATCATCTCCATAGTCTTCATCTGAATTCATTGAGTTTCCCGGCTGCGCTTTTATGAACATCTGTATCAACCTGGCGTGCGCATAACATATTTCAAATAATTCCACAGCAAAAGACAGATGATCTTGGACAAAGCCAAAATAGTTCAAGCAATTTTGTGGGTGGTAACGTAATGCATGGTATTTAGGCGCAAAATGTCCGCTTCGCCTCAAACATTAAAGTATTAACGACGATAGCATGCCTCGGAGGAACCACAGCAGCCTTTCATTCTTACTTGCTGTTTCTGTTCCAACTGAAGAAACAAACGCCGATTGACTAGAATTATAACAGCAAAACGGCAGAAGTGTAGGTTTTTCGTCAAAGCCAACTGCCTAGGAACAGCAGAATTTGAGGATACACGCGCACTTTCTGACTAAATACAAACCAGTAACAAACAGTAAATTACAACTTTTTAAATACTTTAGGTACTTGTTTATAAATCAATTAAATGTAAAAGGGTGGGGACAAGGGGGAAACCGAAAGGAACGCGCCTACTGAGAGATCGCGCAAGCTCCACGTAGACTCATTAATGGGGCGTTGATTGACTTCGGATAATTCCTTGGTATCGCTCTATTCGTGTGGAGTAACGCCACTGATCGCTCCTCGTGTTTATCTGCCTAACGCTTTTTCGATCGGAGGTACCACACTAGCCTAATTCCCATTCAGCAGACCCCAGTAAACTGCTTTGTCGACTCTCCATTTCGTCCAGTTGCGCCCATCTGCCCGCACTATTTGGCTGTCTACGGTGCACACAAAGTTCCGGACTGACAACACTCCTAAGCTGGAGTTAATGACTTCATAACCATACACCTTTGCTGTGACGCAACGCCTTAAATGCTCGCTCTAAGAGCGGAACTCTAATCAGCGCTGAAGTGGATGGCATTCATGGGGAAAATGTGAACATCTGCTAACTGAATTGTAATCTTTGTTGTCATTTATTTTATTTTTTTTTTTTCTCTCGTAGTGGTGAATTTTACCAGCGACTGGGCAATCGGTTACATTAGATCAAACACAACGTACAAATCCTTCAGTGATGCGACTGTCGATGCAGAGATCGGGCTGCACGTCGGCTTAACAGGCATTAACGTGACACTCACAGGTAAGAATTGCCTCTATTATGCAAATGTAAGAGATCTCGAATTTGTAGAACATGTGTTCTGAATATGGCTATAATGTACAAGATATGGAATATTTTTTCTTTCGGTTAGCCAGAAAGAGACTAATCTAGTTCAGAAAGGAGACACAGTTGACAGGAGAATTTGGGATTTTTGTGCTTAAGCAGTCGAAACAAACACCACTAAAAGTAGCTGTTTGCAGAAAATGTCTTTCAAGTGAACCGAGTTCAAGCGGGTGTGTCGAAAGGAAGAAGGGCATACTTGGGAGGCACTGCACGGTAACATTTCGTGCGGGAAGGGTGACTTTCTTAAATTCATTTGAAAACTGCTGTAAGAACGCGTCTTTGCAACAAGAGATGCTTTTAATGCTAAAAGCAGCTGCGACTGCAAAACCAGATACGGTCCTGTATGGACACGCACTCCTCGTCCAATGAATATGAATTAGTAAGTTCTTTATGATAATTTAGCTCTAGTTTAAGTGTCCTTAACTGCGCTAACCACGCGGATCACGTATTTCAAAGTAACACAAATACAAACCTGTTACAGCTGACTGTTACTCACCAAATCAAGTACATCCCCAATTAAAGAGAAAGGAAATCCATGTATCTGTTTTCTTATACCCGGCCTATTCCAGTCCAAGATTGTAGGATGCAGGAGCCTCTTTTTGCCTTACTGAGAACAAGGCAGGAACCAGCTTTGGACAGGGCAAAGGAATAAATGAATGCTGACCAAGGTGCTGAACTTCTAGCACAAAGTCTAAAGTCTGTGAAACCACGGAAGTTAACAATGTGCTGCAGTGAGAATGGAGACGATTGGCAAACAGCACTCCTTCAAATGAAGCAGCCGCTGGTAGATTGTTCTTGTTGTCGGCGATGGTTAACTGTGAACCATGAGGGTGCTGGTTGAATCCCCACCACCGAGTTATTTAACCTTCACTTACTCTGATTGCTGTGTTGGCTCGGCAGTTAGTGGAGTTCTTTCACATTTCACAGGATCTAATGCTCAGTTGATGATTCAGTATATTCTGTATTGTGTTTTTAATGAATTTCCATTAGATTTCCTCCCAAACCCATGAATATTAGGTTAATTGATGCTATTGAAGTGAATGTGGATTATAGGCTAGCATCACCAGGATTGTTCTTTTGACTTCTTCTAGGATAGGCAGCATATCCTTCTAGTCAGGTTTTTACAAAAGAAGTAAAAACTGTAGTATAATCATTTACTTATTGTACAGTATAAAATAGGGGTCCTCAGTTCTGGTCCCAGAGAGCTGTAGTGGTTTTCATTCTAACTAGTTTCCTAATCAGAAGCAAGTCCTTGCTGACAGTAAAACTTTGTTTTCAACTTTATGGCTTGTTAGACAAATGCCAATGTAGAGTTTCTCATTTTAAGAACATTATCCATTCATTTTTGCAGACTTGAAAAAGTCATCTGAAGAGCTGGAGTTTTCTTTGTTATTTAAGGTTAAGGATACAGGAAACAATTACAACCTAAATGCAGCTGTATTAAAATAAAAGTAGGCAACTGAGAGATCAGAATTATAACACGTGAACTAACTAAAATTAAGCCACAAAACACATTGCTTTAGTTGTAAATAAACAGGTTCTAATTAGGAAATTGGTTTAAGTGAATACTGGCAGCCTACTAGGACCATGAATGAGGACCCCTGGTACAAAGCATCTTGGGATGGTGCCCCCCACGCTATACAGTTCCATGCAGAGGTTTAGACAGCCTCAGCCAAATTACATGTTTTGTTGAGATTTGTAGTTAAAAATACAAAATAACCGCATAATGATTTCTGAGCCTGAAAGGTTTAGTCGCTTTGTTTTAGCTAATCCAATACATCATAACTGTACTGTAACATTTACATAAAAATGCCATTGTTTCAGTTTGTTTGCTGCCTACCTTGTATTTACTTTTCTTTTTTTGTACTTCAAATGTCAGCAAAATATGTAATTGGGCTGGGGATGTCCGCACTTTTTCATTGACCTGTTAAAAGCTACTCACTGAATACAAAGCAGACAGCAGAACTTAGAAAGATGCTTCCATGTCAATATTGTTTTCTGGGACTTATGAAAGATCCAGGATTTAAAGAATTACAGCTTGTTAAAAAAAGACAACTTGTTAGTTTTTTTTTTTTTTTGGACTTTGCAGCAGATGCTCCTTAGTGAATGTAATAAAACTGAAAGGCTTTTTTTTTTTTTTTTTTTAATTCTTTCCTCATGAAGGCAATCCAGTACATCAGCTAAATGAAACCATAGACTACAATGAAAGGTTCCTGTGGACTGGTAACTATAATGAAGATTACACTGAAGGTCTACTGAAAGGTTTACCTAATCCCATACTCTACCTGGCAGAGAAGTTCTCTCAAGATAGCCCCTGTGGCCTTTACTTCCAGTATAAATACTCAGGACGCTATGCATCGGTAACAATGTGGTAAGAAACGCTTGAGAATGTTGGATACTGTCTGCTGTGGAAATGGATGTTAGTTTCTATACTATAAAGAGTGCGTTGCTTGTAAAGCAGGAAGTAACCCTGGGTGGGATGGCGGTCCATTATAAAACACACCTGCTCACATCTGGACAATTTACAGCCTCCATTTAACTTAAATCTGATGTCATATTACGTGACTTCTAGTTGTGGGGCACATCAGACTTGTCCACTGGGTTGTTGATCTCTTTGCCGGACTGAAAATTGCTGGCCATGTCACATGAAGTGACTGTGTGTTGACCTTCCAGCCCGTTCCAAATATCTGAACCTTGAACCCAGCTTGTTGTTTGGTGTTCCCTGCAATGGACTGGCTTCTCATCCAGGGTTGCTTCCTGCCTTGCACCTGATGTGGTTGCGATAGCTTTCATATCCCAGTGACCTGATCATAAATAAGCATATTTTAAAAGTGTGTGCATTTAAATGAATGCTGATTGGGAGCCTCACCTTCATTCTTTTTCACTTTATGTCTCCTCACAGGACAGCCTTCTGCTGCTGGCTCATCTCCAATGTTCTCTTATCCATGCCCGTCATCCTTTACGGAGGATACATGCTAGTCACGACAGGCACATTCATGATCTTTTCGCTGATTTCCTTTTCCACCATAAGGAACGTCCCATCTTGTGTCATAAGTTTGGGCTCCGTGGCTCTTAATACCAACTTTGGGGGCTCATTCTGGCTCTCATTGGCTACAGGCAAGTGATCTAATGTACAAATATTAGTCAAAGAGTACATTTTATATGCTTGATATTCTTAAATGAGAAGATTCAGTAGAAATGATATCAAGTATGAGATGAGAGAAAATGATTTTCAACCTTTTGATCATCTAATTAAACAGGATAAAAATAAAAAGTATATGGAGCTGTTGGGTCACATGATTTAATGGAAGTTGCTTATCTTTTGTAGGCCTCCTGTGTATTCTTCTTGGCACTGTCATCATCATCTTGGACATCTGCATTCCTGAGAAGCTGAAGATTTTTTTCAATGCCAGTGATGTGGATGACGAAGACAATGATGGCAGTCTTACAACGTGCTATGTTAATATTTCATTTATCGAGAAACAGAATGCAATGTCATTAGAAAATGTCAAATGTGTGGTAAGTACCACCACAACAAAAGCATTTTAACTTAATTTACTCAAAGGGCTTGTACAACACCCTTTGTTTCAATATGTGTCCCGTAGAGGCAATTACTGTACAGAAATTCACAGGACACATCCTGTTCTCAGAGCCGAAAAAGGAAAGTAACCAAAAAATTTTAATTTCAGGATGGAAAAGAGACCTTCATAAATTATGGAGTATGAAGAATGCATGTCGATTTGCATTGATAAAAGTAAGTAATAATATGTTTTGTACTTTAAGTTGCATGAATGAAAATTGTAACATGCCAGACTATAATAGCATTATATGATAAAGGATATTAATTATATTATTAGCTAACAGTAAAAATGAATTAGCACACCTACAGCAGAATATCCATGACCTAGACCCCATCTACCTGGAAAGGAAGAGAATAAGCAAAATAGTACAGAATAGGCAACAAAAGAGAAAAGGACTTTGGGACTTTTAGCTGGCTCTTCTGTTTTGTGTTGATCCTTTGCAAACCTTGCATTTCTGATTTGAGCACTCAGTGCTGAACTTCGAAACATCTGAAGAGAGTCTGTGATTAGGGCTTACTGCTTCATTCTGAGGAAATGAAAGAAAACAAGTGAAGAGCGTAGGTTGTTGTTGCACATGCGAGAATGAAAAAAAAATCCGTCTGGTCGTTCTTTTTTTTTTAACCTGTTAATGCAATTTTTAGAATCACTGAGAGTAGATGCCAGCAGAAATTGACACAAGGTAGGCATTAACCCTGGAACCATCCAGAAAGTGTATACATTTCACAAAAATAATATCAAATAAAAATACAACATTCAAGCCCACACATTGCAGGACTTTTACAAAATAATTGTGTAGCTTTGCACAGGAGTCACAGAACTTGCGGTGTGACCTTCTACGCTTTAACCTAATATTTATCATGAGCCAGAAATTCAAGTGAAATCAAATTTTTCTCGCTATGTCATACCTGGAGTTTAAATAAAAGACCATGAGAAAATAAATCTGAAATGAACTGATGTCAAAGCAAGGGCTTATATATTGAAAAAGATGATGATATCATTCACCTGCTTGTTACGTCCAAACTACCATATTTCCATTTTAAAAACAGCATTTTAGATGAAAAAAGTCTCATGCCACTCTAGCTTTTTTCACGTCATTTACAAAAGCAACTCCACTCATGCTAACGTGACCAAAGACACATATGACGTAGATATTTACCTACACTGGACATCGGTGGAAAAATCCCTGAGGAGCTGGTAAAACCAGTGGCCACAGAACTTGCTGTAATATGAAAAACTTACCAACCAATAAATTATTTGTGTTTTGTGCAAGTATGCAGCATTCAGACTCTACAAAATGAAATTTTAGATGCATATAGTTAAGCAACACAATTAGCACCATGGAAAGGAGCTCCTCTAAAGTAAGTCTGCTATGTTGGAATGTGGGGATATGGTTTTCTTCCGAGGAGAGTCGGGGGAATGAGAAGTTGTAATGAGCAGGATCTAATCCGGGAAGAGCTCCGTAACAAACACGGACAAATCAGAAGGTGGTAAGAGTCTGCGTCCATTACAAACCATCCACATTACAACGCTGAGCCAGTGTTTTCAGAAGTTTCCAGCTCTGGAAAGTGTCTTCATATGTCTCAGTTTTTAGGGGTTAACAATGCTAGGGTAGCGTGTACAAAAGGTGACAACAGAAAGTAATATCTGCGTTTTTAAACCAAAACTTAATAATGTGGATGTAGTCGGTTTACAATACCAACACTCAGCGTTCCATACTTTCAGTGGCATGTTGTGTGCCTGCAAGATTAGAAAGATACTGAGGAAATGGAAATGAAAGCAAATAATGCATCTGAGCTCGGCCACTGTGGTGCATTCAATCGACACAACAAAGAAAGAACAAAATGTCGAAACGGCAGCATGTTTGTCATTCTTTCTTATTGAAGAGTCCCACAATGCCTTTGTGTTACTGTGAGTTTCCAAACTACGACGACCACAAAGTGCCAAAAACGCAATCTTATTACACCTTCGCCATGATGAAACTGAATGAAGCACACTTTTTATCACTTATGCCAAGTTGCTCTTGTTCATAAGATGGTAGGACAGCTTGGTAGTAATGTTAACCGTTTGTTGTTGGTAGATGTTTATTCAGATCCATGTGGCAATTCCAATTTCGGGGTTTGATGCCAAAACAGAGTCTTGAATTTTTTCAATTTTAAATCAATGAATGAATCACATTTGACTCGTCTTTATGACATTACCAAATACCAATACTGTTATTGTCTCCTGTAAACAAAGTCCTGTAGTCCTCTCTGTGAAACCCACCTATCCTACGCTGCAGATCCCTCCCACAGTCCAAAGGCAGAAGTAAGAGGAAGGGGTCTCCAATCCCACATGAGTCCCATGTCTGCTTCTTTTGCTTAGCATGGGTATTCTGAGATTCTGCTGTTCACTCTGAGTATCATCTTAGTTCGTGACAGTCTGCCTATAACTAAATATATGTGGAGTGCTCTGTGAATGCCATTGTATAAAATGAGTGGGTGATGGTGGTAGGGGGACCAGTTTGTATTACTATTCACTCCTACTTTCCTTTCTGATACTTACAGGGGGAATCTTGATCAATCCATGTATTCCACTCACATGAAGACCCATAGGATGAGAGATTTATTTGAAGCTCTGGCAGTTCCTGCAGTTTTTATCCAAAAACTGTGGCCCGCTGGCTACCTAAAGAATAAGGATACCCAGAAGTAAGAGTCTATGGATGGGGAATTACCTGCTCCATCTTGGCTGCTCTGTCCTGATGTCTTCTACTTGACTGTCACAATGCAGTTATTGCACTTCATACGGTGCTGCTAATTCCAAACTGAAGTCTGGAGGATCTTCTCAAGTGCAATATATTTTTTGTCTTTGTGTATAAATGTCATGCTCAATCAGATCTTTACTTGTGCCTCTTTGCCCTCATCAGACTGTAAATGAAAAATGTGGACAAAGACCCAAGAATGTAGACTTGTGATCGACAGTGGAACGTTCACTCAATCTACGTGATCTGCTGCCTCTTTTAACCTGAAGATTTCAATTTTTATGTGCTCAGTTCACTCTTCTAGATGTATTTATTTTCATATTTAAGGTTTTTGTGCCGTAAATCTAAGAGACAAGAACTACAGAGAACATATGGCTCAGGAGTCCTCAGTCTGGTGGGCAGGTGGACAACAGGGTGGGCTGGTGGGCTACCACCTATCTGTATGTGTTTTGTGAGAATTAAATTTTTATATTTTATTGCTGATTTAATTCATTTCACATATACTTCTTTCTGACTGGGGAAGTGGATTTGTAATGAAGTTTGTTGTTGGCTTTCCTGCTGCAACCTGGGCATCAAAGAGAAAAGCTAATACGTGGTATTAATACTGAAATGTGCCTGCTGATTTGAACCATTTGACGCCACATTTAAATGGTAGTTGCTAAGTTAGACTCATTTTGCCCATATTTGTACCCTGAAAATCAGATATTAACAACAATGTGCCTGATGATATCTGGGTGGCGATGAGTGTTAGACTTGATTCTAAAGAGGTACTGAAACTATAAATTGTTTCAAAAAAGGTTCTGCTGGGGAGCAGGAGTACAAATCGTGATTTCAGTTTGCTTGTTGATTGCCCTTTACCTGATTCTTAAATCATTTTTCATATCAAATTTAAGTCAGTATTAAGTAATAGCCTGGGGGTTAGTAAATACAGGGTACTTGAACTAAAACACTTCAAAAGGGATCGAGCACAAATTGCATGATACTGCTCAGACATTGCAGTTGCTACGACCCCCAAGAACAGAGCTGTGATCTCCTGGCTATAATCCCATCTCAGTTGCCTATGGCTTCATTTTAAGAAGCTGCTTTTATCTACATTGAATAATGCTGAAACACCATGGGTCTTGGCTTCCCAAGGGATTCCCATACAATCCATATCAACCATTCTAGTGGAACAGGCTGCATTTCCAAACCTATACTGAACCTCTCTGCTTCAGGTGCTCAAGGTCTACTAAAGAAGTGGGCATGGATCACGCTTTGCATCTAAATAAATGAACATCTCATACAGCTGTGTAAGTTATTGTGCAAAATTCTGCCCGCTGCGTGACTGTGAATTCACAAACGTGAGAATGGCACCGCCCAATCTGTGTCGACTGTAACACTTCTGTCGTCATCTGTTCTCTCCATTAATGTGTATCTTCATGTCTCACTTGCTTGTAGACTTGTGTCTTTCTGTAGTGTAAGTTGTATGTTAAAAAAAATTTTAAATCAAAAATAAATTCACAAGTTTTGTATTTAAATGTTTCTCTGGCATTTTCATGGCATGGGGAATGGTGGCTAAGATCAGTATATTTACAGGTATATGACCAGTTGAATGTGTGAATATATGTGGTGAAGTGCTCTCCTTTGAAAAGCCACATCTCTCTCTCTCTCTCTCTCTCTCTCTCTATATATATATATATATATATATA
>JANRMT010062827.1:31492123-31505559 GCA_026402145.1 Polypterus bichir lapradei | reverse complement strand
ATATATATATATATATATATATATATATATATATATATATATATATAGTACTAGGGTGTTGTACCGTGTTAGCCATTACATAAAATCCAGCATCTGTCTGCATTTCTGTCCACTTTTCATGAGAGAACTACTTAAGGGAATTAGATCGTTGTTTTTCTATAATTTGCTTGAACATTCTGATTGATTTTGCGACTTCTCTCACCGCACTAAAAATCATAGTTTGCTCGCAGGAGTGATATATTTGTGCTAATTGGAGACAGAGGCTATGGGCTGAAGGGAGTATTCAAAAGCGTGACGTCAGGATTGGTGAGCCAGACAGGGTCCTCCTCGCTCACATGCCAACCTCTGTTCAAGACGGTGTACCTTGCCTCCGCTTAGCTACCAATACCTATTTGTTTATCCATCCATCCATTTTCCAACCCACTGAATCTGAACACAGGGTCATGGGGGTCTGCTGGAGCCAATCCCAGCCAACACAGGGTAAAGGCAGGAACCAATCCCAGGCAGGGTGCCAACTCACCGCACTATTTGTTTATTAATTTTAAAAGTTTTTCCAGTTTCACTTCTACATGGGCGGAGCCACAGGGGATGGCTAGTATTTTATAATAAGAGATCTTTAATCCTGGACAAAGTGCTTGTCCACCAAAAAACATGTCCAAACCCCCTCCAACCCTCCACACCCCTATTTAAAATGGTCACCCACTGTGTGTGCATCTTTGAAATGTGGGAAAGGAGTACTTGAAGAAAGTCTAACATCGGGAAAACATGCAAAATCTACGAAGACTGTGAGCAAGATAAGATTCAGACACAATCTGAAACAATTACTTGGACAGGAGATTTTAACAAAACTTACTAAATGGTTAAGGAAAAGTTACTGTTTTTATAATTGTATAAAAATAAAATATTAAAAAAGATTAAGACCATGACCTGGGATAGAAGGGTGTCCAGATAACCACAAGCTCCTGAAGACAATGAAATGGTTAAGCGGACTAGAAAAATCGGTGGAACTACACTCTTAAAAATAAATATGACAAAGTGGGTCTTCAGAGTGATGCCAAAGGGGAACCATTTTTGGATCCCAAAAGAATAATCATTTTGAACATTCCCGAAAGAACCTTTATTTTATTAGATCTGTAACAAGTAAAAATCATAACAGATGATGACATACTTGTGATACCAATGGCCTGAGGTGTTACTCACTGCTTCAGGTTTTCTTAAGCTGTTGTATTCTGCTTGTTTTGCCCACATGTTAGGAACCTTTTCAAAGCCCAAAGAACCGATTTCATATACAAAGAAACCTTCCCAGAATGCAATGGTTCTTTGTGAAGGAACGGATGTACGAGGAACCACACACCATTAAAGAGCCAGTGTTTTTAAAAGTTTATGGTGCAATATTAAAAACAAATCTTTCTTTGATTTGGGGTTAAAATATATTGAATCTAATACATTTAGCTCAAAACCTGTAATATATGAGTATATTTGTGTATATATATCCTGAGAAGACGCAGCTTTTTTGAAATGTTCTATATGTGGTGTTCTACACTGCAGTCATCTGGAAAAGCAACAAAAGAAACATAAAGCCTGAACAAACTTATCAAGAAAGCCTGCTCCATCACAGGTCGAAAAGGGGGGGGGGGTGGGGGGGGAGGGGTGTAGAGGGCGGGGTGTAGTAAAATGGGATGCCTTCATGAAAAATCCCCCCTGGAGGCGCTGTCTTGGATTACTTTAGCCACAGGCTCATTCCACCAACATGTGCTAAGAAGCGCCTCTGGGGGTCTTTTCTGCCAAAGACATGCAGGTTAGGTGTATTGGCGATTCTAAATTGTCCCTAGTGCAGGGGTCCTCAATCACGGTCCTGGAGAGCCGCAGTGGCTGCAGGTTTTTGCTCCAACCCAGTTGCCTAATAAAAAGCACTTATTGCTAAAGTAACACTTCTGCTTCACTTTAGTGATTTTGAGCCCTTATTGCTTAATTTTGTCTTAAACAGCTATTTAAATTGCTCCTTTTTATCAATAACATGCAAATGACAAGAGAGAGCAGCATTTCTCCATTTAGCTTATTTACATTTACACCTGTGTGTATTTATCTGCACTATTGGGTTTAATTAAATACTTGGAAGAAAAATGAAGAGAAAAAAGTGAAGGACTGAGAATTACTCGTCCATTTTAGCCTTCAAATCATTTGCATGTTAGAAAGGGAAAGAAAATCTAGGATATGAGAATGACCTGACATAGCAGAGTTAATTTAATTTCATAGCTTGTTAGTGCTTTATTGGCAAGAATTGCTTTCTAATTAAGCAACCAGGTCAGAACAAAAACCTGCAGCCACTGCGGCTCTCCAGGACTGGGATTGAGGACCCCTGCCCTAGTGTGTGCTTGGTGTGTGTGTGTGTGTGTGCGTGCGTGTCCTGCGGTGGGCTGGCGCCCTGCCCAGGGTTTTTCCTGCCTTGCGCCCTGTGTTGGCTGGGATTGGCTCCAGCAGACCCCCGTGACCCTGTAATTAGGATATTGCGGGTTGGATAATGGATGGATGTATTAATAAAGTTTATCTAATGTAATCTAAAATATATTGAAAGCCATATAGTATAAGGGTCATATTAAAGTTTTAAAGTATTATTTATCTGTGTATAAACAAGGCAGACATATCTGTTATTTACAAGAGTTAAAGCTTTACCTAACATGCTTAATTCCAGCCTAAAAGCTACACATGAAGGGTTCATTTTAAAAAAATGCATATATGAATAAAATATTTACCTAAGAATGCTATCATTATTATATAATCTTATAATTAATATTAATTGTCTATATTATTAGTAGTAGCAGTATTTTTCCTCATATTTAAATTATGATTAAAAGTAAATCTGGGACTGTCTACACTATTTTAATACAACCAATTGTACTAATCCTAAACGTAAAAGAATATTCACAAACAAAAAATAAACAACCAGCAGTTTCAATGTCTTGTAAACAAAATGTACAAATATTACTATCCACTCCAAATTTTAATCTTAAAAATTCTTTACAGGGATACTGTATATGTTATTCATAACCTTAGTGTGTTTCCTACGCTTTAAGAAATATGGGAAAAGAAATCTATCTATTTATAATGCTAACTTGCCCATGTTTTGCATAATTATTGAGACTAAATCTTCAGTTTAATAAACTAAGAGAGATGTTTTTGTATGTTTTTTTTTTGTTGTTGTTTTTAGTTAGGGATCATTACATTTAAAAATCGGGACGAGGACAATCGCCAACCTAAAGATCTTAAAGCAATGTCGACACAGTTTCCGAGTATTTTAGAGATTCGCTGCGGTGAAGCACACCAGGAGGCACTGAGTTATATTCCTTAATAAAACAATTCAAATGCAATTTATTTACAACGTCCTGAAACAGAAAGTCTCCCTTCAGCAAATGACGTACTGACCAGACGCTTTTGTCCATCCAGTTTGTGGTAAAATGTGTTTACGTTTATGATGTATTTTTTATTCCAGGTTTGTGATATTTTGTGAAGTAAAGTTATTTTTATATAATTTTTCCATACAGAAATACTTGCTGATGAAATTAACAAATTGCCCTTTATACTTTAGTTACACCAACAACGCAATTTTAAAATAAATTGTATATCAACAAAACGTTAACAAATTGAAAGGATCTTAAACTAAAATCCCGATGAATTTTTAACAAATGATTGTAATCATGTTAATCTTAGAGTACCTCTGAATAAATCAAAATCAGTCGCTTATGGTTTTGTATCGTATAATAACGTGGGAAAAGCAGAAAAGCTAAATGTTTCCGTACTGTTTAATGCTCTTAAATTGGAGAGTTACCGGGGCGGGGTAAGAACATGCCAATCAATGGTAACGCAGTCTCTGATTTGATAGAATATTTGATCCTGCCTAAAGACAACTGCTCGTTGGTGAGAGGCTTTTATTTTGACACACTCCCCGAGTCGTTGCGCAGGAAGTGTAGCTTTACGCCGTTTTTGATGTAAACAAGGAAGCGGGTAGATTCATTGCGAACGGTTAGAGTTATTGAAACCGTCATACAAAATAAGCGACCTAGTGGCAGTTTCTTTGTTTGGCGACTGGTCTTTCGTGAAATGACAAAATGGAGCGTGTTACTAGAGATACGCTCTCGGTAGAATAAAAAGGGTCGCGAGTAAACGAATGAGGACGGTGCCCTTGAAACGTTTGTCGGAGAAGAATGTTCGGACGCTCTGCTGCATATCAGGCTCTGCCTCAGAGCGATTACGGTGCCCACCTAACCCTTGAGAATTTTTCATATAATTCATCGGGCAGCTCCTTCGATTACATCCCTGAAGTAACGGAGAAAAACTTCACAGGTATGAAACGGTTTAAATAATTTGGACAGGGATTTATATGTTGAAATGTAGGCGAGTGCCTTAAAGAAGTAACGTTGTATAGTGTGCCCATTTTTTCAGAATCTTAAACAGTGGGGTGGCACAGTTACATAACTGCTACCTCACTGCTCTGCAATCCACGGGTCAAATGGAGTGACCACTCATCTGTTTGGAGTTTGCATGCTCTCTCCGTGACTACGTGACTTTTTACAGTGCTGCGTTTCCCAAGACTCCGGATATCGGAACCCAGTCATAAACTGGCACCTTGTTACGGTTTGATTCCTGCCTAAATACGTTAAATAAATAAAAATACGAGAAACATTAATATTTACTCCTGAACCAAAAAGTTTAATAGCCGAATCCCACTTTACTGAGTAACATACCCTGTATTGGTCACGTAACCGCTGCATTTGTGGCTGGTCTGTGTTTGTAGTGTTAAGACTCCACAAATAAACCCAGCATGTATTTATACACACACAAACATCGATCAGACACAGCATTGAAACCACCAAACTAATATTGTGTATGTCCCCCTCGTGCCACCAAAACAGCTCTGACCCATTGAGGTATGGACTCCACAAGTTCTCTGAAGGTGTCCTGTGATACCTGAAATCTTATCAGCCGATATTTTAAGTCTTGACTTGTTCATCAAACTATTCCTGAACAATTTTTGCAGTGTGGCAGGTGCATTTTCTTGCTGCTGAAAGAGGCCGCTGCCATCAGGGAACACTGCTGCCATGTACAGTATGTGGTCTGCAGAAATCTTTAGGTAGGTTGTATGTGTCAAAGTAACATCCACCTGAATATTGAGATCCAAGGTTTCCCAGCAGAACATTGCCTTTGCTGGCTTGCCTTCTTTCCATAATGCATCCTGCTGCCATCACATCCCCAGGTAAATGACGCACATGTAACTTGGCCATCCACATGACCTAAAATAAAACAGCCAGACCACGCTGACCTTCTTCCATAGCTCCAGTTCTGATGATCACATGCCCATTTTAGGTGCTTTCGATGGTGGACAGGGGTTAGCCAGCTCCGATGCACTGTGTGTTCTAACACACTCTTGTGGCCAGCATTAACTTCTTTTTATTAATTTGTGTTATAGTAGGTCTTCTGTGGCATTGAACCAGATGGGCTAGCCTTCATCCCCCATGCACTGGGCACTCCTGATCCAGTCACTGGTTCACTGGTTGTCCTTCATTTGACCAGTTTTGGTAGGCACTAACCACTGCATATCGGGAATGGTTCACAAGACCTGCCATTTCGGAGATGCTCTGACCCAGTAGTCTAGCCATTATCATTTGGCCCTTGTCAAAGTCATTCAGATCAGTACAGTTGTCCATTTTTCCTGCTTCCAACACATCATGTTCAAGAACTGACTGTTCTCTTACTATCTGATATATCATACTCCACAACAGGTGCCATTGTAATGAGATAATCAGTGTTAATTCACTTCACCCATCAGTGCTTTTAATGTTAAGGGTGATTGATGTATATATGTACATAAATGCTTAATTATGCAGTTTTTTATAGCAGTCAAGGCTGCTGAATGACATTGGCACTATTAAATCAATTGTGGCGGGCGGCTGGGGTGGTACCCAGCCAGGACGCCCAGGAGGACCGGAGGAGGGCTTGTGCCACGAGGGGGCGACTGCCCTGGTTGTGTTGGGGGCCACGGGTAGAGGGCTTGGAAGCCCAACACTGTAGGGGCCCGTGGCCACCGCCAGGGGGCGCCCCGGTGCCTGAAGAGCCCTGGACCTCAGCACTTCCACCACACCAGGAGGTGCTGGGGGGAAGAAGACTGGGGACACCCGGAGGGCTTCCGGGTGCGCAGCTGGTACTTCTGCCACATGGGGGTGTGTTCGCGGAGGGCTGCTGTGAAGCAGCTGGAGCCCATCCGGGCTGCTATATAAGGGGCCGCCTCCCTTCATTCGAGAGCAAGAGTCGGGTGGAAGAGGACGGAGCTGGAGAGAGGAGTGGAGGCGGCCAGCAGGAAGGCACGGGAGACTGTGAGGCGTGGGCTTTGGGGAATCGGTGCTGGAGGCACTGGGTTGTGCACTGATCAAAAACTCTAAATATTTTGTAAATAAAATGAGTGTGTTGGGTGCAAAACCGCTGCCCGCCTGTCTGTGTCCGGATCCCGTTCCACACAATATACTTAGATACATGAGAAATAGCTCCTAAACTACCACCTCAGAGGCCATCTGGCTTTCTTGTGAATGCATCAATTTGTGCTTCAAGTTTCAGACTCTCCTGCTGCACTTCTGTTCAGCTGTTGTGGTTACCATCTCAGATTCTTTCTTATATGTAACTCTTCCTTAACGTTTGTCTGCCTCCAGTCCAGCTGATCTCAGTCACTTGGCAGGTCTCTCTGTTAACCCAATGTTGATGTCAGCCTGGAGACCAAATGTCTGGTCAAGGCGGTCATTTAACTCCCTGCTACCAGCGACACGGGTATTATGGATCACTTTCTGAAATCTTGGTCTTTGAAGCAGAAATCCAGCAATGTTGATTGAAATCTTAGGATTATTCACATACAGTACATGCCTTTTATAAAATAATTTTTGGAAATGTAACATAAAGCTTTGCTAAGTGTTCATGCTGTGGATGTTTATTAAAATTGAACTTATTTAGAACATTGATATTATTTGGGATGTTAGTGTTTGAATTGGATAATCGGGTAAATATTTTATTAACAGTAAAAAGAAAAAACTAAATGCAGTCAATATTTGGTGTGACAACACTTTGCCTCTAAAACTGCATTGGTTCTTTCTTTCCCACTGTCATGTAGTTCTATAAGATAACTGGATGGTCGTTTGTTGCAAGCATCTTGGAGAACGTGCCCCAGTTCTTCTGCAGACTTTGGCTGTCTTGCTTGCTTCTTCATCTCCAGGTCATCCCAGAAGAAATGGACTTCACTGTGGAGCTTAGAGCAGTGAAAAGTACAACACAAAAAGTACATTTAACTGAGATGGGAAAAAAAGAACATAGTAATTAAATTTGAGAGAGCATACTAGATAAAGTATTGTGGTGTTAGCACACACATTTTCACAAATGTGATACTGCTGCTTTTGGATTTAAAAGAAAATGGAACTGATCTGACAAAGCAGTAAAAATTAAACTAATGATGAATGCAGCAAATGCAGAAGTCTTAGTAAAGCAGGTGGCAGTGTCTCCAGTAGATTTGTTTTGAGTCAAAGGTCAGTGCATTCATTTAACTTCTATAAGATTTGACATGTTTTATTGCCAAGGCAGTCAATGGTACTTTCAGGGTCCACTTTCCTGACCTGAACAATATGACAGAAAGTCTTTCAAGTCCATTTTCATTTGAGGTTAAGTGTTGTGACCCAGTGGCTGAGAAACAGTTCCCTAGACCGTACCTTACCTAAGGGGTCTAGATAGAGCTCAAGAGTGAGAAAAGAGTAAAGGAGGGCCGTGCTGAAGAGGTGGTGATGTGATTGGGCAAAGCTATTCAGTTTCTTACAACGTGACTTCATATGATTGATTGTATGTCATGCAAAGGTTAGAATTATAAAAATACAAAGAAGACTTGCCAGAGTTCACATAATGCTGCTTGTGACTTTCATTAAGCAGATGGCCACAGTCTCGTTTGTCCATTTGCTTCCTTTCCTAGAAATAAAATGATAAATGACCATCCCTGGTTGGAGATGACTGTACTCCCGGCTCCTTAATGCACATTGTGTATTCATGGCTGTGTGGGTCTGGCCGTCCTGAAGATGCCCTTTAAATACTTCCCTTGGCTGCTAATGAGATTTACAAGAACTAAATGTCGATAAGCTGCCTACAGGAAAACATAAGAAATTTAAAACAATGACAGGGTGTGTCTGTGATTAATGAACGGTGCCATTCAAAAAGAAGCTTTTATACTAGTAATTATGTGAATAGCATTCACTGGATTTTTGCAGTAGATGTGGCTAACGTTTTTTTTTTTTGCAATTTTTAATAACCGTCAACTGTCAAACAGGAAGCAGTAATTAGCTCTCATGCCTTCTAACCTCTGACTTGAAACTATTAGTTATAGTAAGTTACTGGGAATTCTCCTTGAAATTGTCCAAAATAAAAAATCAACTAGTGTGTGTCATGTGCAGTGCCTGATTAATTGTGGAAGAATCCAAACATGACAGACTTTCATATTTTGTTCAGATATTTCTGTGTGTTTAGCTTGTTCCACCTTAATGTCCCCCAGTGTTTTTTCCGCAGTGCCTGCTGTATTTATATTGTTATCCCATATAGTCTGATTAAAAAATAAATCCATTAAAAAGTAGTACTTGTGTCCAGTATGAGGTATCAGACTTGGGTTGCTGTGACGATGCACAACCTTGACCCCGGGCATGAAGCGCTTTGACCTCCAGACTGAGTCAATATGGTTTGAATCCGATAATTTTCTCAGAAGGTTGAACCACCTGCTGTTTCCTGGTTTTGAACAGGGAGGAGGTGGAAAGGAACCAAACCATTATATAATAAGTCAGAACTCCCTTGATGATGGCTGAATATAACTTCATTAACTGAAATGTTGCCTTTCCTTGGCTGGCCTAGGAATAGCAGTCTCTGCTGTGTTTTTGTTTAATAATGGGAGTGTTTCTGAATAAACTATTTTACGTTTTACTTCAGGCTCATTTGCAGTCAAGACAATGGTGTGTGGGCACAAGACAGAGCACACCCAAACGGAACTCAGAAATCACTAAACATGTTCATAATACACACAGTAGACATCCAAACCCAAACTCTGTACTGGCACATAATGGCAAACAACTTCTGCGTCACTGTGCCAAGGTGTACACATGCAGCTATTTCATTGTTTCAGTTGTCAGACGTGAGTACGTAGGGGACAAGTTCAGGACTCTTGGAAGGTAAGCTGTAACAGTCCATGCCAGGATGGGGCGCAGTTGGGATTGCCTTCTCCCCTTTTCTTCTGCAACTCCAAATAACATTCAGAAGCTGAGGTCATTTTTCCCCCATTTCCCTGGAAGTACCGCCTCTTCCAGGTTCCACAATGTGTAAATCTCCCAGCTAACCTGTCAGTTAAACAGGGTTCATCATCAAGGGTCCCCAACTCCTTCCTTGTTTCATTTTACAGTATTGTACTGTACTAAACACAATTGAAATGTTGGAATGTGTGCTCTCTTTGTTTGACTCAGTTCACTTAGACACGTTACAGAAGGTAGGATGCCAAGAATCACTAGTGTGTAACAAGCAAACCCATGAAAGTCTGACCACGTTTTAGATCCTAAATTATTATTATTTTTTTTTTTGCTCTTTTTATTTATTTTCTTGACGCAGATAAAACTCAAGGATGCCTGTCATGGATCTGCCACCGATGTGTTATTTGCATTGTGTTCATTTTTACTGTGCTGACCTTCCCAGTGTCAGGATGGTTTCTTCTTAAAGTAAGTGGTTTTTTTTTTCTTCCCAGTATTTTTTATTGTGTGCGTTTTCTGTCAATGTGAACTTTCCCCTGCATTTACCTAAAATTGGTTTCTTTGTAACATTTGGATACGGCCTGTTTGCTTATGCTAAACATATCTTTAAAAATAGGATTAAAAACGTAGCGATCTACACAAGAAGGATTATTATTCAGTACTTTGAGAAATGACGTAAAAAGCTGACAGTAAATGACAAGCTCTTGTTTGCAGTCAGTGTGCAGATGATGGTTTATTGAACATAAAATAAGTTTGCAAGATTTGTATAATGACTGATAATATTGTATAATATACTGCAGTATTTCTTGGGAAGCCAGCAAATATTCCGTCCATCTTCATAACCTGCTTATCCAGGGCAGGGTTGTGGGGTGGTAGGAGCCTATTCCAGTAGTCATTGGGCACAAAGCTGAAACTACACCTGGACAGGTCACCAGTCCTTCACGGGCTGAACACACACACATATCAGGGGCCAATCTGAACAACAGTAATTTACATAACCTGCATGTCTTTGGACTGTGGGAGGAAACTGAAGCACTGGAAGAAGCTTACATGGATATGTGGAGAACCTCCACACCATGGGCATACCCAGACATGAACCCTGGTCTCCTTATTTCCAAGGCCACTGCGCCACCATGCTGCCCTTCTGTTACATTATCTATCTATCTGTCCTAATGGTACTGAATAATGTTGGCATAAGAGAACCTCAAACACTACAAATTACACAACATACCAAGAATTTATTTTCCTTTAGACAAATGAAGAAACAGAACTACAGTCACACTTCAATTAGTCTCACAAAGAGGTTTGTTCAAATACCCTGTTGTAGGTGTCTTGCAGGTCCCTGCTTGGTGACATTCATATTTGTAATTAATTGCAGTTTATGTCCATTAATTCTGAAGAACTGGTACATCAGTAAAATGCTGTTTCTCACTTATAAGCATATTTTCTCAGCTTCTCAGCCCTTTTCTAAGTAGTTACAAAACCAAGATGCACAAACTCTTTGCAGAGAACCAATCCCGTTATAAAAAAATCATCAGACAAGAAGCAAAACAAAAAAAAAAGTGTGTCTTTTAGAAACACAAGTCAGCCAAAAATTTTTACAAGTAAGTGAATGTATTGGCATGCTCAAATATTAATTGCCTATAATAAATTTCAACACCGTAATTATTAGGCTGTTGATGCTTTTTGGTGAATGACAAATAGTTTACGTGTCTCTATAGTTGTCAGTCAGTCAGTCAGTCATGCATTCAGTTATTGGAATATGTAGTAAATGCCAAATGATCCAAACAACATTTTAATTTTTTACTTTATATTGTAATTATTTCTAGATCGTTCCAAATTATGAGAGAATTGTAATTTTTCGACTTGGGAGGATCCAGCCTCCAAAAGGCCCTGGAGTTGTTTTGGTCCTGCCATTCATTGACCTTTGGCAAAAAGTTGACCTACGGACAAGAGCCTTCAATATTCCACCTTGCAAGGTAAGAATTGTGACCAATGATTTTTTTTTTCCTGATGTTTTACATTAGTAAGTTGATTTAAGCAAATTTCAGATTTTTTTTCTGAATGATACAGGACGTAGATACCCCTTGTTGAAAACCTGCTGAACTATAAATTAAGTGATTTAGACCCCTCTACTGACTTCCAGTATGACCATGAGTGAGTGCAGTTCAGTGTCAACATTTTAAAAATAAACAGCTTGTGATCATCAGGCTCATGGGATTCATAGCCGGTTAGACAGTAGTCAGTCTGATATGTATTATATAATGAAGCACATTACGAATTTAAAGTAATATTTACAAAGCCCCTTGCTGCAGCATACCCTCCCCAACACATACCCCTTAGCTATATAACAATATACAGCATAATTGATTCACAAGACAATTCAAATGAATGTACATTTTTATATAAAAGCAAGTCCGAATGAAAGTACAAACTCTATGAAGTGAATAATCCATTGCAAAGAATAGTCAAGTTAGGTGGTTTTATTGTTATACCACCCGTACACAATATTGCAACATACATTGGCACAAAATAACGTCCCCAAGGACCTTGGTGTAACATGCACATAATTATAGGGCAAGTGCAAAAGTTCAAGACAGTTAAAGAACTATACTATAAATAGGTAAATACATTAATAAAAAAATAGGTAAGTCAATAGATAGGGAAAAGTAATGGGTAACCCTTTAAATGTCCTGAATTCCATGACTCCATTCTCTACGGCCTGGCCAGGCACACTTTTTATTCTGCTGAAAAAATGGTGAAGTATAAGACCTGGATGAAGCTGTGCCAAAGTTGAAAAATAACAGAAGCAACTAAAAGAAGAATCTCCCACCATACCACTGCTGCCAACTTGTCATTTTTCCTAATTTATTCTAAAGTGTTGTTTTATTGCTTACTTCATGGGCTGAACAGAAAGTCCTTATCTGATGTCCTGATTGGTCAATAATTTAGGCCAAGAAATCCTTTAAAATGTACTTTTTAAAAACGCAAACTGATAACAAATGGTGCAGATAAACAATGAAAGACGTCCAAATGCTGCTATGTGTTTTGTTTTGGTAGACACTAAAGTGACTCTTCCTTTCCCTTTTGTACTCTTTATTGTGTGGACTTTATCAGAATACCTCAAATCCCTTACACTTTTTGTTTATAAGGTATTTTACTTTAGCACTTCTCCCCACCTTCCCTTCTACATCTATAATCTCAGGCAATTGCATAGAGTAAAAGAACAAGCAGGAGTTAAGTTACACATTTTAATAATGTATTATTGATAATATTCATAAAATATTAATAGTAATTAATCAAAGTAAATATGAATATTGGCAATCATACAACCTGATAAATGCTAGATGTGTACTATAGTTTCAGGTGGCACACAGACTTGTAGTTACTTAAATGTCTCAGGTCAAGTCATCATTTTTTGTCAGCTCTTTTCAGGACAGGCCACATGCCTGTCTCAATATGACTGCTGAGTTGTGCTCCTCATTGTTTTCTCTTCATGGCCATGGTGAGAGAGAGAGGGTAAAGCAACCAACTTTATGCATTTCTATCCAAATCTTTAAGCCAATAGGGCATTGTGGTACAAAATGGCCTCTGATTCACAACAGATCCCAAACAGCCATACTTCAGACCAATGGGTGCACACACTGTCTTTTCGCAACTGCCTCCAAGTAGTGGATACCATTTGTTTAGCTGAAGCTTGCCAGCTACTGTAGGTAGTTGTATGACTTTCCTGGGAGGATGTCTCAAAGGTTGTAAGTCCAAGCATAGTTACCATTGCCAAGCTGGTCTGATGCACTACTCCTGCAATAAATTTCACGTCCTGAGTCGGTCCTAAAGATTCTGAGGTTGGTTAGTTAGACATCAAGGCCTTGCTGTTCTCATCAGTGAAATACAACATTCAATCCTCCTGAAACACTAATATTACATTTGCTTTGTCTGACTTACAAATAGACATATAGAATATTTATACACTTATACACAAAATATCACTCCACTACAAACGTTAACTTGTGCCTATAAAATGTAAATAAATGATCATGCAGATGTACAGTGGTGTGAAAAACTATTTGCCCCCTTCCTGATTTCTTATTCTTTTGCATGTTTGTCACACAAAATGTTTCTGATCATCAAACACAT
>JANRMT010062827.1:31379745-31491723 GCA_026402145.1 Polypterus bichir lapradei | reverse complement strand
TGTTTACTTGTGTTATATTTGACTAATGGTTAAATGTGTTTGATGATAAGAAACATTTTGTGTGACAAACATGCAAAAGAATAAGAAATCAGGAAGGGGGCAAATAGTTTCTCACACCACTGTATTTACTGCATTTGAATTGTGAGTTGTTTTGTGCAATTAAAGTGAAAAAATGAGTCATGATAGATTTCTTGTTAGAATCTGAAGTAAACACTTAATGCAGTCTAAAATAACACCACTACGATGGAGTGGAGGAGCCCCAGTCATGCGATGTGTGTGTTTGTTTGTTTTTTTCTTCTCTCCACAGTCTGGGCACAGCATCCTAATGGTTGGTCTAGTAATTTCAGAAATTTTCTCATCGGATGTTCCATAGTTAGCCTTGTTTTAGATATTACGAAATTTGCTTGTGTCTTATTCGAAACGGCCTTTTATTAACATTGGCTCATACATGCTGAGTGTTATTCTATTCATTGTAAACATAGAAATAGGAGCTTCTTATCAGCCGATCTATTTAAGTTAATAAAAACAGGGGCATATCTAAGAATCGTTAATAAGACATTGACATAAAGTCTTTCCACAGTCTTGAAGACTCTTGTCAGTGTGGGTATTTGTGCCTTTTCCAAGGTTTGCATTAACTTCCCTGCACAGTTTGGAGATGTACTGTAAGATCGATTAGTCCAGTGTGAGTAAACATAAAAGTGTGTTTTGTCTGCACTATGATGAAGTGATAGGCAGGCATCTACTTGGAAATATGGATGCTCATAACTGTACTGAAGATTTCAAGGTCAGATAGGAGATTGGCTTGTTAATTGTGTATACGGTTCTTGAAGATGTACTTTGAGTTTCAGTTTCAACTTTAACCAAAGTCTTCACTGAAATCTTACTACAGTGCAATTATTTGATGTTTTGAAGGTAACGAGTAAAGATGGTGGAGTCATCTCTATGGGTGCAGATATTCAGTTCCGTATATGGAATCCAGTTTTATCAGTGGTGTCTGTCCAGGATTTGAATGCCTCAACACGACTTACAGCTCAGAATGCCATGACCCATTGCCTTGCGAAGAAAACCCTAAGAGAAATACAAGTTGAAAAAATACGACTTGGGGAACACCTGCTGGTAAGATTGACATTTTTAAATGTATATAGAAAGATACATTGATAAATATCTGAAATATACCATGCTCAAAAAAAATTAGGGAATACTGAAATTACACATTGAATTTCAATGAATAAAATATTCAGGTGGAAAATCTTTACTGAGTAATACTATAATTCATAGAGAACAAAATGATGTAATAACGGTCAATGGAAACCAAAATCCCCAACTCATTAAGGGCCGGGTTCAACATCACACTGAAAATCAGAGTCAAAAATTGAAAGCACAGGCTGATCCAACTTGTGTGAATTTCATCGCAGCAACACTAACTCAGTAGTGTATATGGCCCCCACATGCCTGTGTACACTCCCAACAATGTCTGGGCATGGTGCTGATGAGATGGCAGATGGTGTCCTGGGTGATCTTCTCCCAGTCTTGGATCAGTGAGCTCCTGGAAAGTCTGTGGGGCAACTTGGTGGTGTTGGATGCGCCGATACATAACGTCCCAGAGGTTCTCAATTGGATTCAGATCTTGAGAATTTGTGGACCAGTCAGTGGCATTAATACCTTCATCATCAGAGAAACTACTTACACACTTTGGCCACCTGTGGCCGAGATTGTCCCTCTGCAGCAGAAACCCAAGGGCCACTGCATCAGTGTAAGGTCTCACAGTGGCTCTGAGGATTTCATCCCAGTACCTAACAGCAGTCAGAGTACTGTTGCCTAGCGTGTGGAGATCTTTGCAACCCTCCAAGGATATGTTTCCCCTGACCCACTGCCAAACTGGTCATGCTGAATGATGTTGCAGGCTGCATAACGTTCACCACGGTGTCTCCAGACTCTTTCACGTCTGTCACATGTTCCCAGTGTGAACAAAGAGAACGGGATGCCAGTGGTGGAGCTGCCAACTGTGGTAGTCTGTGGTGAATACTAATCGAGTTGCACAGTGATGGGCCATGAGCACAAGCCCCGATAGAGGATGTCGGGTCATTATGCAACCCTCATGGAGTTTGCTTCTGACAGTTTGATCAGAAACATGCACACCAGTAGCCAGCTGGAGGTCATTTTGTAGGGCTGTGACAATGCTCCTCCTCGCACAATGGAGCAGATGCTGGTCTTACTGCTAGGTTGATGCCCTTCTATGGCCCTGTCCAGCTCTCCTTGTGTAACTGTATGCCTCCTAGTATCTCCTCCATGCTCTTAAGACTGCTGAGAGACACAGCAAACCTTCCTGTGATGGCATGTATTGATGCGCCATCCTTGAGGAGCTGGACTATCTGTGCAACCTCAGTCGGCAGCAGGTACTGCCGACAAGGACAGTAGCAAAATGCAAAACTAGAGCTAAATGAGTCAGGAAGGATAAGGAGAGAGCAATTGTCTGTTGCCGCCACCTGCAAACCCGTTCAGTTTTTGGAATTGTCTTGTTACCTCTTCATTGCACCTTTTGTCACTTTCACTTGCACCAAAGCAGGTGAAATTGATTCACAGTCGCTTGTGCTTCCTAACTGGACAGATTGCTGTACCTGAAGCTTAACTGACTTGGTGTTAGACTGTGATAATTAAGAATTCCCTTAACTTTTCTGAGCTGTGTGCATACCGCATATATACAGTGTATACAATTGTACTTGTCATACATCAGCTTAGTATGAAGGTTACTGTGAAAAATATCAAATAAACTGTTTGGTGTTTTTTGTTTAATGAAAACCCAGCAAGGTTTTCATTGAAAAACTAAAATAACATTGGGGATGCACATGAACTGATCTCTGTTGAATGTTTACATTGTATCTTTTTGAAGAAATGAAAGTTCAAATGAATACTTTATAATTTTTATACTTGTTATCCTATTTTACCCACCATGTATTTTTATGCAGTATGTGGTCCACTAGTGCTAACGTATTAAACTGTAAAGCACAACATTGCCAACCCAGCCACATCATTTAACTTACTCTTTTTCATTGAAATATGATTTGATACCTGCTAAAAAGGACATTATGTGCAACAGCAGTCTCAAAGCCCATAAGATTCCATCTGCTTCTGGATTGCTCAGCCACATGAGACAGGGTTGACAGAGAAATTCCAGCAGATGCTGAAATCCATAGACTGCCTGCCTAAACGATCAAGTCTCATCACCAACCAGTGATCATTCTTGTAGAAATATTCAACTTTTAAACCACCTAGTGATGATATTCATGAATTGATGTGCTATAGAAAATTCATAGGGCTGCCTGTCTCTGACCTGCAGCATGTTTAGACTAATGAAATACCGTATATACTCACGGATAAGTTCTCCCGTAGATAAGTCGGGACTTGATTTTACTGTATAATTTCTGGTATTTTATAATGTCGGTTGTATAAGTCGAATGCGGAAAACTCATGCTGTTGGTCCAAGAGATTATGATATGCTAACGCCCACCCGAGAGAATAACTACGGAGCACACTGCCTTTTTTTTCTACGTATTGTGCCTACATAACCACACGGTAATACCCAAACTATTCCGAAGCAACGTTTGCACTGTTTTGTGTGTTTTTTTTTTTTTTTCCTCACACCCTCATACACCTTTATTGTAAGAGCATCCCTTATCTCCGGTGGAGCATTCGATCAGAAGAAAAGATGAATCTGGTTTAAATTAAACGTTGTTGAAGTAGCGAAAGAAATTGGTAACTGCGCTGCTGCAACAAAATTTGATGAATCTGAGAAACTGATGTGAGATTGGAGGAGACAAGAAGATGTTAAAGAAAAAAATAATTTTAGTGTCACATTTTTAAACAGACGTATAAGTCGAGGTCTGATTTTATGATCAATTTTTCAGGTTTCAAGACCCGAGTTATACGTGAGTATATATGGTATGTGGACAGATGTGGCTTGATTTGTAAGAAGTTGCTTCAATAGAGACATATGTTAATGCAATGCTCCCTTATAGCACAAAATTTACATTATTCCACATTCTAGGACTCATGTGAAGTATGCAGCTTAGTCGGTAAATGCTTCATTAATTTTAGATTCTACATCATTTCAAAAGGAAAACTGATAAGTAAACTCTATAACTTGATAGTATAAAGTTATAAATACTTGTGAAACACTCTGTTTGTTGGTGCCAGTGCTGATTTATTGACTTTAAACCTGTCATATTGTCACTGTAGGTTGAAATTAACAGCAAGACTCGGTGCTGGGGTTTGGAGGTGGACCGTGTTGAACTGATGGTGGAATCTGTGCTGAGGACCCCTGACGACTCCTTCTCGACACCTGTGATAGTGCCTCCTATCCCTGGTTTAGAGAGTCTTGCTGGGCCAATCCAGCAACTGGCCATGCATTTTCTGGGTGGAAGTGGTGGCAACAGTATTGCCCCTCAAAGCAGTCAAAGCAAAGGTCGGACACAGCTCCTTTCACTTTTTATTCTTTAATTTGAGCGACTACGGAATGGTTTTGCATGTGAGTAGTTGACGCACATCTACTAAAATAGTAGTGTGTGGTTTGGGAGTTTAAGTGATTAGCCAGAAGGAGAGATGGCCGTTTTATTTTTGTTGCTTCCTTGATTTTAGTAGTAACAGTAAGCAGAATTCAATGTTTACCTTTTTAGGAAGATCGTAAGCACATATTTCAAAATTAAAGGTCAGGTTTAAAAGGAAATGGAGTTACGAGGTGTGTTAAAACCTCTGTGGTTAACTTCTAGATGGTTTGTACTGGCATCCATTATTTTTGAGGTCCTGTAGGGTATTTGCACAACTTCTACCTGCCTATGGAAAATTCTTTTTAAATTTCATGTATCTTTGATTTTAGGTGTCTTTGTTGTCTTAACTCAGTGGTTCCCAAACTCAGTCCTGGGGACCCACTGTGGCTGCTGGTTTTTGTTCCAACCAGATTTGCAATCGGTGATAATAATTGATAATAACTGATCTTATTTAATGAGCTGGCCTTTTTTACTCTTCTCTTATTCTGCATTTAGAAAAACACAGCAGTATAGTTTTTACATTTACAAGACATTTAGAAATATTTCTATTTTTTTCTAAAGCTATAAATGCTTAACTCTCTTTTGTTGATTTCCTATTACTTTCCCCATTTCCTGTGTAATTTGCTCCCTTCATTTAACCCTAATAGTGACAATTAACAACCAGCATAGAAGACATCCAGGATGATGAAAGCTGCAATGACTTCAGTGTCAGACCTGCTAATTAGTAAATAATCAATTAAATAACCCAAACTCCTGGAAAGGCAAAATGAAAATTAGGTGGAAAATACTGTTAATGACTTAAAGAAATACATATTCCCCATATAACTGCTTATTACATTTTAGTAAAAAATCTACCAAACTTAATTTGTAATTTCTTTGTTGACTCCAAAACACAGAAACTGGGAAATGATAACTCACTTAATAAGGCTGAGAGTCCAATAAAAACGGAAGTTGGTTGGAACAAAAACCTGCAGCCACCGAATTTGGGAACTACTGCCATAACTGGTCATTGTTGACCTCAAGACTGACTTTTTTCCATTTCGTGGTTAAAAAAAAAAAAATGTAAAGGATTCTGCATGGCCATGAAAACACTTTAGCACACCAGTCTGAACCGCACTGTCTGATTTAACTGGATCTGTGCTGTGGCCATTCATTCATTCATCAGAAGTCTACAGTGACAGCAGTGTTTGACTGCTACTTTAGCTCAGTTCTGCTTCCTTGTATACATAAGAGGTTTGTAACAAATGTTCTAAAATACAGACTAATGCAGCAGCAATTATTTCCACAGGGGACAGTCTCCTCATAATTAACGAGAAGGATCCCATTGTTCCTGCCCCAGCCAGGTGCCTCAGTGCTGATGCTCTTCTGTCCACTGTGGAATGCGTCCTCTCCGAAAACTTGGTCAGTCAGGTGGGAGCCTGTTTTCAGTTCAACATCACGCTCCAGGATGGAACCAAAAGGATCTATTTTGTTGACCTAACCACGGGTGAGAATTGTATGCAGTTTTTAGGACTGAACGTTTTTTTTTTTTTTTTTTTTTTTTGCGATTATTAAAAGAATAATTCAGAACAGCCAGAATAGCACAGCTGTGCACTTGGTAGCATGAAAACCAAGCTTCATTTCATTGTCAGAATATTTGCCAAAAATAATGAACATTGGCCAAATATACATCTTGCATAGAATAAGGCAATATGTTGTCATGTGAGCCAGTGTCCAAGCCACTATTGTAGAGAGTATTGTTGCATTTAATGTGTAATGTACAAACAGACGGGCCTAAAGACGCTTTGTCCATGTGGCTAGGCCGTCAAGCTACTAAAGTTATAGAAACTTTAAACAGATCTGCATCTGTATGCCTGCTACTCTAGGACAGCGGTTGACAAAGTGTGGTCCGTAAGCTGTCAGTCATTAGGGCAAAGTGACTTTGAATTGCTCAGATATGTTAGTCTGTTATGTGATTCAGGCTGTTGGCTAACATTAGCACTACTAAATCAATGTGCCTAGATACATGAGAAATGGGTCTAAAACTACCACCACAGAGAACGTGTGGACATTAACAGCTTTTGCTTCAATTCCATACCTTTCTACTCTTCTCCTGTTTGCTTGGTTTGGCCACCTCTCTCTCATGCTCTCTTATATGCAACACTTCTTCATATTCCGTCTGTCTCCAGTCCAGCCCATCTCAGTCACTATGCAGGCCTTTCCTAAAGTAACTTTGAAGTCAGCCTGGAGGCCCCACACCTGCTCAAGGCATTCCTCCCTGCTGCCAGTGACACTGGGTTATTGTGGATCACTAGGTCAAATGTGGGACCTTGAAGCACAAATCCAGCAATGATGTATTAAAATCTTAGTATATTTACATACACATGTGTTTTAAAATAAATGTCAGGTAATATAATGGATAAGTATGGTAACCTGGAACTGTTAGACTCAAGCGGTCTGCTGTTAGATATGACTAGTCCTCAGTCCAGAACACTTTGGCATGCTTTCTTTGAAGATGTACTGCTGCCATTAGCTTATTCTCATAACTCGTATGTCTATGACACACAAGGATGACTATACAGCAGAAAACGAGCTGTGGTTGTAGTACAAACAATTTTCAAAAGAAAATTGTTTATGAGGCTCCTCTTAAATTGTGTGCAGTCATACAATTTAGAGTACTCCATAAAATGTTTTTTCTTTCTTAACATATTTGGACGTGCCAAGATTTGATTCTGCGATGGTGAGCTGCCCATGCCCTGATGCAGCAATGTAGCCCCAAACCAGAATATTTTCACCGGCAGACTTTACAGTTGGTAATGTCATATGTTATCTTTGGTTTTCACCAAACATATCTTATCTTATAGTTTTGTAGCCAAATAACTCTTTATCTTTGTCTTGTCTGTCCAGAGCTTATTATTCTAGAAGTCCTGGGGCCTCATGTATAAACGGTGCGTACGCACAGAAATGTTGCGTAAGAGCTTTTCCACGTTCAAATCGCGATGTATAAAACCTACACTTGGTATAAAGCCACGCACTTTTCCACGGTACCTCATACCTTGTTGTACGCAAGTTCTCCGCTTGGTTTTGCAGACTGGCGGCACCCAGCGTCAAAGCAGTGCTACTGTTCCTGTGTAGTTACACCTTATTTTCCTGACGCGGCTTTATAAATACACTGAAACTAACCGCATATTGTTTATTAGTGTAATGCATCTGATTGTAATTAACTTGCAACAATATAATGGTCCAGGGAATAGCCACAGTATTTCAAATACCATAACTGCTTCAGCGTTGTTACTCTCACTGGACCTTCTTCTTCTTTCATCTGCTCCCAGTAGGAGTTGCCACAGCGGATCATCTTTTTCCATATTACTCTCACTGCAGCACTCAGAGTATTTATATCACTGTATCTGAGTGAGGAATCACAGCAGCAGCTGATCGGAAAGAGAATCATCGGTATACAGCATCAAGCACACACTACCTCAGCCACGGCAAAATGTTTCAAAGCCTTTCCTGTACGGACCTCGCGGTTCAGAAACAGTTTCATCCCAAGAACTTTAAACGCACTTAATCAAGTGCTCCTTGTAGAACTGTTTGTACTTATAAGTACAATCACTTCACTGTAAACTTGCACTACAGTTATAATATTGTACAACCTAAGCCACTTTATAAAGCGCGTATTTACATATGATGACCATATCATTTTTAAGATGAAATGCAGCAAAATAAGTTTATTATATTATACAGATAAAACTTTAACTTCATTTAAATAATCTATATTCTTCATTGGGACTGTCGTTAAGGATAGAATAATAAACGTACTACGAAGATAGTTCAATGTTCTTTAAACGTTTTGAAGAATCGGCACTCTAAGCTTACAGATGGCTTAACGTCTATTACAAAGCTGATTGTGTGGCGATCGTTTACTTGGAGAAAGAAAAGCAAGGACTGCAGGGGTGGCTATGCCAATATGTATTGAATATAAAATAGAAAGAGAAAATAACGACACAGCTAAAAACGCAGCGACAAATTTCAACAAAAGTTAAACACTTGTGTCATGAGCACGAGGCGGCTATGCAGTGTCCGCAATGGACGTGGCCATCCACCGTGCATAAGATACCATATTGACATTGGCGGGCGAAGGAGCCACCGATTCTTCCTCTGCCCAGGGCTGCTACAAGCCTAGAGCCGCCCCCGAGTACTGCTGCAATAAATTATTTCATCGAAGGTCTCACACAATCACTGCGCCAAGAAACCCATGTTTAATAACGTGCTTTAACTCCTATCATCATGAAAATGATATCACATATACATCTCAGTATTTTAGTTATTCAGAGAGCTGTATTATCACAAATGTAATGGATTCCGTGTCCAGTCGGAGGAAGAGAGCCGGTTTAAGACGCAAGGAGTGATTCACACACATAGAGCACATTGAAGATCACATACAAAACAAAGCATTTAACGTGCTACTTTAATTACGATGTGATTTGAGAAACTGTTTAATTAAATGATTTTAAGATGACTTTTATGATGTTCTACTTTAATGACAAAATAAACTACATGATTAAAGTGGAAATTTTGAGACTGAAGTTGACATTTCGTGCTTTTTCCCCACTGTGTGCCTTTTTTTTCCTCTGTACCCTAATAAGCTTTCATATGAAACTCAGACAGTGGGCTACAACTCGCCTTTTCACGGCGATTTATATTGATTTGCATATTCAAAGAGGCGTAATTCTGGGAGGAGTTGGGGCGGAACATAAGGCGCGTGCACGAGCGTTAGTTTTCACACTGACCGGGATTTATGTAGTGGAAGAACGTGAAAGTTGGAGTACGCACAGATTCCTGCATCTGGATTTTTCTGTGCGTAAGCACATTTCGGCTTTTGTGCTGACACCATGTTATAGTGCGAATTCTACGCACGGCGTTATACATAAGGCCCCTAGTCTTTGCCAAGTGTTTACGGGTAAACTTTAGTCTTATCCTGAAGTTCTTTCTGAACAGCAAAGATTTCCTCCTGGCACACCTCACATGTAAAACTAATGTGTACGTTATCTTTGTATTGGAAACTCAGGCACTTTGACAGAACTACCTGTAGATCCCATAATGAAATTCTGACCTTCTTAGACACTTCTTCCAGCATCTTGCATTATACTTCCAGGCTGAACTTCTTGGGGAGGGGGGGTTTGGGGGCCTGGCCTGGCCTGGACAAGTTGGCAGTTGTCTGCAGTCTTCTACACTTGCAGATAATCTTTCAAACAGTGGAATGGTTGATTCCCAATTGTCCGACGATCTTTTTAAATTCCTTCCTAGACTCCTGGGCATTGATAGCACTCTTTGGTCTCGGGTGTGATGGTAAGACACACATCAACAACAAAGAGAAATACAAACTAATCGTCTGATGTTGAAATCAAACAGGATTAGACAAGATCTCCTCTAATGATGTTCTGATCATATGTACTTGGTCTGGAGCCCCCCCCGATTCTAATCTGAAGTATTTCTGGCAGTAATAAATGGGAAGGTCTACTTACTTTTTCCTCTTGCAAAATATATATTTATGTTTACTTAAATTATACAGTGGACTACATTGATGTTTGTTATGTTACATTATCTATAGACACTTTTTAAATAAAATTCAAATCTTGATATGTCCACATCCTGTGCCCTTAACACACTCAGGAGTAAACTGTCACACTGGTGTGTTGTAATATAGTCTGTAAAAATGTAGAATCGAGAATAAACTTAGTCCTGTAAATGGGCAGCATGGTGGTGTAGAGTCGACACTTCATTCTTCACAGCTTCAAAGTTTGATTCCTGGCCTGATCTCCAACTGTGTGGTTTTACACATTGTCCTCTTCTACTTGTACATTTTTGTTGGGCACACCAGTTTTCTCCCACATGCCCAGCAGTGGCGTAGCTAGGGGCAGGCGGAGGGGGCAGTCCGCCCCGGGCAGCATTATTGGCCAAAAGGCTCAGTACATTTCGTGTGTAAGCAGCAGGGTTCAGAAAAATATCACTCATGAATGAACAAAGTAAAATTCTCTGATTTTTATCCTGAAATGCTTCAAAAATAATTTTCAGACTGTCCTCCTGTGACGGCATCAGACACAGCAGTTGAAATTTATGAGGCAATAACAAAAATAAACATAAACATTACACCGATAATAATTTCTAGAAAGATAAACAACTAATTTACAGTTTTTAATTTTGTTTCGTTATCAATCCGAATGAGTTCTTGCTCTGCACAGAAAACATTCCCACCTATCTCTTGTACACTACACTGGTTCTGGTTTTCGCAGCGTAATTACATTAAACTAATAATTAGAACACGGCTTATCAGTATGTCTATACTATATTCTTGTCTAGTTGATGCTTATAAATAATTAGATGTGAAAAATTATTGCTGTTTCTCTATATATAAATAAATATATGCAAAATTTACCTTCATTTTTCTCTGTACGTCATTTGAATTTTCTGTTTAAATAGGTTAACATATTCAGATATGTTGGAGGGTGGCAAATTGAAGCAACACCCCAAGGGGCACAAACTATTAACTACGCCACTGTCCAATGCATGCATTTTAGATAGATAGATACTTTATTAATCCCCAAGGCGAAATTCACATACTCCAGCAGTAGCATACTGATAAAAAACAATATTGATTAAAGAGCAATAAAAACGCAATGCAAGGTGGAGAGTGTGAGGCAGGTATAACAGTCTATAGTCTTGTGTAGTGTTAACGTTTACTCCCCCCCGGGTGGAATTGAAGAGTTGCATAGTGTGGCGGGAGGAACGATCTCCTTAGTCTGTCGCTGAAGCTGCTCCTCTGTCTGGAGATAATCCTGTTCAGTGGATGCAGTGGATTCTCCATGATTGACAGTAGCCTGCTCAGCGCCCGTCGCTCTGCCACAGATGTCAAACTGTCCAGCTCCGTGCCTACAATAGAACCTGCCTTCATCATCAGTTTATCCAGGCGTGAGGCGTCCCTCTTCTTTATGCTGCCTCCCCAGCACACCACCGCGTAGAAGAGGGCGCTCGCCACAACCGTCTGATAGAACATCTGCAGCATCTTATTGCAGATGTTGAAAGATGCCAGCCTTCTAAGGAAGTATAGTCGGCTCTGTCCTCTCTTGCACAGAGCATCAGTATTGGCAGTCCAGTCCAATTTATCATCCAGCTGCACTCCCAGGTATTTATAGGTCTGTACCCTCTTCACACAGTCACCTCTGATGATCACAGGGTCCATGAGGGGCCTGGGCCTCCTAAAATCCACCACCAGCTCCTTGGTTTTGCTGGTGTTCAGGTGGTTTTATGGTAGTTGCAACCTCTTAAGCTTGCATAGTGACTGTATGTATATTTGTGCTTATGGAAATTTGGCACCCTGTAATGCATTGGTTTCAGTCTTTCTTCTGATACTTTAATGTAAACTCTGTTTTTCTTTTGGTGTATAAAGGAAAATCAATTTTGGAAAATATATAGATGGATGTTTAGCGCTTCCACATCTTCTACCTTTTTAAAGGTTCACCCTTAACAGTTTTCCCTTGTGCATTTTCCTAGGTGCTGGCAAGGCAGGGCTTGGCACACCAGATCACAATCCAGATGTCATTTTGCACATGAAGGAACAGGACCTTCTGTCTTTGTTTGAAGGCCACCTACGACCATTTGGGGCTTACACAAGCGGGAAGTTACAAGTTGAAGGTGATCTGAAAGTAGCTTTAAAGCTGGAGGAGCTAATCAAGCTGATGAAGCTGCAGTGACTTTTACAAACAAGTGCAACATATCTGAAACAAGTGAATGACACTCGTGTAAAACACTCCTAAGAGCTGGGAGTTGGGCCTTGTTCTGCAGTCAAAGGCTTGATCCAAAAGCTGAGTTGCTGTCTACTGTGCAGAAGGAAGGCTGGTCAATAATGGACGTCCAGGCAATGAATTTGTGGAGACCTTGAAAAATAGATGAATGTCAGTTGTGTGTGTGTTGAGTGTTTCACTTGGATAAAGCATTGTTGTTTCTGATCATCAGATTTATAACTTTTTCATGAAATATTCATTTAATTTTAAGTCTCTGCAACAAAAGATGGAATAAATTTGTATTTGTTATGTATCATTTAGATATGCAAAGTGTGTCTTTTTTGTTTCTTGCGAAGTGGATTTCATATTGTTACTAGGTGTGGCTCTTCAGACTGCTCTGTTGGCACTGATTTATGTATCAACTTTAATTTCCCTTCACATTTTATTTATTTATTTATTTATTTATTTTTTGCAGGGGTAACGATGGCACTGGTAAGCTCCAGGAGTCTGGGTGTGAATCTGGTCTTCTTACTGTCCTGTGCGGGGTTGGCATGTTTTCCTCATGTCCATGTAATGTTCTTACAGGTATTCTTATTTCCCTCCTTCATCCCAAAGACATTCATGTTGATTTCATTCTCAGGTGGGGTCGTGTGAAAGTGCCCTGGCACTTCATTCAGAGGGGATTCCTGCCCTGCAAGTGATAGGCTCTGCCAGCCTGCAGCCCTGAATTGGAATTAAGTTGGTTCAAAAAATGGATTGGTGGGCACTTTTAATTTTGCTTCAATATGCTGCACAAATAGCTAAAAATTATATTTTCCTCAAAAAGAAGATGATTTATTGTAGTGCCACCTGGTGGACTCCTCCAGATTTACGTAAAGTATGTGCACAAGTATAGTCAGTACTCTGCTTGTGTAGCAGTGTCGTCCACAGCCAAACACATCGCATAGCATAAAGTTTATTTCTGGCCTAACAGCGTAGGTATCACTCATAATTAGTGCTTGTGTAGTTAGGAATGGTGTGTATATGTGTGAGTGTGTGTTTGGTTACTGGTGCAAAAATAGGCCAACCCATTACGAATTTCTCATATAGTATTCGATTAACATTGTAGACTCAGAAATGCCTAAATTCATAATAAATGCAGCCATCTTCCTGTGGAGTGGCAGAGGCAAGCGGTCTAAAGCTTGGAAGTTGAAACCTGTTGTGCAGGTACAAAAACAGAGGCTGAGCCAAGTGTGCCACCAAATGGAAGGAGGCTGGAAGGGTTAAAAGTAGGAAAATGGAGATCAGGTATAAAAAAAGACAACTGTTGTTGCAAGAGGTTTGCCATCTTGCATTACTGGTAATAAGGAAGAACAATATGAGAAAGAAAATTCAGTGTGGTTGAAAGTTAAAATGGAAGGACGTGTGAATGTTTTAGTTCTGAGAGATGTAACAGTTGGCATGAAAAATGTGAGGTGCTAGCATGTAGATCACCCTCTGCTAAAACAGAAAGCAGAGAAAGCAAAGGTAAAAAAAAAAAGGGTGTAAACCACCCATGGCAAAAGTTAGGACAGTAGTAACGGGATCTGACTGGACCCTTGAAACATGGACAAGGTGACTTATCTGAGACCGATGAGAGCTCAGGTAAAGAGTGGGAATGTGAGTGTGAGCAAAAAGAGACGGATGAAAGGAAGGGAAAACAGCTAGGGCGTTTCCTTTACATTATTCTTCAATGCACTTCATTCTTCATGTAATTCTGAGCTCCATCCATTATTTAAAGAACACGCTACACTGATTTTGCCACTGTTAGGAAAGGTAACCAGTGCTACAGTGATATTTGATTTGGGGAAAAAGAAATCAGATGGGAGGGAAGAGAAGCTGGTGAGATTGAATGGCCATTGTTGATTGCAAGGCATGAACTGGATAATGGATTATGGGAACTGAGTGAAGAAAGTGAGGAATTAAAACAATGGACAGTGGAAATCATGTAAGTGATTGACCAAATCAGTACTGGATGGCAGTCCTATTCCTGCATATATTTCTCCACCTCTTCATGTGGAGCTCTTGCTGTCTCCTTGATTTCCTTCAACACGGTTCATAAATAATTTAATATTGAGTGTAGAGTCCTTACCAGCTGAAGGAGTTCTTTTAGCTTCCAGAGAGCAAGGTGATCTTCGGTTTGTCTCATCAAACTCCGGGTGGTATTTCGGTCTTTCACATTTGATCTTCGTGAGTCTCTCAGCAAGAGTTAGTCTTACACATGCTTAGCCGGGTTTTCAATGGCATCATGGGAGGTTGAGTCCAGAAGTCCCCTTACCGGGACAGTCTGCTCTATCTCGAATATTTTATCGATGAGGCTCAAATATGAATCTCTGATTTGTAATTTTAAAAGGAAGAGAAATCATTTACCACCGTCTTGCGATGTCGATGCCGCTCTGGTCTCTTGCCGTCTCAAGGCCTTTTCGTTGGGGAGCTGAAAAATATCAAAGATGGCTCGACACAGGTTATCCGTCCCAACGGAGTGAGTCCACGAGGGTCATTTTGACTATTTTCGAGGACTTTGCCTCTTCGACGGTACATACCGCGTCATTTTTCTCGTTGAAGAAGCGTCCGTAGGGATCCAATACTTGGAGCTGATAAATTGGTCATCTGTCTTCCATGATGTGTGGGCTCCCCGACGGAGACCAAGGGTCTCCTTCCCATCTATCCACTTCTCACTGCCTACCCAATTTTCTACCTATTACTGGTGTGAGGCGGGGTGCAGGTTGTGTGAGATTACAAGTCTGGGTTTTGGCCACAATTAATTTATTTTGCAGGTCTTCAGCTAAATAGATGGCCCGAAAATCCTGCCAACTGCAGCAATTGTGACCACAAGGGGGCACCACTGAGCCCCAAACCCTAGACACATTAATGCCTGGCACACTTGTAGGTTTAAATAAAAGTTGTTTATTAAACCTCAGCACAAATCCAACAATCCGCCTTCCAAAAACCAGTTGCACAATCACAAAAATAAACAATTCTTCCTCCTTCCATCCTCCGTTGAGTGTTGCCCACTGCCTCCTGACTCTGACTTCCCAATGTGAGGCAGCGGACTTCTTTTAAGCCAGACCTGGGAATGCTTCCAGTGCCACGCCATGTCTTCCAGGAAACACTTCTGGGCCTTAAAGAAAAAAAGGAGGTCTTCCCCTGACAACCCCCTCTTTCAGTATGTAGGGACCCCAACACGGCTGCAATTCTGGATTCCATCTCCCAAGCACCCCTGCGGGTTTCTCCACTGCCACCTGGTGTATTGGGGAGGAATAGCTCACAATTCCCTGTATCTGTTGGTTTATCATTTATATCATACTGGCCAGACACAAAGTTATTTCTCCATCCTGCTGGCCAATTTGTTTGTCAATCCACACTATTTGGGGCTCATCGGGTGCACACACTTTTGTTTCCCCTTGCGGAGATCGAACCTTGGATGTCAGTGCCTGAGGCAAAGCCTCAGACATTCCGCCACAGCAGCTGGTTCGCTTATTTAACGGTGTAGATCGGAGTATTACACGTGTAGGCCTGATCACAATCTGATATTTGGGTGGTTACCTACCAAGTAATGCACTTTTGTTTCCCTTTTGCCTCCCCTTGCATCTGAGGTTCGATCCCCGCAAGGGAAAGCAAATGTGTGCACACCTGACGCAAAATTCCACTGTCAAGATCACAAAACTGGCATAGATAACAAAAGGAGTATCATTTAAGTTAACGTCCATCTGCCCCTTTTGTTTTCAAATGTGTGTTTAGCAGGGAATTTGCGAATATACGGGCATCATGACCACTACCCAGCCATTTCGGTACAATGTTAATAAATGAACACTTTTAATCACATGTGGCTTGTATGTTATGTGATAACCTCCCGTGTCTGCATGTAAACAGGGAAGGTGGAGTTTCTTAAACATCTTTACCCTGGAAGGAGTTTTTCAAAAGCTCTGTTTTCGGGGACCTAAAACGCAGTTTGCTTGAGGACGAAAGGCCAAAATGCATACAAAAAGCTACGTTTTAAAAAGTACCCGGGTATGTGTGGAGAGGGTCTTAGGCTGTAAAGTTTATTGGGAGTTGGGGAGAGGGGCATGTATTTGACAAGAGTGACTCTGCTTGGACTTACATGAGCCTATAAGATGCCCCACCAGCCCCAGTAGGGAGGCCATAAACTGCCTAAACAAAGCAACTGGGCAAGAGCATCTGGCTGCAGCCACTGTAAGGTGTTGAGCTCCACAGTACGCGGAAATACGTGACCGCCACAGTTGACGGAAAAACGCCCCTCCACTACTATCTTAAGCTTAGGCGTGCTATTTCCCTGTTGCTGCCTTCCCCAGTGTTTTTTAAGGTTAGGATTGTTGATTGGGTAGGTCCTATATTAGTTAGTCCCGTTTAGTCTTTTAAATCTTATCCTGCCTTGTATGTCCGGTTGTTCGGGTTGGCTTCATTTAGTTAAAAGAAACCGTTTTCATCGTACTCTTTTCTGGAAAGGTGTTCATCCATGTGTGTTTTTAGAAGGATTTTTTTAGTTTGCGGAAGAAATAGCTTTTTAAGTTGGATCCTGTCCTGCCTCATGTTACTTGTTGTCCGGGATGGACATTTCCACGAACGGTTATTTTATATGCTAAAGAAGGAATATGCCCCTCTCCCACTATCTTAAGCTTAGGCATGCTATTTCACTGTTGCTGCCTTCCCCAGTGTTTTGAAGGTTAGGGCTGGTGATTGGGTAGGTCCTATATTCATTCGCCTACTGCGGAGGTCACGTGTTTCCGCTTACTGTGGAACTCAACACCTTACAGTGGCTGCAGCCAGACCCATCTCCAACTGGGGGACGAGTTGTCCTCCGTGCTATTCCATTCCAAGTGAATGGCCCAGGAAGATGTGTGTTTACCTGGCATTACAGTGGCACAATAAAGAGAGAGGCGTTCAAAGATCTGCTCTCTCTGCCATGTTGCATGTTGCTGCCTGATGAAAGCAGACCAGGTGATGACCAGGCTGTGTGGGCCAGTGCAGATGATGAGCTGACCAGGAAGAATCGTAAGCAGCTGTAAGTTTTTACGCCACCTGAAACTACACATCTAACATTATCAGGTTGTATGGTCATGGTTTAAAAGTCGCATTCTATTAGATTGTATGGCTCAAGTTATAATAAAATGTCAGCAGGCATATCGCCTGTGCTTCGGAACGGGTCATCGACCTGAAGCTAAGCATGTTTGGGCCTGGCCTGCACTTGGATGGAACACCACCTAGGAAAACTTTGTGTTGCTTCTGGAGGAGATGTTGGTGAGGCTAGCAGGGGGCATTTATCCTGTGGTGTGTGTTTGTGTGTGGATGTCAATGCCCCAGTGCAGCTATTGGGGCACCGTGCTGTAAAAATGGCACGATCCTGCGGATGAGAGGTAAACCGTGGGCCTGACTCTCTGTGCTCATTAAAAATGCTTTGTAAAGAGTAGGGTTTATTCTGATGTCCTGGATAAATTGCCAGTCATGACCTTGCCCATTCTAGCCGTAATCATCCCCTGTCTGTAAATGGTAATCTCTCTCAGCCCTTCATCAACCCAACAGTTAATTTGTGGTGAGTTTACTGCTACGATAATGGTTGCTGTTACATCATCTAGGTGGGTGCTACACATTGGTGGTGGTTGAGGTGGTTCCCCTCTGTCCAAGCTCTTTGAAAAGCAAGAACAGCGCTATATAAATATAATCTCTCTATTATAAAAGAAAATCTTGAATTGAGACGAGACTATTGCGATTTTTTTTAAGCCCCACCCTCTTCTCAACCATTTCCAGTTAATGGCAGACTCCCACGGTCCTCTCACCTCTTAGTTGTGTGATTGCTTTTGTCAGACACAGTTCCTGTGCTCTCAGCTCTTATAATTTTTTACATTTTCCTCACTTTAAGTTCCCAATAAAAGAAGACTATTATGTCCAAATCTTACTGAAGAATTTCATCCCCAATGGTCATCAACATAAAAAATGAATACACTGGCAATCCTAGCACTGAGAAACGAAGTCCAATGAATTAACGTGAAAACTGACGATCGGTTACATGGCAAATTGGTTAAATGCGTATCATTAGACTATGATGAAACAGTTGGTGGTGATGATACAGAAGATGAAAACATCAAATTACAATATCCAGAAGAATAACTACAACTGTTAACACCATCCGGCCTTCCACCGGCCGAATTACTGTTGAAAGAAGGATGTTTCGTAATGTTATTGCATAATTTATGTCTGAGTAATGGGCTATGCAATAGGACAAGATTAGTTGTATTGAAATTTTTTTTTTATTAATTTTATTGTAATCATTCCATACAAATAGATCAATTTTTACAAAAAATTGAAAACAAATCGACATCCACCCCTAGTTGTATTCAAAACTGGGCGAACAATTCTGACATATAAAATTTTAGCAGGTGACAAGAAAGGTAATGTAGGACATCTTCCATGGGTAACATTAGACACCAAAGGAGATCTTTATATGCCAGTCATATTAAAATGTTTACAGTTTCCCGTTAGAATAGCTTTTGCTATGACAATAAACAAATCACAGGGACAAACATTCAAAAAAGTTTGTTTATTTATTAGAGAGAAAGAAACGAAATTCACTCGCGGGCAGTTATACGTTGCGTTGTCACGATGTAAGTCCAAACACAGAATCAAAATTCAATGTGATATTGACAAAAAGTGAATTCCAAATGTTGTTTTTACTGCCGTTTTACAGTAAAAGTGTAAGTTTAAAAAGTATTTGCGTCTTAATTTCAAAGCCAAACCGAATGAACACTTATAACGGAACGAATACCTCTAACGCAACATGAAACATAATTTTGTTTCAATTTATTACGTTTTACTATTTTTTACGATGGTTAATTACTCGCTATAATGTAAAATAGTTTAAATTGTTCATCCGCTTGCCCATATGCAAGTGGCAGAGCCGCGAAGTGGCTAGTGCGTAGCGCCCACACGGGGGTTGGTGAGCAAAGCGAGCAGGGGGCAGAGCCCCCTAGTTAATGATTATTATTTTACCTATAATAAATAGTTAAAAGTGTAGCTCTTTCTCCTGCTTGTTCTTTCCCTTTCTCTAATTTGCTGAGGTTATAGATAATAAAAGGAAGAGGGGTGGGGGGAGTGCTGAAGTGAACCAGGGGGTCCTGACGTGCTGGCGGTGTTTCAGGTCCCGGTGCGGTCAAGGAGCAGTGTTGACCAGCTTTGTGCTCATACGTCTCATATGTCATTATAATTTGAAGATACCAAGTGAATTATTGCATGAAGCTGTATAATGTTGCGTCATAGTCACTAGATGGCAGTCAAGTGTCAGCCATAAATGTCCTTTAAGCTGATGAGCGCAAAGTCACACAGCAAATGGATCAGAATTTACATTCATTCATTCTTCCAGTTTTTGACCTTCTTATTCCAGTACAGCACAGATGGAAGCAGCACTGGTTCTGAAAGCTGGCCCATCAGAGGGTGTGCACCCTGGTGTCCACTTTTAACCCTAAAATATTGTTCTTTTAGCTACCTTGCACCTGATAGAACTAACTTAAACCCAATTTGAACTTTTTTTAATATTGTAAATAACAATGTTGGTGGTAATTATGTTAGCTTTTTAATTAATGACATCTTAATAAGGTGCTAAGTGATAATATACGCCAATTAGCCACAAGCTGCCTAGTATTGTTTAGGTCCCCAGTGAGCTGACCTCCTGAGGCGTGGACTCCATTATTCCTCTGAAGGTGTCTTATGGTATTTGGCACCAAGAAGTCAGCAGCAGCTCCTTTAAGTCCTGAAAGTTGCAAGGTGGGGGGGCCTCCATGGACCGGACTTGTTTTTTCAGCACATCTCCCAGATGCTTGACCACACTGAGATCTGGGGGAGTTGGAGGTCCAGTCAACACCTTGAACTCTTTGTCATGTTCCTTAAACCATATAAGTGAACATTTTTTGCAGTGTGGCTGAGCACATTATCATGTCTGCCATCGGGGAATACCACTGCCATGAAGGGGTGTATGAGGCCGACACCAATCTTTAGGTAGGTGGTACGTGTCAAAGTAACATCTACATGAATGCCAGGGCCCAAGGTTTCCCAGCAGAACGTTGCACAGAGCATGACATTGCCTCCATTTTCTTCCCATAGTACATCCTGCTGCCATCTCTTTCTCAGGAAAACAACACACATGTAGCCGGCTGTCCACATGATCAAAAAGAAAACGTGATTCATCAGACCAGGCCACCTTCTCCCACTGGTCCATGGTCCAGATCTGATACTCACGTGCCCACTGTATGGACTGGGGTTAGCTTGGACCCTCTTACCGGTCACTAGCTACGCTACAAGTTGTGATGCTTTGTGTGCTCAGATACCTTTCACGCATGGCCAATATTATGTTCTCCATAAATTTGTGTCACAGTAGCTCTTCAGGTGGGACTATCCTTCACCCGCCCCGTGTATTAGTAAGCCTTGGGTGCTGAGGACCCTGTCACTGTTTCACCAGTTATGTTCCTTGGACCACTTTTGGTATGTAGTACCCACTGCACACCGGGAACACTCCACCATCTTAGAGACGTTCTGACCCAGTCATCTGGCCATCACAATTTGGTTCTTGTCAAAGTCGCTCAGATTTTTACGCTTGCCCATTTATCACCTTCAAGATCTGACTGTTTACTTGCTGCCTAACATACCCCAGCCCTTGTAACGAGATAGTCGATGTTATCCACTTCACCATGAATGTTGTGGCTGACCGGTGTCATTCATCAGTAGAAATTATGAAATTATAATATTGGGTCTAAACTAAATCTGAGTTTGCATAATCCTTTCATAAGATTTTTTTTAATGTGGTACCCCAAATGTGGGAAATTCCTCCATTTCAGTTAGTTCCTTATTTTCACTTTTTATATACTGTATGTCACTCTACAAAGCTGGACATGTATTTATTATTTTTTAAAAAGATTGTCTTTGTTTGAGGTCCTCACATGAATGTTAAAGTTTAAATGTTAAAATTTAAAAAAAGTAATTATTAAAAGTAAATTTCCTTTCAGACCACACAACCAGATGTTTTCAGAGATGTGCATAGCAATCCACGGACTTCGGTAGACATCTGCATGATTTGTAGTCCAGCGAATCATCTGCCCAGTAACCTTGAAGGTTTATCAGCATAAAAAGCAAGGCTGTTGTAAAGCAGGCTATGGCAGTCGGGATGATGGCTCTCTCCGGTCTGAAACATGTCCGAGGTCTGATGAGTAAAGGACAGACGGTGCTGCTTGCTCCTACGCGCCTCTGCCACAGCGGCCTCGTCTCCGAGCCGTGTCTCACACCACCGGTCTGCAGTGCAGCTGTGCGCAGCTTTGACGAAATCCCAGGCAACTGGAAAAGCAACTTTGGCAACTTGTATCGATTCTGGAAGACAGACGGGTTTAAAAATCTGCACCACGTCATGGTGGAGAACTTCAACACTTTTGGACCGATTTACAGGTAAGTGTTCTGTTACCCAAAATGCGAATATAATCTGTTCAAGTTGTCTCTAAATGGACTGCTGGTCATGTTTTTTTAAATGTGGTTAGTGGGCTCTTTTATGTTACAGAGTGAACAAGTGTGCCACACGGAATATAAGATTATAACGCACCAAAGGTATTGTGGCTAACAAAATGAAACAAAATGTTAGACTAAGAAAAAGTAACGCTTTGTTCCTTGGACCGAAAACTCAACCTCTAGGGAACTTTAATTGTAATGGAGCACTTCTCTGTTTTTGGGACAGTCAGTTAGCTTTACTGCATGTCTTAATGATTTAGTATTTAACACTGAGAAACATGGAGTCCCCTGGTATTGAGTTATGGCAACTAACCCTCCGAGCGAAAGGAGCACCTCCAGCTCTGAAGAAAATCACCTGCGTCTTTGACGTGATACACCAGCGATCTCAAACTCCAGTCCTGGAGGGCAGCAGTGGCTGAAGGTTTTCATTCTAACCATTTTCTTAATTAGTGACCCGTTTTTGCTGCTAATTAACTTCTTTTAATTTAATTGTAATTGACTTGCTTTTGAAGACTCAGACCCCTTAATTGTTTCTTTTTCCTTAATTAGCTGTCAAACAATAGTGAGATACAAACTGAGCCAAAACAAGACCAGCAAACTGTGACCATCATACAATATCTGAAATATATATAAAGAAAGATCTCAGGCATGTTGATCTACTCAGGTCCCCGAAACATTTTAACTGTGCTCTTAGAAAAGAGAAAATCAACAACTTTGGAAATGTCTGCTATTGCACAATGAGAGCAGCAACAAGCCATGGAATTAAAGAACGGGTTTAATTAACAAGACTCGGCGCCTAATTAAGCAACTGCTTGGAGTGAAACTGGAGTTTGAGGCCCTAACTAAGTTGGTCTTCTGTTGGCTCACTCCCTTTTCATTTCATTTCTGTTTGGGTGCCATTTAAGAAAAGAAATGAAGCAAGTCCGAGGAACGATGAAGAAATTCAGGGGAACAAATCTTAAGAAAACAAGTCAATTAAAATGAATTCAAAACAAGTTAATTAGCAGCCGAAACAGAGCACTAATTAAGAAAAGGGTTAGAATAAAAACCTGCAGCCACTGTGGCCCTGCAGGACCGGAGTTTGAGAACCCTGCAATAGACTGCTGTCCAAAGCTGCCACAATATGGTATTGTTTGGATACGCTAGTTAATTGTTACTAACCATCCCTGTAAGGCACTTCATGAATGCAAAGAAAAAATCAATTATGACTGAAGAAAACTGTCTTTGGTGTGGTCTGTCGTGTTTCATTAAGAAAACTTAAACTCACTTAATATATCACATCTACTGTGAGGTTTAAGCTTGAGCAGAACAGATGGAGGATTTTTATTATTATTATTATTAATAAATAGACTTGGCCATGGTTGTGTGGATCCTTGTCTGTTTGTAATTTATTTTTTTATTCTTCAGAGAGAAAGTTGGATACTATGAAAGCGTGAACATTATACAGCCCGAGGATGGTGCCATCCTGTTTAAAGCTGAAGGACGTCATCCCAGAAGGTTGAAGGTGGAAGCTTGGACAGCCTACAGAGATTACAGAAATCGCAAATACGGAGTTCTGCTCAAGTAAGCCATTTAACAATAACAAGGAGGAGTGGTACAGTGGACAGTGCTGCTACCCTGTGGATCCAGTAGTCGAAACTGAATCTCACATCCAGTTGTTGTCCATATGGGTTTTTTTTTGGTTTCTCCATTTCTGTTTGGATTTTCGTCTCTTTTTTCCCCAATAGATGCTTATTAGGTTAATAAGTGAATCCAAATTTGTTCCTCTGTGTGTGGTTGGACCCCAGACACCCCACTTACTCCCTTATGTTCAGCCAGCTGAGACGGGCACATGCCAGTCCTTGTTCAGGTCGCTACACTGGCTCTTTGTAGCAGCATTAGGTTCAGGTCCTTGACCTGCATATATAGAGTCTCTCATAATGTCTGGTGCTCCTTCTTGCCCATTCAGGTCTGCTAATGAACAGCATCTTGTAATGCTACCTCTCTGGGGCATCAGGTCCTAATCCAGACTCTTTTCATGTGTGACTCCTAGCTGGTGGAATGAGCTGACCGTCTCTGTCCAAACTGGTGACTCCCTCACTGTGTTTTAAGAAGACCCTCGTGTTCTGTGCAGATCTCTCTAACTGATAATGGCTTTCATAGCTTCTTGTAAGTAATGAAAGATGAGCCAGACTTGTGTTCTGTTTGGTTTAGAACAGGGGTGTCCAATTCTGATCCTGGAGGGCTGCAGTGACTGCAGATTTCCATCCTAACCCGTTTCTTAATTAGTGAATTTTTTTTGCTGCTTAAAATTGTTTCTTAATTCCTTAACTCTTTGAGGGCTAATATTTTTTTCAAAAAACAAATCTTTCTGAAAGCAATGGTTTCACACATAAATCAACATAAAACGTTGCTGTGAATGCTGTTGGTGTCTGTTCGGCGTCTCGATGGACAGCAGGACTGGCTGCCTGGCTATTTTCATGTGGCAGGTGGGCAACGGTGGCAGTTGCAGTGCGAGGCAATCTGGTTTGTACATCATTGTCGTAAGTGACGGTCCTCCCAGGCAGATGTTACCATAGGCCCATCAACTACATGAATGTGTTCAGCACCACGATCAGCTGATGCGAGTACCTCACTTTTGTTTTTGATCTTCATCTCCAGATCACTTGCATCAAAATCGGGATCCATGAAGTCAGAATCCAATTCAGCGATAATACATAAAATGTTTTGCACAGAGTATTTTGGTTTGCGCGTTCGCTTTGGTCTCTCGCCAGGTGTCGATGCCATATAGGTTGTTTGGTCTTCACTACTCCTGCACGCACAGGGAATCGAGGTTCAATGAATAAGGCTAACTTTCCTTCTAGCTAAGAGAATTGAACTAAAATGTAACGGCAAGTTTTTGCTCAGTTTATAGCCAATTACCGTCTTCTAACCCTGAGTTTCGACAAAAGTCGACATTCGCCCTGAAAGAGTTAATTAGCAGCCAAAGAATAACGAGGTACAAACCGAGCCAATACATGACCAGCTAACTTGTGTCCATCATATCTGAAAAGAATGACAAGTGAAGGTCTCAGTAATGTTGATCTGCTCAGGTGTTCTTAAAAAAAAAAAACCTAAACAGTTTTGGTAACGTCTGCTGTGGCAGAATGTACTGAAGCCGAGAGAGGACCTGCAATATTGTTATTTTTTTAAATTGTCTCCTCGAGATAACAGACTAATTTTATCGAGATCTCGAGAAAACAAACTTTGTTTTCTCGAGATAACAGAATAATTTTATTGCAATCTCGAGAAAACGAAAATTTGTTTTCTTGAGATAACAGAATAATTATGATGTCAAGAAAACAAAACTTAACCTTTGCTCCTGGCATCAGGCTCGCTTAGATTGCAACGCCTATACAGCTGAAGCCTTGCTAACCATCTTCTTAATGACGGACACTAACATTATTAATTTCTAAACTAAGGTATAAACCTGTTTCAGCCTGCGTCAGCCCTTGATTGAACAAAAATGTGACGCGCTGATCAATAAAGTTCTGCTCTTCTGCCATTTCAAACAGGACATGGCTTCAATAAGGTAAACATTCAACGTGAGATAACAATTATTTCATAATTTCGAGGAAACAAGATCTTTTGTTTTATCGAGATGTCAATAAAATTATTCCATTATCTCGAGAAAACAAAGTTCGTTTTCTCGAGATCTCAATAAAATTAGTCTGTTATCTCGAGGAAACAATTTTAAAAAAATAATGATATTGCACGTCCTCTCTCAGCTTCCGTAAGAATGAGAGCACCAACAGGCGATTTAATTTAATTTTATAGTGAGTTTAATTAACAACAAGACTCAACTTCTGATTAAGAAACTGTTTGAAGTTTGAGGCCCCGACTTCACTGGTCACCTGTTGGCTCACCTCACATTACATTTCTGTATGGGTGCCGTTTAAGAAAAAAAATGAAGCACTTCAGAGGACTGAGTCTTAAATAAACAGTGCAATTAAAACAAAGAGGAAAGAAGTCAGTTAAGAGCAGAAACTGATAAGAAAGCCGCAGAAAGGAAAAACCTGCAGCCAGGATCAAACTTGAGCTCTGCACTTGATGGTCAATTTTGTAGCTTGTTCCCAAGCAGGCCCCCAAACTGATGTTTACTAGAATATGTCGGCCTGTTTTGTAAGTCACTTTGAATAAAAGCATCTGCTAAGTAAATAAGTGGAAATATGAAATACATGTAATTCAATCCTGAATTGAATGAAGTGAGTCTGAGATTGTTACCTGCGTATTTGGACCAAAATTTCTCAAACCAATCTGAAAAATAGATCTGTCTGGCATAAGCAGTAGCTGGTGAAGCGTCTCACACAAGACCGAAGTGGTGGATTTTAGACTGGCAACACTGTTATTAGTAGTCCATCACGTTGGCCAGTAGGCTGCCACACCAGCCACCTCCAGGGGTTGTTTCTGACACGCTAACGTGGCTTTTGCTTGTCCCTGCACAGACTACTTACGCCACCTGTACAGGTTTAACTCTCGCATGCTTTACATGAATGTGAGCTGCAAAACAACACAGGCTATTCCTACTCAGCGACATTTAAAACTCCAGCAGCCTTCTCGGGCTTGCAGTTAACTGTGATTTGCCAACGTATATGAAAATGAAGATGTTTATCATCGGTAGGCTGGTTACCCCCTTGAGTCAAGGCTTGTTGAGTCACATTGGCTGTGGCTGCCAGTTCAAGGCCCTCCAGCAGTACGTGAGGCCTGATAAGCGAGGCACTCCTAGCCTGAGGTAGTAGAAATGAACACGGAGACAAGTCTCCAAATCTGAGCTCTGGTTTTTCAAAACCAATAAATAAGCAATTAAATAAGTCAGAAAAAAAGCACACAGCCAACATTTCTTAGGTTGGCACGAAGTTTTGCTGAGGCCTACATTAGACACGGGCTAATCAGATTGAATGTCACTTTTCCCATATAATTAAAATGTATTTTAAAAGGCAAATGAATTGAACTGAATTGGCGAAAGAATTGTCTGTTTTACCTTACACTTATTTTGCCATTGTTTTATTCCAGATGGACTATGCAGTACTGCGGTATTTTACAGATCTCTTTCTATGTATCACCTTCATAACTGGTTGGTTTCTTTACATTTTGAATGTTTAGCTTGTATTGTCATTAAGAAAACAGACAGCCTTCTCACACCCTTTCACAACGCATTTTAGAACCCTACTTAAGCAACTTGAGCATGGTAAAAGGTGCTATACAGTGGTACCTCGGTATACGTCCATTTTGGAATAAGTCCAACTTGGTATGAGTCCTGTTTGGACTCGAAAAATATTGCTTGGTATACGACCTTTGTTTGGAATACAACTCGCGTGCTAGAACACCATGCGTTACCCTTGTTTACCTCTCTCGAGACAAAGCCACGACTGCCCACGAGCGTCAGTACGCCAGTTGTTAGCATTCAGTGAACAACCTGCACTATAACTCTATGTTAATTTTCACGTGATTTTGTGTTTTTCCACATAAATTTTAATTGATTGTTGAAAAGTATGAAGGTGGCATGCGTATCTGGGACATGGCTGCTGCATACCCTATGCCGAGAACGACGGTATCTATGATTGTGAAAAACAAAGACGTTATTAAAAAGTAAATCAAGGTTAAATTTTCATTTATTTCATCTAATTGCTTTTGTATTTATGTATTTTAGTACTAAGCAGTGTTTAAATTATTTTATACATCTCCATTAATGTATAATATGCAATTAACAATAGGATTTTTCTTCATGGGAACGGATTAATCATTTTCCCTTTATTTCTTATGAGAAAAATTTGTTTGGTATACGTCTTGTTTGGTATAAGTCAAAGGATCTGGAATGGATTAAGGACGTATACCGAGGTACCACTGTATAAATAAAATGTATTATTATTATTAAGGGACACTCTTGAAAGACTTATCTTGCTTCCTAAATGAATCATTCTGCGCTTGATCCCATTTTGGTTGACTCTCAAATCAGACAGCTCTGTTTCATGCTATACCTGTTAAGTGTCGGTTGCAGCAAGCAAAAGTTGGTTTCCTTTCACATTAATGGCAATTGAAAATAACAATGTGTTTCTGATTTTCCTTTTATTATTATAAAGGCTTTAACAATACCATTTTAAGCATCCACAATGCTCCTCTGCCTGCTTCAGCAAACATGCAGTTTCACATGAAATATGGCTGCTGACTTGACTCACGCTGCCTCCAAATAAGGGATGGGCAGGGAAAAGTTATTTAGGTCACCTGTTATACATTTTTGCTGCAACTATAAAAATAAAAGAATGAAGAGTTTAGTCCCGTGTGAGCCCTCGACGGTCAACTGGCCTCCCACGCTGCCTGGTGACAAATTTAGGCCTGGAATGTCTACTAATGTGGTCATTTGCTAATAAACTCTCAGACTCAGAACTTTTCTAAGATACAGCAAATAAATATCCTTTGTAAATCAGTAATTATAATGTGGAGAAAGTACTTAAAGATCATTATAATTCACATTGATTTGTTTCATTTGTGAAGGCTCATTAATACGAAAGAGAGACGGTCGGGATGGTAAGCCTTCTGGCCTGTATCAGCAAAAAGAAGCATAGAACATATTAATGACTGCGCTTGATGTGTTGAAGCAGTCACCAGTGGTCTTATCTGGGCTTTACAGGCAATGGGAAGGGTTCTTGTTGGTCACGCCACTTTGCGCGCACAAAGAAAATCCCGTTGTTGTGAAGGGCTGCGTCTTCAGCTGTCACATTCGTTTGAATTTTCACTTGCATCTTTGAAGCCGCAATGCAAGAGCGCTATTAATAATAACATAAATGTAAAAAGTACAAACGTACATTCAGAATTTTGAATTTTTAACTTGCGTTCACATATACAGGGTGGTCCAGAAATAATTATGCAACTCTTAATGCAATGCACGAAAACAATACAATTTCGGGTGATTGGCGCTACCAGTCCGGTCAAACATTTTGTTGATTTGGGAGATCGTGTTCCTATGCACTGCAGGTGGTCCAAATTCCTCCAACATCCTGCGCTGCACGTTGTTATAGCGTAATGAAAATTGCATAATTAGATCTGGACCACCCTATATAGTTATTTTAATATGAGCGTTCAAACTTTATTTTTTGGCTAATTTGACAATATTTGAGACTGGTCTAAGCTCAGCATTAGTAGGAGGAGGCTTTCAATACAAGTGGAGCAGTGCCATGCAAATCAAAGCCTGTGGACGTGGGTTTTAAAGAGCTGTCCCCGTCTAGTGATGAGCAACTAACTCGTCATTGACTGTTTAACACTACAGGACAAAAAGTTCTCTCAGCCACTCTTTATAGTGCCCTTTACTGAGCACATCACTTCACTAAACACAGAGGAGTGCACTTCATAAGAACTTTGCAATTCTGTTGGTTATGACACCTGAAGTTTGTGGACTGATTTTTACTTGTATCCAATAATAATGATAATAATAATAATAATTCTGACTTGATCACTTTTAAAATTCAAAATACAGACTGACCTTTTGGTTTTTTTTTTTCCTGTTTAGAAGCGGAGAAGACTGGCGGGTTAATCGTGTGATCCTCAACAAAGAGGTGATCTCTCCCAAAGTGCTTGGAAACTTTGTACCCTTGCTTGACGAAGTGGGCCAGGACTTTGTTGCCCGAGTGTTTAAGAATATCAATAACAGCAGCAGCGGAAGGTGGACTACAGATCTTTCTCATGAGCTTTTCAGATTTGCTCTTGAAGGTAAGCATCTGCACTGATCACGACATTGTCCTGCCGTTCTACAAAACCAGCAAGTCTGGTAATTGACCTGAAGTTTTTGTTTTTCCAGGGGACTATTTGCTTTTTCCGGCAGGAAATTGTTTTTCAATGAAAACACATTTTTATATACTGTGACAGAACCACTAGGGGGCGTGCCAGCCACCCAACCTGACACAGACAGACGCAGGAGGCACACTTAGAAAACACACAAATGTTATTTCTTTTTTTATTTTCTTCACTCGTGGGCAACACCTTCTCTGTTCCCATAAGTACAAGACACAGTCACAAACACAAGCACCAGCACAATATTACTCTTTCTCTTTTTCTCCTTCACGGCAAGCTTTGTCCACCTTCCACCCAACTCTGGCTCACTGACCACTGTCCGCTGGCCCGTTATATAAGGTGCCCAGGTGTGACAGAAGAATCTCCCACATGGACTCGGGAACAGCTGCAGCAGCACCTCCGGATCCTAACAGGGCTGTAGACAACTCCATCTCCCATGAAGCCCTGCAGGAGTCCGAGGTGCCGCTGCAACCCACAGGGGCTGCCATCTAGCGTCCCAGGGGAAGTAACGCCCTGACCCAGCTTTCTCCCTCGATCCTTCCCAGGCAGAGGCGTCCCGACTGGGCAAGGGCCCCAGCCATCCATGGTAATACTTATAATGCAAAACATGCTCATTATGCACTTCATTCAGATGATCTCTTATTAAACGTACCCCTGAACGTTAGATATACAAAGCATAATTAAGTATTTAAACAATATTAAGAACACAATCTGAACATGTTCCTTTTACAAATAATTCTTATAAAGGCTAATTTAGAACTGATGGTCAGCCTAACAGATGGCTGTAGAGTGTGGACCCTGACTCTAAAAATAAGGGGTTTAGAAAATGGCTTAATGGATGGAGAAATATTTACAGAAATACTATAAAAGAATTTAGGAGGCTTAATGTGCTACTTCATCTTACAATACCTAATGCATTTGTTAGGCTTGTTTCCAGCTTCATTGTGGTTCATGTATTCATGCGAGAAGATGTCTTAGATGAAGCAAAGTGTAATTTAAGGCTCATAGCTGCACCCACCACACGATAAATCACCTGGATTGGCACCCGAGTGCAGCGGGTGACACCTCAGCACCACACTGGAACAGTGGAAGGTTGTTTTATGCTAACTGGATGAGAAAAAGAAATTGAGAATCCCTGCTTTCTGCTGTGTATATCATGTTCACAAATCTTTAGACATTTGCCACTAGCTGCTGCTGTCACTTTGAAAAATGAAAACGAGAAACAACTTTAATGGTTTGGCTCCATGAGTCCATTTCAGATGCCCAACAAGAACCACCCAAGGAGGAGATGCCAGTCCATGCAATTAAAACAATCGAAAACATCCACACAAGAAGAGGGTATTAAAATACTGCAATGCGATAAGTTACATGGGGTGAAAATATTTCATGCAAATAAAAGTTCATTTAAGTGCAGGTTGTAAAGAGAGCAAACTGAGCTTTGGCTTGCAAATAAAGAGAGAAGAGGCTAACAATGGAGACGATGTTGTTGTCAAAATGATGAGGGAAAGCATTTCAGCTTCTTCAGGACAGTCCATGCCTGGGACCAATAATAAAAAAAATAATGCTTAACAATGTAAAATGTCAAATGTAAAGTGGAATGTTGTATTGTGAAATGACTTGTGCACCAAGTCCATTGAAAAATATACACTTCTGCCTAATATATTTAGAACTTAGTTATTAAAATGAAATCAAAGATACTGTAGAAGTCAACATTACCTGCCTGAACAAAAACTGCAGAAAATAAAATGTCTGGTAGTTTTTCTGGTTTGATCAAAGTCTTGTCCTGGCTAGATGGTGTGGTTTTGAGAAGGATGTCATCTTGATGTGTGTAACAGATGTGTTGAAGGTCTTTCACTAGGAGTCCATGGTTCTTGTTTGTGCAATGAGGTGGATCTCAGTGCCATTCTTATTACCTTGCACTTTGACAGAGGGAAATTTTGATTAAGAACAATGAAATACTTGCTTTGTAAGGAGTGCTGCCCGTTAATCCATCCATTTTCTGATTTGGCTTATTCATTACGGGAAGCTGAGGGATCAGGCATAAAATAGGAACCAACCCTGAATGGGGTGCCAGTCAATTGAGATGTACGCCAACTGACGCATCCACACTCACTACTGCATGTTCAGCTTAGAGTCTTTGACAGCGTGTTGGAAAACTAGGAAACCTGAGCACACACGAGAGAATGGAGAAGCTCTGGACAGTGAGTGACCGGAGTGCTACCCGTCACCAGGATCTGTGAGGCAGCAACGCTAACACTCGGCCTTACTGGACTTCAGGAGTGGTAGCAGAGCAGCAGTATCTCTCTTTGCCTACATTTACAGCTGCGTCCAATAGGGTCATGTGTACTTTGGAGTTTCAGCAGTTTAGCATATGGAACATCATGTGACACCATGTTAAAATTTCCTTTAGGCTGAGACAAAGAGTTCAAGTTTGTTTGTTTTATTTTGTTTATGCATTACTGGGTTTTGCCATCCTCAGCATCTTCCCAGAGGTCCTCAGTGGACCTGGGAGCCAGTGGCGTAGTTAGAGTTTGTGCCGCTCAGGGCGGGGTAGTGCTTTAATCTGCTGCCCTCCAACATATCTGAAGATGTTAACCTATTTAAACAGAAAATTAAAATAACGTATAGAGAAAAACTGAGATACATTTTGCATAGATTTATTCATATACAGAGAAACAGCAATAACTTTTCACATATAATGATTTATAAGCATCAGCTAAACAAGAATATAGCATAGACGCAGTGATAAGCCGTGTTGTAATTATTAGTTTAATACAATTACACTGGGGCGGCATGGTGGCGCAGTGGGTAGCGCTGCTGCCTCGCAGTAAGGAGACCTGGGTTCGCTTCCCGGGTCCTCCCTGCGTGGAGCTTGCATGTTCTCCCCGTGTCTGCGTGTGTTTCCCCCGGGTACTCCAGTTTCCTCCCACAGTCCAAAGACATGCAGGTTAGGTGCATTGGCGATTTTAAATTGTCCCTAGTGTCTGCCCTGCAGTGGGCTGGCGCTCTGCCCGGGGATTGTTTCCTGCCTTGCACCCTCTGTTAGATGGGATTGGCTCCAGCAGACCCCCATGACCCTATAGTTAGGATATAGCGAGTTGGATAGATGGATAATTACACTGCGAAAACCAGAACCAGTGTAGTGATAGGTGGGGATGTTTTCTGCGCAGAGCAAGAACGCAATCAGATCGATAACGAAACGAAATTATAAATTGTAAATTAGTTGTTTATCTTCCTAGCAATTATTATCGGTGTAATGTTTATGTTTATTTTTGTTATTGCCTCATAAATTTCAACTGCTGTGTCTGATGCCATCACAGAAGGACACTCTGAAAATTATATTTGAAGCATTTGTGGATAAAAATCAGAGAATTTTATTTTTTTCATTCATGAGTGATATTTTTCCGAACCCTGCTGCTTACACATGAATTGTACTGAGCCATTTGGCCAATAATGCCGTCCCCAAAAATGTGCCGCCTGGGTAGAGCGCCCGATCCGCCCACCCGTAGCTATGCCACTGATGGGAGCCTGCTCCTTTTAAAGTAATGGCCAAATATTTGGACTTTAGGTGTTGTACAATGGATCCATCTTTCATTCTGTCTTTACTGCTGAAAGGGCTCAGATCAAGGATTTAGAAGCCTGTTCCTTTTCACAGTTGAAGGAGCTCCACAGTCTGATGCCTAGACTGATGGCTGTCTGGTGATAGGACATGTTTGGACATGGACTTCAGCTAGTAACACTACTGTCTTTGTCTTCTCTGCAGCTGTAAGTCATGTGTTATATGGTGAGCGCCTTGGCCTTTTGCAAGACCACATCAACCCCGATTCTCAAGAGTTCATCAACAGCATAACTCTCATGTTCAAGTCCACCGTGCCAATGTTGTATATTCCTCCTAACCTGCTGCGCCGACTTGGAGCCAAAGTATGGAATGACCATGTAGCGGCCTGGGATGCCATTTTTAATCATGGTGAGTTAAAACTTAAAGGTATCTCTTCATGACTTTATTCCATTCTGCAGTCTGTCCAGTTCAACAAGAACTTGGGGACATATTTGAAAATTTAGCTGCAGATTTCACACAAGTTTTCAAAAGTTTTTCTTTATGCAAATGACCTTAGACATATGGAGTAAATTACCAAGTATGGTGGAGAGCAGAAATTTGGAGACCTTCAAATCTCGACTTGATGCGATGTATGACAATGTAGGTGAATAGGATGGATGATCTTGTCTTGCTGAATGACCTGTGCTTGTCACAGTTGTTCTATATTACAGTATGTATTTGAATGGTCTTTCCTTATGGTGCACCAAATTTTGGCTAGTAGGTCCAGCAGCATTGCAGGGAAAACAATCAGTGCCGACATGAGTAGGGAGAAGTAAAAGGGATAAAAGTAGGCTGGTGTGGCCTTAATTTCTGTGGCTGTGTGGCCCTGTCCTTATCTCATTCCTTCATACCTCTTGAGATCAAATCCTGGATTCTGGCAAAATATCATCTACCTGACATCTACTGATTTATTTTAATGTGTATATGATATACATACATATCTTCATGAAAGACACTAATAACAAAATACATCAATTCATTTTCCAAAATCCTCTTCCTGCCAGTTCTGAACTTTAATGTCATATCTTTGGCCTAGAGGAAGAAATTCCCATAACCTGGGTGTTTGCAGTTGAACCCCCAAGATTTAGAGTTAAAAAGTGGTGCCTAAATAGAAGCCAGGAGTAAGAATGGCAGGGAGAACTGTGGGGTCCTTTGATATTTTCCAGTCATTTCATCAAAGAGTTTGTCATCATAATTTTATTGCACATTTTTGTAAATATAAAACATATTCAAAAATAGGAGTGATACTAAAATGTTCTTATATGTATTAGTAGTGTACATAATATGATTTTAATATCATTTTACCATAACATGTGCCTGAAGTTGCTTTCATAAACAGCAGATTTCAACTCAGATGATGAAAAGATTCATGGGCTGTTGTTGGATGTGAAAGGTCTGTGACTAACTGTAATTCAGCTATCTTAAAAATGACATTTTTCAAAGAAGCACCTGATGGAGATTATCTGTGCTGAAGTCTCAAGCTAAAATTACTGACTTCATTCGAAGATGATAGATAGCAGATCACTGTCATGCTTTGCTGATAAATTGCAGTGCCAAACAAATGTTAAATTATTATAATCTTTAGATAATACACTTGAGAGGTTGTTTTTAGTGTAACAGAAAAACTGAGTACACATTTAGTCACCGTAGCATAAAGTGTCACCGAAACATCTTCCATATTTTCTATAGAAGTAGCTTACTTATTTTTTTATTTCATTTTTTCACTTTTACGGACATAAAATGTCACTTAATGGCTTGGATTTCAAGAAGCAGGAGAGTGAGCTGCTGTGACTAAAGTTCATGCAAGGAACGTTAAGAGGCCTTATCACTGCATTCTGATACAGTAAGGGATGGTACTTCCCCTTGTATGGTGATGAATAAATAAACAATATCATTACTACAATATTAAATTAATAAATATCACATCTAACATCATACATCTAACATCATACCTTCCTTATGTGGTAATACTTGTGGTCATCCAACCCCACCCACAGCTGCGCAGCTGCAGGTGTTTAACTGCTTTGTCCTCAGTAGCATCTGTCGAGTGAATAAAAGTAAAAGTACACAAAACATACAAGCTGACAGAAACTACTCAGAATACAGAAAAAATGTGAACGTTTAATAGACGTCAAAACACTGTATAGTGTTTCTCTCATTCTATTATATAGTGCCTGTCACGTCTATCTTTCAATTATAAATTGCTCTTTCTCATTCTAATTGATATACAGTAGATGTGAAAGGTGCTGTGTAATAGAATGAAAAGGAGCTCTGTATATTTGATGTGGAAAACACTATACAGTGGAACCTCGGTTCACGACCATAATTCGTTCCAAAACTCTGGTCGTAACCCAATTTGGTCGCGAACCAAAGTAATTTCCCCCATAGGATTGTAGGTAAATACAATTAATCTGTTCCAAACCGTACAAACTGTATGTAAATATTTTTTTTTTAATTTTTAAGCACAAATATAGTTAATTATACCCTAGAATGCACAGCGTAATAGTAAACTAAATGTAAAAACATTGAATAACACTAAGAAAACCTTGAACAACAGAGAAAACTAACACTGCAAGAGTTCGCACTATACCGCTAGGAACTGCTCGCTAAAAACACTTTTTTTTAATGAGTTTTAAGCACAGGGGAAAAAATGAACATTTGAAAAATCCGTAATTTAATAAACCACCAAGAAAAGTAACATTGCAACAATGCACACTACGAACCGATCGCTGTAAACAGAAGTGAAAACAAAAAGAAGCCCGGTGCATTCTTTAACTGCCTTCTCTACCTTATGCGTCCAGCCCACTCTCTCGCACGCACGCGCGCGTGTGTGTGTGCCTCTCTCTTGGCCACGTGTCTGTGTGTCTGTCTCTCTTGCTCGCTCTCTCTCTCACTTGCTCGGTGCACAGGGAGAGACTGAACACGTGCGGAAATCATCGGCGCGCACAAACCAAAAGGGAAACAGGCTTGTTTGTATACCGAGTGTGTGGTCATGAACAGATGCAAAAAATTGGCGAACTTTTTGGTCGTAAACCGATTTGTACGTGTTCAGAGACGTTCGTGAACCGAGGTTCCACTTTATATAATAAATTGATGAATAAACAGTGAAACGCTAGAGAGAATGAAAAGAGCTCTGTATAACAGATAGAAAGGATAGGCACAATATGATAGATAGATAGACAGATAGATAGATAGATAGATACTTTATTAATCCCCAATGGGGAAATTCACATACTCCAGCAGCAGCATAATGATAAAAACAATAAACACAATATTAATTAAAGAGTTGTAAAAATGCAGTGCAAGTTAAAAAATGCAAGGTGGAAAGTGCGAAGCAGGTGTAACAGTCTATAATCTTGTATAATGTTAACGTTTACCCCCCCGGGTGGAATTGAAGATTCGCATAGTGTAGATAGATAGATAGAAAAGGCACTGTATAACAGATATAAATGAAAAGCACAATATAATAGATAGAATTTTATTTGTTCCTAAGGGGAAATTTGGCAAATAAATTCCTCTCCATGGTGCTGTACCCTTTAAACCAGGAGTTTTCAAGTTCAGACCTGGTGTCCCCTGTAGCTGCTGTTTTTATTCTAATTAATTTCACAATCCAATCATTCAGTCATTTACAACTTTATTAATCTCATTTTTTAATTAGTAGACTTTTCTCCTTTTCTTATTTAGATTTCAGCAAATTGCAATAGTGTGAGATTTACTTTTAAGAAGTAAGATTTTTTTTGCCATAGTGTAGTTCTATCATTTTATTTATAACTAACATTTTTGCCCTCTTAATTGCATTTGAATTCTGACAATTAATGATGAGCAGAGCAGACACAAATGCAAATGTCCCCGAATTCTAAAGGGTAGCTGCTACTTCATTGTTATCCACTTGTGTACTTACTAGCCAACAATGACTTAAATCACATGAACATTAACAAAGAAAAAGTATTAAACCCACAAGATAGAAAGAATGAATCCACACATAAATGCTTGTCTAATCATTTAGCATAGCCATCTTGTAATTTCTGGTGTAACACAGAAACTGGTTTGGATGAAAGCCTGCAGCCAGCCACAGGGCATAGCTAGGACTAAACATGAAGGCCGCTGCTTTCATTGATCTCGATGAGTGGATGCAGTGATGGTTCGAGCGACAAAGAGGCAGCCCTCGGTATATGGTGCATGTGATGCCGGCCCCAAATTTAAATCTTCCCATTAGGGGGCAGTAGACTTGGGTGTCTAGAGTTTTACTTTGTGGCTTTAATTATTTATTGGAAGACGTGCATTCTGAAAAATGTGTATGATCTTTTTTTTTTTCTTACTTTTTCTTTCTTTAGCTGACAAATGCATTCAGAATATTTACAGGACACTACGGCATTCCCCTTTGCTTGAGAAACGCTACCCAGGGGTGTTAACCAGCCTCCTGATACAGGACAAGCTGTCCATTGAAGAGATCAAAGCGAGCGTGACAGAGCTGATGGCTGGTGGTGTTGATACGGTACTCACATAATTTTAGTCCTTTGGCCGCTCACACCAGTCTTGAGTGGTCTGCTCAGAATGGAACAACTGTAAATAAAGTGACAATCCCCCTTTGGTTATCACTTACTTGCTTATTTATAGAAATATTGTGCTTTACCAAACATAATATTCTAGCTTAAGGAAAACTGTCTGAGGGAAATAACAATGTTGTAATCTATGTGCAAATACAGACCAAGATGTCTACTTCAAATGAGATCACTTTAAAAAATGCTGGCATGACAATGCTTCAGATGTAGCAGGTCTGTATTTTGTTTTTTTATCTTTTCATTTCAGACCTCTATTACTCTGTTGTGGACTCTGTATGAGCTTGCCAAAAACCAAGAATTACAAGAAAAGCTGCGTGATGAAGTTCAGACAGCTTGGATAGCAACAAAGGGGGACATGATCCAGATGATCCGCTCTGTGCCTTTGATAAATGGAGCCATCAAAGAAACATTAAGGTGAGTTTTGTGAAATGTGTCATGAAAGAAATGTAGCAGGCGCCAACAAGGGTTGTGGGCATGCGTGAAGAAAGCCAAATCAGTAGTCTTGTGGAATGTGACCTGACAATTTCCAAGGTTACGCCTTAGAATTCCTAATTCCTAAGAATTCCTTGGGTCTGTGGAAGTGTAAAAATTGACATTAAACACAAAAAAAATGTCCACAAACATGACCTTCTGACATTGATGTGAGTGATTCAGTCATAAAAGGCAAATGGAGGTCATGGATAAGCTTGACGGTTTTCTATTTGTTGTCACGAGTTTAGTCTGAAATGTTTCGGCAAATAGGACCAATTCAGACTCGAAGTTAAGAAAGAAACTGTTGAGCCGACTTTCATCAGTCATGCCTGTCTGCTTCGCAGCTGCCATTCTTCACCAGTGAGGCGCTGAGTGGTAGAGAAGCACCAAAGATCTTAGATGGAAACTGAGCAGTAACATTTTTAGCAGGTCTTTGTAGTCAGCTATACCTGTTACCTAATATTGTGTAAGATGTTGTAAATGCATCTTTATGATTTGAGCACCTTATACAAAAATAAATACAATGAATGCAATATTCACCTATTCCTATTCACCAATGTTGTTTCTTCTTTTAGAGAATACAAGGACATTAGTGTTTTTTGGAGGTTTTTTTTTTTTTTTTTTTTTTTTAGTCTTTTGTAACTCTAAGGATCTCCACTTGTTTGTTAACGATGAGGGAAAGGTAAAAAACTCGGGAGTTCCTAGAGTCTGCATGTTAAGGGGTCCATAAGATCTCATGGAGATGTGTGCCTTCAAACATTCAGTAAATGTATTGTGCGTGCTTTTTCCATTTTAACAAATTCTGCCCTCTAGCAAATAAGCAGAAGACTTCAGCAAACAATCTCATTCATTTCTGGTGGCTAATGACAAACTGTATTATCATGAGGTTTGTGAGACATACCTGGAATGTTTATTGGGTTCATCTATTCCCACCTTTGAACATGAACACACACACTCATACACACAGAGATCCTATCCAGATAAAGTCTCGGTGGTGCCAATTGCCAGTCCCTCTGTAATCTGCATAGGATTCTTTACAGAGACTCACTAACACCAGCACTAACAAACATCCGGGTGTCATTGTGACAAAAACGCAACTCTCTGCTAACTAAATTAAGACTTAGTTTTCCTGCAGTTGTTCTAATTATTGAGGAGTGACCTCACTAGCCTTCATAAACCCTGTGGCCAAGAAAGCAGTGATCTTCCCAACACTTGTTGCCCTCTTATTATTTCAATCACTCTAGATAAAAGACAAAGTGTAGAAAATATAAAAGCAACATGGTATTCATTAACACGTAGCAATACCAAATAGAATTGTAGCGGAAAATATACTAGATAGTAAAGTCTGGACATAAACAGTCTTAGAAAAGCTTACTGAAAATCAGAAGTGTCGAGGGGTGGATGTTGTCCTAGGCAGCTTTTGATTAAGCGATCATTGTTATTCATAGATTCATTTTCCTGGTGACCACATGAAATGGTCACATGTGTCTCGATCTCTGACATCACTTCCTCTGTTGCCCTTCTATCCTTGTTTGTTTGTTTTTTCTTTGAGATGCATCAGATGTGCCATTTTTATCATAAAATGCACACATGGGGTTTTAGGACATGTGCTATTGTTCACATTTGCTTGGCTATCTTGTCCTGATGATGAATGACTCTGATCAAAGTGTTTGATCTTTTAAGTACATCTGCACTTCTTCCTTTCTCAAGCTGTAAACTAACTAATTCCTAGTCTTCCTTAAAATTCCTTAAAAATAAAATATTACATTTAATATAAACAGTCCGTACTTCAAAAATTGAAGATTTTTCACTCCAGGACAGCAACAAAAGCTGTCTAGCTGAGGGCACAGCCACTTAAGGTTCAAGCACCTTTCTTCTCGCCATGTCATGAAGATTGCTAAAGCAGGAAGCCAAAATTTGTGTCTTATTAGTCAACAAAATAAGGCTGAACAAAGGGAAGCACATGAAGTATCAAAATGAACATGGGCCAGATAAACGCCCTGGGACTTATTAGAGCTCATCCTTGTCCCAGATGGGTTGACCTTTCCACTTTCCTGAATCTCAGAATCACATAGAATTCTCACTCCTGCACTATCTGTCTTCTTTATGCCAGTCAGTTTTCATTCCCTATTTTACTCAATACTTGATCGGTCCCACAGAAAGCATTCTTTAAACCTCTTTCTGGTAGCAAAACTGTACATTTTCATGGTCAGAGACATCCATCAGGATTTAAAGGCCAGCATCAATGACAGCTGCTAGGCTACCTTTTCTTCTCAGTAGATGGCACATCTCTAGCAGTATCCCATTTGTGAATCATATACTGCCAATTGTTCACTGGGACTTTTTGTTCACTCATTGACTAACATTCTCAAATACGAGAATGGAAATTAAGGGGATATACATTTAAAACTAAAACAACCACAGTTTTTCAAACAAATAGGAATCTGGAACAAACTAAGTCCTGCTGCTGAAATGGACACTTTTACAACTTCTAAAATTTACCTGGATGAAATACGGAGAGAATGTTGCCCAACGCGCTTGGTACTTGGAGTTTCTGGCACATTCTAAAATGTATGCTGGTTACGTTACAAGACAACTGGTATAAGTGGGTATGTCCTGCAACAGACTGGCTGCTTGTCCAGGTCTAGCTCTAGCCTTTTATCCAAGCTTTCTGGATATGCTGTGGTTTCCTGTGTTTGTGAAAAAAATGATGATGCTTTAGAAAACCGCTATTTACAGCAGTTTAATACTGATTAATGCATTTGTTAAAGGTGCTTAATCCTATTTTAGGGTCATCTCATCCATATATAAAGGTGCTGGTCATAAAATTAGAATATCATGACAAAGTTGATTTATTTCAGTAATTCCATTCAAAATGTGAAACTTGTATATTAGATTCATTCGTTACACACAAACTGATGTATTTCAAATGTTTATTTCTTTTAATTTTGATGATTATAACTGACAACTAATGAAAGACCCAAATTCACTATCTCGGAAAATTAGAATATTGTGAAAAGGTTCAATATTGAAGACACCTGGTGCCACCCTCTAATCAGCTAATTAACTCAAAACACCTGCAATAGCCTTTAAATGGTCTCTCAGTCTAGTTCTGTAGGCTACACAATCATGGGGAAGACTGCTGACTTGACAGTTGTCCAAAAGACGACCATTGACACCTTGCACAAGGAGGTCAAGACACAAAAGGTCACTGCTAAAGAGGCTGGCTGTTCACAGAGCTCTGTGTCCAAGCACATTAATAGAGAGGCGAAGGGAAGGACCAGATGTGGTAGAAAAAAGTGTACAAGCAATAGGGATAACCGCACCCTGGAGAGGATTGTGAAACAAAACCCATTCAAAACTGTGGGGGAGATTCACAAAGAGTGGACTGCAGCTGGAGTCAGTGCTACAACAACCACCACGCACAGACGTATGCAAGACATGGGTTTCAGCTGTCGCATTCCTTGTGTCAAGCCACTCTTGAACAAGAGACAGTGTTAGAAGCGTCTCGCCTGGGCTAAAGACAAAAAGGACTGGACTGCTGCCGAGTGGTCCAAAGTGATGTTCTCTGATGAAAGTAAATTTTGCATTTCCTTTGGAAATCAAGGTCCCAGAGTCTGGAGGAAGAGAGGAGAGGCACAGAATCCACGTTGCTTGAGGTACATTGTAGTTTCCACAGTCAGTGTTGGTTTGGGGTGCCATGTCATCTGCTGGTGTTGGTCCATTGTGTCTTCTGAGGTCCAAGGTCAACACAGCCGTCTACCAGGAAGTTTTAGAGCACTTCATGTTTCCTGCTGTTGACGAACTTTATGGAGATGCAGATTTCATTTTCCAACAGGACCTGGCACCTGCACACAGTGCCAAAGCTACCAGTACCTGGTTTAAGGACCATGGTATCCCTGTTCTTGTTTGGCCAGCCAACTCGCCTGACCTTAACGCCATAGAAAATCTGTGGGGTATTGTGAAGAGGAAGATGCAATACGCCAGACCCAACAATTCAGAAGAGCTGAAGGCCACTATCAGAGCAACATGGGCTCTCACTGATCGACTCCATGCCACGCCGCATTGCTGCAGTAATCCAGGCCAAAGGAGCCCCAACTAAATATTGAGTGCTGTACATGCTCATACTTTTCATGTTTATACCTTTCAGTTGGCCACCATTTCTAAAAATCCTTTTTTTGCATTGGTCTTAATTGATATTCTAATTTTCCGAGATACTGAATTTGGGACTTTCATTAGTTGTCAGTTATAATCATAAAAATTAAAAGAAATAAACATTTGAAATACATCAGTCTGTGTGTAATGAATGAATCTAATATACAAGTTTCACATTTTGAATGGAATTACTGAAATAAATCAACTTTGTCATGATATTCTAATTTTATGACCAGCACCTGCAAGTATACAGACAGACGAAATTACGAAGCTCATGGTCCACAGAGTAACAGCATGACGTGCAAGTAATAAATTAAAAATAGAATTAAAATGTAAATTTAAAATTAAAAAACAAGACAAGACAAAGAAGTAGCAGCAATATTGATATGTAGTTAGCAATATGAACATTGATGCAATGTATGGTATTTCCAATCTAGATACATAAATATAGTCAATAGCTATGTAATATAATAAATAAATAATAGATATAGATAATTCAGAAATTATTAGTGTATGATAATAGTTGTTTAAGACATGTGTAAACAATGAAAGGTCAGAATGTTTCACAACAGAAGGATATCAAGAGTGTCTAAATACTTAAAGGTCAGTATGAGATTTTCAGTTCTTTTCTCCATGCCCACTAGTCTTTACAGGAAAGTGGCCTGCATGTATAAAAGTTCTGTTTTTAGAGGTGGTTGAAGCAATGTGGAAGATCCCAGGTGGCAGCCTGGTGTTAAGGAGTCTGATAGCTTGGGGGTAAAAACTCTCCTGCAGTCTGGCAGATCTGGCTTCAGTATCTTCTCTTGGATGGCAGAAGTGTGAAAAGTCCATGTGAGGTGTGTAAAGGGTCCTGCACAATGCTGCAGGCCTTGCGGACACTGCGTTTGTAAAATATGTCCTGTAGTGAAGGGAGAGGCACCCCAATAATGTCCTCTGCTGTCTTCACTATCCTTTGCAGGCGCTTGCGGTTGGATATGTTGCAGTTGCCATACCAGACCGTGATGCAGTTGGTCAGAACACTCTCAATGGTGCCTCTGTAGATAATGGTGAGGATGGAAGGGGGAAGACTTGCTCGCTTCAGCCGCCTCAGGAAGTGTAGTCTCTGCTGGGCTTTCTTAAATAGTGATGAGGTGTTATGTGTCCACGTAAGTTTCTCAGTTATGTGCACACCAAAGAACTTGGTACTCCTAACAGTCTCTACATCTAAACTGTTGATGCTGAGTGGGATGTGGGCAGGATTTGATTTTCTGAAGTCCACAATTATCTTTTGTCTTGTCAACCTTGAAAGATAGATTGTTGTCTTCACACCATGCAGACAGCCGTTCCACCTCATCTCTGTATGCTGTTTCATCAGCCCTGCTTATCAGACCCAGCACCGTTGTATCATCCGCAAACTTGATGATGTGGTTGGTGCTGTGCATGGCTGTGCAGTCGTGAGTCAGCAGGGTGAACAGCAGTGGACTATGCACACAGCCCTGCGGCGCTCCAGTGCTCATTGTGATGTTGCTGGAGGTGTTGCAGCCTATCTGAACTGATTGGCCTCTCTGTCAAGAAGTCCAGGGTCCAATTGCAGAGGGTGGTGTTCAGGCCCGACCTGCTCAGTTTTACAACCAGCTTTTGAGGGATGATTGTGTTGAAGGCAGAGCTAAAGTCTATTAATAGCATCCTGACATATGTGTCTTGTTTATCCAGATGTGTCAGGGAGAGGTGAAGGGCAGAGCATATGACATCTTCAGTTGACCTGTTTGAGCAGTATGCAAACTGAAGAGGGCCAAGGGTGGCATGGAGATTAGTCTTTATGTGTGACATGACTAACTTTTCGAAGCACTTCATTATGATTGGCGTGAGTGCAACTGGTCGGTAGTCATTCAAGCATGTCACTGATGACTTCTTCAGCACTGGTACGATGGTGGTCGACTTGAAGCATGCTGGGACTGATGACTGGCTCAGAGATGTGTTGAATATGTCTGTGAGGACACCAGCCAGTTGACTGGCACATTCTTTGAGCACACGACCAGGTATGTTGTCAGGTCCTGCAGCTTTGCGTGGATTGACTCTGGATAGAGTCTTCTTCACATCAGTTATGGAGAGACAGAGTACTTGGTCAGTGGAGGGAGGTGTTGCTTTTTTCGCAGGCTCTTTGTTCTGCGCCTCAAACTGTGTGAAGAAGTTGTTCATCTCATCCGGAAGGGAGGCATCACCATCGCTGCTGTGTGGGTTGGGCTTGTAGTTTGTAATTTTCTGAATGCCCTGCCACTCTTGTGCTGTTGAATTGTTTGTTGATCCTCTGCGTGTATGCCCACTTTGCTCTCCTTATAGCGCGAGACAGGTTGGCTCTGGTCACCCTGAGGGCGGCCTTGTCTCCAGATCTGAAGGCTGCATTTCTGATCTTGAGCAGCTTGTGCACTTCTCTCATCATCCAGGACTTTTGGTTGGCTCTTGTGATAACATCCTTGGTAACAGTAACATCCTCTATGCATTTGGAGATGTAGCTAGTCACAGAGTCTGTGTACTCCTCCAGATTGATAGAGTCACCATCCATAGCAGCCTCCCTGAAAATGTCCCAGTCTGTCAATTCGAAGCAGTCTTGGAGAGTGGAAAACAGCACCAACCTGCCACACTCTGATGTTTTTGCGGGCTGGTTTAGTGAGCTTCAGCAGGGACTTGTATGCAGGAATGATAAAAATGTTGATATGGTCTGAGCAGCCAATGAGGGTCGGGGTTGGGCCTTGTAGGCATCAGGAGCTCTACTATAAACATTGTCCAGACAGCTTCCCCCTTTAGTAGCAAAGTTCACATTCTGGAAGAATTCTGGGAGAACTGACTTCAAGTTGGCATGATTGAAGTCTCCAGCAATAATGAAAAATGCCTTGGGGTGCGTCGTTTGCAGTTTGCTGATGATCTTGTAGAGTTCAACTAGCGCCTGGTTAGCATTTGCGCTAGGTGGGAGGTAGACGGTAACCACCAGCACGCAACTGTATTCCCTTGGCGGGTAGAAAGGCCGACACCTTACCGATAAAACCTCTAGCAGCAGGGAGCAGTGTCGCGCAACTGAGGCAGCATTCGTACACCACTCTCAGTTCACATAAACGCACAGTCCCAACCCCGCGGGTCTTACCGGACAAAGAGGCATCTCTGTCCGTTCGGAAGATGGTCAGTCCATCTAGCTAGATGGCCAAGTGTGCAATGTTTTCCTGGATCCATGTCTCAGTGAAAATAAAGATGCGACAGTCTCTCATTTCCCACTGCTTGGCCCGCTGTAGCTTTATGTAATGTAGCTAGTTGTCCAGCAGTCGGATGTTCGTGAGTAGAATGGACGGTATCGCAGGTCTGGTGGGGTTAGTTTTTAGCCTCGTTTCTGCTTCCAATCGCTGTGCTTGCGTTTTTGCCAGCTCGGCTTCTCAGGCTGCCGAAGCAAACAAAGGCTGCGGATCGTCTCTGTCACCTTACTGGATATTTCAGCGCAGTTTCTTCAGAAAATCGACCAGGATTTGCTGCTCGTAAACGTATGCCTGCGTACTACTATCACTTAAATCTACTTCTATTCTTATACTAGTTGACAAAGACGAACAAAGATTAACGCTAAACACCGCGGACTTGGGAGCTCTGTAAGCCGCAGCCTGCACGGGCGCCGCCATGTTGTCCAGAGTCTAGACTAGCAGTACTGACACAAAGCAAATGCCAGCTCTCAATCGGATGGTCATCTGTTGCAGGGCAGATACTCATACAGTGCCAGTTTACATTCGTAAGTTGGCATACCTTGTATATCCTTGGTATGTGGGGAATCAAGGGGGAGAAGGTGGACATTGAATGTGAAAGCGACAGATGTGACAGAGTTTGGGTTTTGAAATCATTGAGAAGGTGTTATGAAGCAGCAGCATTAAAAACTTTGACAAAACTCAATATAATATTGGAGTTGGAAAATGGGTGGAAGAACATATAACATGGAACAATGTAACATAAATATTTTCTGTACCAACATCCTTCAAGCGAAGGTCACTGAAAACCAGCGTCTACCCAGTTTATAAGCAGCACAAGGCCAGATGTCCATAAGAAGGATTTCACCAGCCAATCAGACTGAATGTCAGCCAAACCATTCTTTAGGTGAGATCAGAATAATCTTCCATCTAGAAAAAGTCATTTTATCTGTGAGCCTGGCCTGGCTTTAAAGCTGCATGGAGTTCCCTTATTTCAGGGGTGTCAATCTCAGATACAATAATGATATGCAAAGTGAGACAATATGAGAAGCTAACCTGATCCATTTCACTTGTTTGTGTCCTTTAGATGAAAGTCAGAAAAAGATTAATCTAGTTTGGTCCACTAAATATTTTCATGGTTCCCTAAAAAAAAAAAGAAAATAAACAGTTTTTAAAATATCTGGTGTGGCAGAATATCAGTACCAACAAGTCATGGAATTAAATAACTGGTTTTACTAACAAATGAATTAGCTTCCAAATTAAAAAAAATTGGTTGGATTTTGGGATCCCCATCTTAGCAGGTCATAAGTGTGCTCAAGTTTGCATGTCATTTTTGTTTGGCCACTAGTTAAAAATAAATAAAATTAAATAAAATAAATAAATAAAACAAGCAGCCTGAGTCTTAAAAAGCTAGGCAAATAAAATTAACCAAAAAATGCCTGTTCAGTTAGCAGCACTGACTGGCATCCAATTTAGAAAGTGGCAGGAACAAAAATCTGCAGCCATGGCAACCCTCCATGATCTGAGTTTGACACCCTTACTTTAGTTGGCTTTGAAAAAGTCATTCAAATACTATGTGTAGAGATGTTATTGATTCTCCTCTCATTTTAAATTTCATGTAGTGATTTTTCTTTTCTTCTCCTGCTTTTCTAGACTGTACCCTGTGGCCGTGAGTGTGCAGAGATACATCGCCAATGACATTGTGATTCAGAACTACAACATCCCGGCTGGTGTAAGTTACAACTTTTCTACCTGCTGCCAGACAGAGCAGGAATGAAGTCTGCTCAACTAGATTTGATCATTAAAAACAGAGTTAGGGGAATTAGCTCTGAAGTGTTAGTCCGGAAGTGGATGTCAAGTATATGAATATACTTGATATGGGTGACTTGAGCTTCCTCTTGTAATTCTCTTTTGTACTTGAAGATTAATCAGGGAGTTGTGCCAGTGAAGTAAAGAATGCCTGTCAGAGCAATGTACCTGTTCTTAATCTTAAGAAACACTTGCAATCTCAAGTGTTGCTTTGTGCCACTGCTGTTAGGACTAAGCACTGCCTTCATGTAAGGCTCTGAAAGCACATTAACTTTACTTAGTTAGGTGCCTTTTTCCAAGGCCATTATTTTTACCTGCTAACCATGCCTTTCTGCTTTAAACATTTTCATTGTTTTAAAGCAATCTAATGTTATGACTTAACTGATTTTGATCAAGGGCGGCACGGTGGCGTAGTGGGTAGCGCTGCTGCCTCGCAGTTGGGAGACCCGGGTTCTCCTCCCAGGTCCTCCCTGTGTGGAGTTTGCATGTTCTCCTCATGTCTGCGTGGGTTTCCTCCGGGTACTGCGGTTTCCTCCCACAGTCCAAAGACATGCAGGTTAGGTGCATTGGCGATTCTAAATTGTCCCTAGTGTGTGCTTGGTGTGTGGGTGTGTGTGCGTGCCCTGCGGTGGGCTGGCGCCCTGCCTGGGGTTTGTTTCCTGCCTTGCGCCCTGTGTTGGTTGGGAATTGGCTCCAGAAGCCCCCCGTGACCCTGTAGTTAGGATACAGTGGGATGGATAATAGATGGATGATTTTGATCATTTGCCACTTTTTACAAATATTTGACACTTTTTAGAGAAAATTAAAAAGGCTGGATATTCATTTGTTGCACTTATTGGTACCAATGCAGTCTCCTAGGGACCCTGTACTAGACCATCCAGATGGATAGAGGTCAGCAAAGGTAAGGAGTTTTTGAAAGTCCAGAAAAAATGGTATTCAAATTCCTTTCTATAGGAAGGTTTGAGATGAATTTTATTTTCATAAGTTGTATGGTTTCATTCTCTTACAATATAAGAATTACTGGACACATTCCAAATAAGCAGCAATTTTAGCTACTGCCTTAGTCCATATGTTGCTGGGATAGGCTTAGGCTTTATATAGTTGACATAAGAACTGACATAAACAAGTTCCCATAAATGGATGGACAGACTAAACTGCTAACTGTATATTCTGAATCCATGTATTCTAACAGTCTAAATGTGAACTCTACCAACATGCCCAAAGGAGAACTAAATAGTTCACATTGTTCAGGGGTCTTTGTAATAATTGTCTCAATGCTTCAATGGGCTGTAGTTCCAGTTCATCTTTTATGAAATCCTGCAGTTAAACAGTTCAAGAAAATTCTGTGATACAATAATGGCAATAGTATGTTTCACATCACCATTTGCAACAATCTTTGTGCCTCCATTATGTAATGTACACTTGGGCTACCTTTGCTAATTAACCTATTAAGCAGTGAAGTGAAAAAGTACAGTGATGTTAATCGAGCTGTACTCTACTTTTAAAAAGGTTAGAACTGAAAAGGAGGGGGGGGGAACTGCCTTTTTTGTCAAGCAAAATTTAAATTGAAGTCTTCTTCATTTGAACAATGAGCAACATCTTAGTGAGGATGTCTGAATTTGTCTGGAAAGCATTAGGATATGAGGCCTTATTTTAAGAGTGTGTTATAGGCTCCCCAATACATACAGTATTTTCAATGCATATCTTTTGAGTAATATTAAAAATGCAAGTTTACAGAGAGATAGTATAGCCAATTGTATTATAGTCAAACTAACATTCTATGAGGAAGCAACAAAAGGATATGATCAGAATGGTGCATATCATATTATTTATCTTGACTTTCACAAAGCATTTGATAAGGTAGCACATGCAAGGTTTGGCATCAAACTAAAAGAAGTGAGAGTTCAGAGTGTAGTGTTTATATGGGAGCAGATCTGGCTCAAACACAGGGTGCAGAGGGTTATGGTGAGAGGGACCTTATCAGAATTGTCCGATGTTAAGAGTGGTGGTCCTCAGGAGTCCGAGCTTCAGTCATTACTGTTTTCAATATACCGTATTTACTCGTGTACCACGCGCCCTCATGTAAGACGCGCACCCTAATTTTTACAAAGAAAATCACAAAAATTGTTTTGCCCCGTGTACGCGCGTTGTGATTGTTTCGGAAGCGTTTAGAGAGAGAGAGAGCGTGAGTGCGCGAGCGAGCGAGAGAGAAAGCGCGAGTGCCTGAGCAAGCGAGCAAGAGAGCGAGTGAGCCCAAGCAGAAGAAGTAAACATTACAGAATTACATTTCCTCGTGTATGACGCACACCTGATTTTCTAATGCTAATTTTCGGGGAAAAAATGTGCGCGTGGTACACGCGTAAATATGGTATATAAATGAATTGGGTAGGAATACAAACAACAAGCTTTTTAAGTTTGCAGATGATATCAAGCAAGGTAGATTTGCTGATAATCTAGAATCTGTTGCATCATTACAGAGGGACTTGGACAGCGTACAGGTTTGGGCAGATGTGTGGAAAATTAAATTTAATGTAAATGAATTTAAAGTATTACATGTTGCAAGTAAAAAATGTTAGGTTTGAATACACAGTTGGAGGTCTGAAAATCAAAAGTACACCTTTGAGAAGGATTTGGTAGTTGTTGTGGACTTGTCACTATCAACTTCCATACATTGTTCAGAAGCCATTAAAAAGGCTAACAGAGGTTATACAGCAAAATATACAGTGATGTGACTTAAGTGTTTAAAAATATGAAAGGAATCAGTACGATGGATCAAGACTGTTATTTTAAAGAGAGTTCAACAAGAACACTGGGACATATTCGGACACTTGCTAAGGGTACATTTCACACTAACATGAGATAGTTTTTTTTCTTCACATAAGAGATCCATAGATACATGGAAAATGTTGAAAAGTAGTATGGTAGAAATTAAGAGTTTAGAGACCTTCAAAACTAAACTTTGTTATTTTGGAAGAATTAAGTGGATAGGACTGGTGAGCTTTGTTGGGCTGATTGGCCTGTTCTCGTTTAGATTGTTCTAATATATGTAATGATAGGCACTGTCAGGTGTAAACTGCAAGGCTGGTACTACTTGCTGAGCGGCCTATGTAAGTTGTATAACCTGCCTATGTTTCAATCTAGGTAATCAGCTACACTCTTACTTCAATCTTATAAGCCATTTTGGATAGCAGTATCAGTCTAATATGCAAAGCTAGCATAATATACACAAGATCATCAGTGACTGGGTACTGGGGTAAAATAATTCTGTTCTCGTGTTAAACCTTTAATAACAGAATCAGTGCCTTTTGACCTTGCTTTTTAGGACTTATTTTTTGTCTTAATTTTGTCCCTTTGGAGGATGGTACAGTGGGTAAGGAGCTAGTCGTAAAGCAAATATTCATGGTTTTCAGTGTCATGGTTGCTTCTTTGTATCACACTGATGGTGGTAGTCATATTGTATCGAACTCCAGCTTTGGTCTGAATAACAAGGCTATTGACCTCTGACTGGCTCACAGCCTATTTTCAAGGTCCCAACTGATATTGACATAAAAAAATATCACTAAGCCATTTATATTTTTAGTCTTGAAGAAATCACTAGAATTGAAGACAAGTTAATCATTTTAAACACAGATTGTATTGCATAATACCCATGGCATACATACACACAATAGATTTCCTATTACAACTCCCCTACATATCTCACATAGTTTAATAATTCATGATGTTTTTGTTGGCACTTGTATCACATCCACACAATTATGAGTTAGCTTACCGTCTAACTCATAGTTAAATATATCTTACAGGGGCAAAGTCACAGAGAATCTGAAAATCTTTGGTGCAGATCTTGAATAGTACCAACTCTGCACAGCTTTGCTCCCATAGCATCTTCTTCTCCCAGAAAACTCAAACCATAATATAGACAAAAAATACTTCAGAAAGCTAGGTGCACAGCAGTAAATGGAAGAAGACCCGCCAAGAGACAGCAAACAGAGCAAAATAAGTATAATCTTTGAAGGCAAATGAGGACTCAAATAATCCATCATGTGGAGTTAATGCTGCCATACCTGCATTATTTAAATTGTTTATACACCTTGCACATGCATTATTTAAAAATAAAATGAATGATATGTGACAGACTGACTTTGTTACAATATGAACTGTACTACTATTCAGCGAACCCATCTGACATTGTGCTGTGCTGTGAAAACAATTACAGAAAATAAAGATTCAATATAACTACTTCTGATTAAATCTAATGTGAAATATGTCTATCATACAGACTCTCGTGCAGTTTGGACTCTATGCAATGGGAAGGAATGGCAGCATTTTCCCAAAACCAGAGAAGTACAATCCATACCGTTGGCTCAGGGGAGAGAATCACTACTTTAAAAGTCTCAGCTTTGGTTTTGGTCCTCGGCAGTGTTTGGGACGCAGAATTGCTGAAACAGAGATGCAAATCTTCCTGATTCATGTGAGTTTCCTATATTTGCCAGTTAACATGTAAAGCATACCTTGACTGACTTTGCAATCTTAATTTTATTCCTTATGTTTTTTTGCAAGTTTCATATAAGGAATGATACTGTTGATTTAACAAGGCAAAGCATAACCCTCTTTCAGAACTCCACTAACTGAATAAATACAGCAACAGGTCTTCCACATTCATGGACACTATAGCCTTTCTTCTAACATTTCTAAGACTACAATAAGAGCGATTAGATTGATGCAACTAAAAAGCAAAAAAAGATAAGCCCACCTAAGAATTTAGGTAGTCTGTTCTGAAAACAAAAACCAGGAGGAGCACTTCTAACACCTTGCTTTTAAAATGCATTTGCAGATTCTTCAGAACTTCAGGATAGAAAAACAAAGATACGTGGATGTGAAGAGCACCTTTGAACTTATCCTTATTCCTGAAAAACCCATTTTATTGACCTTGCGACCTCTGTAAAGGAAATTGTCACAGTGAAAATGTACCCTTCATGCCTTCTCAAGTGGACTTTTTTGACTTTGAACATAGTTGAGTCAAGTGTTCTCCATCTATTTAGTGAATATGCTCTCTTTACATTCAGAATGTGCACCTGCACATCTCTTATTCTCTCTACCCCATATAAGGCATACTGTATTTTTTGTAAAAATACCCTGAACACAAATTCAGTTAGCAGAATAGCAACCTTTATGTTTGCACTCATATTTGCCTTCAAATGCAGTTCTTATTTTCTGATCTCCATATGCAGTATAGGTTTTGGTTTTCCTGTTCAGTGGCCAGGAAGTATAGAGTTGAGTTAATAAGTAGACAGATTATCCATTACAACCATCCAAATGTTAGCATTACTAACTGTGATTTTAACCTTAGCAGCCAACATACTTTACAAAGTGGCCAAAGGGGGTATTCTGCTTTCACTTATGTTCTAAGGGACAGAGAATTGGGCTATTTTTTAGGTTTTAATATGAATTCCTGTCATTGCTTGCATATATTTGACACCAGTACATTTTTGTTCACAGTAACATGAACAGCCAAGCTTTAACTAGTTTCAGCCTTTAATTCTGTAAAAATAATGCTTAACAAGACAAGTCTGCTATAACCTGGAATTGAAAACTGGCATACTGTGTTCTGAAGGGGAGAGTCACAGTTGAGTAATCCTGTTTATAAGGTGTATATAACAGGTGGATGAAAGGAAATTGCAATGTTTTGAGATCTGGATGGTGCATAGATTAAACTAGTTGTTTAAATTATGCTTTTGGTTTCATCTTCTCTTAAAGACCAACAGTAATAGAAAGCTAAAACAAATCCACTTATTTCAATGAAGGGTCAAAGAAAATAGCCTGAAAAGGGTGTTGTATTAACCTGACACACTTCAATCCCAGCTTCTACCACCACAGGAAAGACAAATGAATGGATAATATGTCCCTTTTTTCATGTTACCAAAGAATTACTTAAATTTTGTTTCCATATGCTGAAAATAAAACAAACAAATGTTGTTTATAAAATTGAATATATTTTGTATAAATATAAGACATAAGAAAACAACTTTAATCTTTATACATGTTGCTTACAGCATACCTGTGTTTTATAAATGTTAAACAAATTTAATTTTTCATGCCTTGATAATAGTTGTGAGAGATGGCCGATCAAGTGTTATATTAAAGGATCCAGCTTCCTGTGTCTATTATGGTTTAGGAGGGAGTCCGAGGCATTTTTCTGAAAATTACAAATACAAAATATTTTCTTACTTGACTGGAGCAATTAAAATAAATATTATGAAATTTGCATTAAACATCATTACAAAGTACACACATTCTAAAACACACTTAACTCGTTTTAGAGCCCCAGGGGTAGGAGGGAGGGGTGATGTTGGTGCCCATTTTAGCAGTACTGGCCATAAAACAGGAAACAGTACTGGATACGGAGCCAGTACATTGCATACAGTGGCCTACATAGAACAGCTAATCAACCTAATATGAAGTACCTGGAGAAAACCTACAGTGATATTGGTAGAGAACCTGTAGACTTCACACAAATAGTGACCAGTGTGGATTCAAACCCAGGACATTGAATTACTGAGGCAGCAGCTCTAACCTCTGCCACCATGCCACCCAAAGTGAGAATTTAATGTGCTATCAAGATACTGTATTAACTACCAATTGCTGTTAGTATCCAAGGATGTGTGTCTAAAACAGCCTTATTAAATTACTAAACTCGAAATTACAAACAACAAACTCTACTATTCACGTAAAGGTTCATGGTTGTAAATAATCACCACTTATTACAAAACAACACTTAGTAATGAAGAGGACAATATGAAATATTGACCATGAGGGGAAAAATTGTTTATAAATGCTATTTTTTTGTTGTTGATTCTGTATATTTTATAAAGATTAATTTATACCTGGAAATGTTTCTACTTTTGCCTCTGCAGCACAAGTTGAAATAAAAAAAGGACTAATACAGTGGTACTATAATTTGAATGCTAACTTATCATTTTGACATTATTCAGACTACTAAAATATTTTAACATCACTTTTCTCTAGACAGATTTGAAAATCTCTCATAAAAATAACATACTATAAATATACAATGCATGTTAAAAAAGGAAATACTGTTACCTTCTTAGTAGATTACACAATAATGGTTCCAGATTAAGTTTTTAAGTACATTTTCTCCAATACAAGCCTAAGCTATTTGATGCATTTTAAAAACTACCATTAAGAAAAATAAAACACTAAAAGAAAAAGACAGAAAAGTAGGTAATAGGATGGGCACAGCTTTTCTCATTGAAGACGAATTAGAATGACCTACCCAGTTATTTTCTGTATCCAGTTTTCCTTGTGCAGTCTCTATTACTATAGCAAAATGCTTTAGCAATTCCCAAATAGGACACCAGTCCACTACAGAGAGCTGATACACACACCCTACCATGACATAATTTTATAACATGTGCTTGGTGATTAAAGATTTAATGAGAAAGGTATGAAAATACGAGATATTAAATACTCACCAGAGGGAAGTCATGTAAAATCATTGTGGATGTGCGTGCAAATCCGTGGTCATGTTCAGTGAGTCTTGTCATTAAGTCCTGCTTCTCTCTGCCCCATCTTCTTGCATTCTCTTCAAGCTAAATTAAATGTTGAGTGTAAATAATTAGTCACCTTATCAACTTCTCAGTGTAGGAACAATTAATAGTTTAAGATACATTTTTTCTGTCTCATATTTGAATCTCTTAAGCAAAAGACTGGTTTTAGAAAGCCCATTTTACCATGTGGTGAATACTTTTTAGCTCTGTTTTCAATAGCTGAACCTTTGTTCACTGAGTTGAACTTAGTGAATTTTCTGTTTGCAGAAACCATGGGAATAGAAAATAAAGAGATGAATAAAGGATGAACCACACATAATAAGTACCATTATTTCTAACCAGTGACATAACTGGCCTTAAGTGGAGGTCAGAGTAACTCCTGAAACAAAGCAAAACACATACGATAATGCATTCAGTCTTGTCTTGCCCAATGCGTACAAGTTCAGTTTTCTTAATCACTAGGTTCAGGACTTTGCTCAGACCTTTCCAGCCCTGCTTTGTGGAACTATTGAATATCTAGGACAAAGTTAAATGCTTCTTTGATCAGGAACTCCCTGCAGTTCCATAACCATACATGTACTTTTAATGTAGTGTTTTAAAATGTTCATTTTATTTGCATTGAGTTCACTGAGTGAAGCAACTCCTTACCTGTCAAATTTTATCCTGTGTAATGACACTAGAACAAGAATGAACTTCTAGTCAGGTTCTGTGAGTAACTTGTATGACCAGCAGTTGAAGGCAGGGGAAAGTGCCATTTGCTGTTCTGTGGTGTGATCTGCCCTCAACTCCACACCACCCTGTGCGTGGAACTTGCCCTATTTCAACAACATCTGTTTGTACCTAAGAGAGTACAAATATAAGCACACAGGCACTTGTAGTTGTGATTCCCACCTTGAACACTCTATTTGTGTAATGGCTAAAGGCAGCATAGGGGTTAACAGAAGGGGCAGTAAGAGTATCTTATGCCACCATTTAATAATAACAACATCTATCTTTGAAGGCTGTTGCTAAGCAGTGACATGTTTTCATATGAATTCAAATGAAATAAGTTACTCAATTTAGGGTAAGATTTGCATGTCTAAAAACACACCTTTAAGATCCTCCTGTAAGAGTTCTTACAAACACTTGAACCCAATCGAACATCTATGGAGAGACCGGATTATAGTTGTCCACTGATGGTCTCCATCCAACCTGACAGAGCTTGAGAGGATCAACAGAAAAGAATGACAGAAAATTCCCAAATCAAGGTGTGCAAAGCTTGCCATGTCAAACCCAAGCTGAATCGAAGCTGTAATCACTTGCAAAGCTGCTTCAACTAAGTACCAACTAAAGGGTCTGTGTACTTGAGCCACTGCAATATCTCTGTTTTGTATTATTAATAAATTTGCAAAAACTTCTTATATCCTGTTTTCACTTTGCCATTCTGAGGAAATGAGTGTTGTTTGAGGAGGTAAAAAATAAACTTAAAATGATTTTAGCATAAGGCTGCAACATAACAAAATGTGAAAAAGTGAGGGTGTCTGAATTACACTGCATGTCAAATTGCATAATGAGTTAGAGACACTACAGGTGCTGTACTGCTGATGGCATATGACAGTTTGACTTGTTTGTACTTATTACATGGATGACAGATTTATGTCAATTAATGCTGTCAACTACCACAAACAAATGTCAACTTTGAGAACAGTAAAGGTTTTCTGAAGAATGAACATAACTGCACATATTAACTTTTGCCAGAAGTCGCATCAGAAGTGGAAGGATTAAGGAGAGGAATACCTGCATTTCCAAGGACTCTATTCGCCCTTGAGCCTTTTCCAACTTGGCCAGCAAGCTTAGTTTTTCTGCATCCGAGAACCAGTCTTGTTGCTGATGGTACCCATTGACATGTAAAAGGGAAATGGGGATTTGTGAGACAGGGCAGTTTTTAGTTAACATAATACCTTCATTGTGCTTTGCAACACAACATTTTTTTCTTAGCAAAAAAGATATTGCAGTTGGACACAGAATAATTTTAAAACACACAAAAATTCACACACAATACATCCCAGGGATATATAGTTGAGATTCTTATTTGGGTAACTTCTGTAATCAACAGTTCATAGTGGGGAACAGCTTGTTGTGGTTAAACATAAATACACATACTATAAATCTGAGATTCACTGAACCTATTCTCCATTCACATTAATTTCTTCAGGGTCTGACCATGATGTTTAATGCCATTAATCGGCTGGAAAACTGCACATCCTTGTTTAAGTCAATGCTTTCTGATGGCAATGGTCCACCCTTGGCTCCTAGTACACACACCTACTTGATTTGAACCTTTTCCTAACTCACTCTAATCATGGACAACTGAGTGAAAACACAATTTGTTTGAAAACTGTTACTGTATATTCGAGAAATGTTTTAAATAATAACATTTATAAATGACAAGTGTCTTAGACATGTTTCATGAGCGCAATAGTCAAGTACAGGCCACATGCTTGAAGCTAACTAGAATAAATTCCTGTTTCTTGTGGCCGGAGTCATATGCTGCCACTTTTCTCCACTGCTTACTTCCAATTTACTTACCTTTGGAGGCAACTGGATAATGGTAGGTACTGCCTGAGAGCGCATCTTCTCCAACTCGGCTCTCAGTCGTGAGTTCTCAGCTGCCAGAGCAGATTCCACCTCCTTCCAGATGTTCTCTTCATTTCCTGATAGTAACAAAAACATTTCACTCAATATCAGGGTAAGACTTTTGACAAGAATCAACTACTCTCCTGTACAATCACCATTGTTTGTTTCTCTTGCTCCCGTTTCTTTCTGTGTCTTTTAAAGTTGTCATATGCATAATTGAGGGAACGCTGAAGAAAACTAACATTTACTTTTTCCTGCTATGGTGAAACAGGCCTCATTTCAGTTAACCCAAATAGTTTATACCTGTCTTTCAAATTGAATGACAGTTGTTTCTATTAGCCAAGGTGACAGCACCTAAAAAAGTTGCTTTAGTTGAAATGGAATGGGAGCATTGACATGGTATACGGTCAGGTCATCATCTGCCAAGTAAGCTGCTCCCCCATCCAATAACAGCACCGTTAATCAATATAAAGCAACATCTGTCTTCATCCTTGCAGACACGTTGACACCCTCATGCTCAATTGATAAATAGAAAGAAAGAGGGAGAAAACTATAGTGTAGAATTAATGGAAGAACCCTATAAAAATACTCAGGATTTATTGGATAGATGGACAAATATGCTGTGGATATATATGCGTAAGGCCAATTCTACACCATTCTAGCTTTAGTTGTTAGCAAGTTGGCTAAGTGCTCGGTACTGCTGTGTCACAGATTTAGAGTCCTGGGTTCAAATCCCAATCCTGGTCACAATCTGTAGAGTTAGCATATTTTACTCATGTGCAAAGATGCGCATGTTAGGATAATTTCCCATTGTAAATGTGTATGTTGTTGGGTCCTGTGATTGACTGGTATACAAATTTAGTAACATTTAAAGAACATTTGCTCATTATATTATTCTGACTCCTTTCAACCCTCAGCTGTTCACAAGATTGTAACATCAAGTACAACCAGATGTCTCACCTTTCAACTTTTTTGATGTTTCTGACAAACCCTTCTTTTTCTCTTTCAGCTTGGTGTCCAACACCTTTTCCATTTTCTCAATGACCTGTAATACAGTGATATTATCTTACAGGCAAGGAGCAATGCTACATAGCATGTGCTAAATCATTCTTTTGTAGATTCTTAGCACTGACTATTCAGTCTGTGGAATATTTGCACTATTCAGTTCCCCACTGTATTAAATGATTAGTGTTGCTATCAATGATATTTAAAATTATGTTTATCTTTTACAATCATAATATTATGCACAGATTTATTTTGATGGATATTAGTAAAGTAACACCACAATGATCAAAACAATTCACATGGTATACAACACAGATCTGACAATTCCATGACATGTTAACATTAGGTATTCTCAAATATCAGCCAACTTAAGAAGAAGAAAAGTACATTTTGTTAACAGGCTATGACTTGTGCACATAACATTAGAAATGGCATGCATCATTTGGAAAGTACAATATTGAATTTTGAAGTTTTACTAATTAACTCGCCTTTAAGATAACCGAGGGGGAAGAGAGATCACTCACTTAAGGCAACTTACTTATAAGCTGTGAGAATTGCTAAACCACTTCTTTAATCAGACCAATTAATTCCTTTACTTTTGCACACTACCATGCTTTAACCTTCTTGGAGTTAACCCCAAACCTTTCTTGGAAAAGGAAATTTTATGTAATAAACAGTTACGCCAGAATGTATTTTGGATTAACCTGTCACAATCAGATGTAAAGTGTTAAGCCTGAATAACACTTGGGACAGTATTCTCTTGACATCTAGTGGATAAAATAACTGCAAAAAAGTCATGTGAATTTCTATGTTTTTGCCATGCTATGGTCACTCATTTATATTTATGAGTGGGGCAGAGCCTTCCACCAAAACACACAATGAACTGTAAATGAAAAGCTGTAAAGAAAGTTTTAGAACAAACTAAAACTGACCCATTTGTTCAATCAAGTGATAGTGATGACAGTGTGAGTTGGCCATCTGACATTGACATGAATAGTGAAACTGAAACATATGGTACTATACGACTGAACTGCTGTGATATGCCTGGTGACTTTAATTGCATAATGTGGCAGCAAGGTGCAGAATCTAAGTGGGGTAAAAGGCAAAACGACTGCAATCAACTTGAAAGACAAGAAATACGTTAGCACCCTAAGCCCTGCAGCAACTGTCAATGATCATGTCAGGGGAAATGTAGAAATCACTAAGCTTTGCACTGTGATAACCTACAGGAACACAATTTGCATTTCCATTGTGAGGACCAGGCACAGACATTCTGCTCTCTAAGGCGGACCCAAAATTTAAAAAAAAAATTATAAAAAATAGTGCAAAAGGAAACATTTCTACAATTCTGATTACAATGTCAGGTTCTGTGGCCATGACTATTTCAAAATATGTCACACAATGGATGTGTACCAAATCTGTATCAGTACAACAGTGAACACTACTCATACCTTTTCTATTGTATTTATGTTCACATTTTGGTACGTTTTTGTTACATGTAATACATTTTTCATGTAGAAAAAACATTTTTGGTTTGCTTTCACAAGGGTAAACATAGCAATAAGTAATATTTATAGAAGAAGAAAAAAAAATCTACTTTTTTGTTGCAACTGAATATTCATATCAGGAAAAGAATGGAGGAGTTGTGCAGCAGCCCCAGCTTTTCCACCTTGTAATCAATTAACCTGTGCTTTATTTGGCCTAATGGTTAGAAACTCATGTTGTCCAGATAGTCTCCCCATTGGCAAGTCAGATTACAGGAGGTATTTGGCCTGATAATGCAGAAACATTTTAAACAATGTTTTGGGTGACTGATTTAGAAAGACATTTACAGCAGCAGCGTCAACTGCTATATACAAGCCACCAACACAAAAACAAGGTAAGCAGTGTAAGTCTGCTCTGTGCTATTATGGTTTTTAGGAACAGATAAAAGGGGATTATGTTTCACTAAGCACAGGGATTTCATGTTTAATGCATTTGATATGATTACAGGTTTGAGGTTTATGTGTTCCAAACAAGAATATGAGGGTGGATTTCACTGGGAAAGTGAAGACATGTCAGACACATCATCACTTAATAAAACCTTCCTGATGTATTGTCATACCTTCAAGTAATGCAATGTGCCCAGATGTTCAGTGTATACATAGTACATGTATTTATAATTAGTAATTATTACTAACTCTGCTTAGTTGTCAAGTATCATCTAAGAATTTTCTATGTGTTTGTGAAAAAACTAATACCTTCTCCTGCTGGCGAATTGTGCTCTCTAGGCCCTTTACTCTGGCCAGTCGCTCATGGTATTTCTGGAGAACCATCTGCTGCTGCTGGTGTGCTCTCTGAAGATTCAGCAACTCTTTTTCCCGGTCATTTTTCTGTAGCAAATCAATATTTATCTTTATTTAACCAAACAGACACAAAGAACTTTGATTAATCTCCATGATTCAAGTGAAAGAAAGAAGCTTAGCAGCTGGGAACCTTTGCCAATAATCACAAATAATTGGCTACGCTTGTAAGAGAATATATGATGGTGTCTCTGAAGATACTTTCATAAACATAATTAAAACATTTTTCCAATAAAACAGTTGTCCAAATTTACAAATGTAATAAAGCCTTCCCATAAATGGAAACATAAGCTTGCATCAAATTTTGATGAACTGGTCAGGGTTTTTAAAAATGGACAAAACAATTATCCACAAATATCATTTTATAATCTTGAAAACAGACAAAAAGATGACTTCTTAATTTTTTTTCCTGAACACATGCCATGTACTTACACGAATTAGTTCATTTTGTAGCTGCTGGATTTTATCCTTCTGAGCTTTAACTTCTGATGTCTCAGTTGCCAGTTTGACCTTCAGAGAGGCTGTGTAAACCAATTAATTTATTTGTGATCATACAAATAATATGTACAACATCAAAAAAATTTTTTACAGACCCATTAATCCGCTACCTGTACTACCTCTTCCCCCTCATAAAATGAGCACTTACACATACACTCACATTAACCAAAGATTCAAGCATCACTTTGTGTGTGCCTAACAAGATAAGTAGCAGTGTTCAAGTCAGTGAATACAATTAGTCGACTTACCCCAAACTATTTAACTCTGGCTCAAAACTGCATATGAGCTGCACAGGACGGCCATAACTAGAATATCGTGTTGGGGTTCAAAGGTAGCTCCCAAGGACCTTGATGTCCCTCTTAATGCAGTATTATCTCAAAGCTTTCCTAGTTTCCAGGATAGAACACTGGATTTTAAAGTGGCAGAGAAGGCTATAATTTTTCATGCTCAGGATTCCCTGTCTAGCACACCCTTTGGTGGAGAGTTAATTCTCAGGCTCTTTTGCTAAACATGTAAGCAGAATATAATTTCTTTCTCCTTTTTAATCCTTTCTTACTCTACAGTGAAGGCATTGACTCTTAATAGTCCATGGTGGTCAAGGCTGGTTTAAGTATTAGGATTACAGATATAACCTTTTTCCACTTTTGACAGTCTTTGGGCTCTAGCATGGGATGCAATAACTTCTGAAGAACCATACCCAATCCCACCCAAAGCTGTGACCAGCAAAAACTTTCTAACATCTATGACTTCTATTTGGTCAGCTAGGAGCTGTACATAAAGACTCTACAGTATACACAAGAAAACTATTTGCTTTTACTAAGCCCTGCAATATTCTAAACCCAAAGATGTGCACTGGGTAGTTAGTTGGCATTGCTTGCTGTCTGACTCTCGGAATGTCCTTCAGATGTTCTGGTTTTCACACTGCATCTCAAAAAACATTAAAAGGTGACTGTAAGTTGGTATAATATGAGTATGTGTAGCTACTCCGCACGTGTGTGTAACCCATCCAGGGTTTGTTCCTGCCTTGTGCCTACTAATCCAGGCTGTGGCCAACACAACCCTGAAATTAAATATGTAGATTTGATAAAGGATGAATAGATGTATACAATAGTCTAAACTGGATTAGAACTCTTAAAAATTAAATTGCAACAAAACTGAACTCCCACAGACTGGCACTAAAGCACAACTTAAGAAAATGAGCTCCTTGTTAGTCACTCTTGACGGTGATCTAATCAGACTTTCTTCTAATGCAAGGAATCTTGGTATCATTTTTGATTCCTCAACCCTTTGCAGTTCGCATACCAGGAGAAGGTGGGAGCGAAGGATGCCATAATTTATATGCTACACCGATCCCTCTCCTACTTGGACAGAGGCAGTGGTGTTGTAAGAATTATGTTTCTGGACCTCTCTAGCATGTTTAACACCATCCAACCTCTGCTCCTTAGGGAAAAGCTGACAGATGGGAGTAGATTCAAACCTTGTGGCATGGATCGTGGAGTACCTTACAGACAGACCTCAGTATGTGCGTCTCGGGAACTGCAGGTCTGCAGGTTTGCCCAGAGGGGACTGGGCGGTCTCATGGCCTGGAATCCCTGCAGATTTTATTTTTTTTCTCCGGCCGTCTGGAGTTTTTTTTTGTTTTTTCTGTTCCCCCTGGCCATTGGACCTTACACTTATTCTATGTTAATTAATTTTGACTTATTTTATTTTCTTACTGTGTCTCTTATTTTTCTATTCTTCATTATGTAAAGCACTTTGAGCTACATTTTTTTGTATGAAAATGTGCTATATAAATAAATGTTGTTGTTGTTGTTGTTGACATTGTGGTCAGCAACACAGGAGCGCTGCAGGGGACTGTACTTTCTCCGGTCCTGTTCAGCCTATATACATCAGACTTCCAATACAACTCGGACTCCTGCCACGTGCAAAGGTTCGCTGACAACACTGCTATCGTGGGCTGCATCAGGAGTGGGCAGGAGGAGGAGTATAGGAACCTAATTAAGGACTTTGTTAAATGGTGCGGCTCAAACCACTTACACCTAAACACAAGCAAGACCAAGGAACTGGTGGTGGATTTTAGGAGGCCCAGGCCCCTCACGGACCCCGTGATCATCAGAGGTGACTGTGTGCAGAGAGCGCAGACCTATAAATACCTGGGAGTGCAGCTGGATGATAAATTGGACTGGAGTGCCAATACTGATGCTCTGTGCAAGAGAGGACAGAGCCAACTATACTTCCTTAGAAGACTGGCCTCCTTCAACATCTGCAATAAGATGCTGCAGATGTTCTATCAGACGGTTGTGGCGAGCGCCCTATTTAACACGGTGGTGTGCTGGGGAGGCAGCATAAAGAAGTGGGACACCTCACACCTAGACAAAGTGGTGAGGAAGGCAGACTCTATTGCAGGCATGGAGCTGGACAGTTTGACATCGGTGGCAGAGCGATGGGCGCTGAGCAGATTCCTGTCAATCATGGAGAATCCACTGCATCCACTGAACAGGATCATCCCCAGACAGAGAAGCAGCTTCAGCGACAGACTGCTGTCACAGTCTTGCTCCACTGACAGACTGAGGAGATCGTTCCTCCCCCACACTATGCGACTCTTCAGTTCCACCCAGGGGGGTAAACATTAACATTATACAAAGTTATTGTCTGTTTTTACCTGCATTTTTATCACTCTTTAATTTAATAGTTTATTTTTATCAGTATGCTGCTGCTGGAGTATGTGAATTTCCCCTTGGGATTAATAAAGTATCTATCTATCTATCTTCTTATTCCGCCCACATAAACCACATTAAGAAACTTTCCTACTTTCACCACCGTAACATATCCTGTTTTCACTCATTCCTCTCCTTTTCTAATGCTGAAAAACTTGTCAATGCTTTTACCATATCCAACACAGATTATTTTATCTCCCTACTGGCAGGTGCTGCTTCTAATCTTATATCACAGCTCCAGTTGATTCAAAATTCTACTGGAAGAATCCTTACACAGACGAGCAACAGCGAGCACATAAAACCCATCCTGCTTCGCCTCCACTGGCAGTCTTGTTGTGCTCCATTCTAACATGCACTCTATGGGTGTCAGGGCCTTTAGCTGTATAGCACCCACACTTTGGAAAGACCTTAGGCCAGCTGACTCCATTAATTTAACTTAACCTGACATTCTGCCTCCTCTTTCAGGTCTTCCTCTCTGTCCAGATGCTCAGTATAAGTTCTTTTAGTATTGAATTTAGTATTTTACTCTGGTTTATTGTCTTTTATTCTATTTAATGCCTTTGTACTGTATATCCTGTATCTATCTGTTTTAATGTTCTATTCAGGAAACATCTGTATCCAATGTTACATATACCTGCTGTTTCTTTATGAGACTCTTTAAATGCCTTGAGCATGGGGAAGGCGCTATATAAATAAAACGTATTATTATTACACAGTGCAGAGCCTACTTTTTGAAACAGGGAGTCCAGCAATTTGCATATGAAGTTTGGCTTTGCACCAAGAGTGTGCGAAAAATTAATCCAAAAGACAAAATGGTTAATAACACATCTCTTTGCAAGACGTCTCTGAAAAATGAAATGCAAATGTGCAGCTAGTAATTATATTTTTCAAACAGAGCAGCAAGAAGGCTGAGTCACTGAACTGCTCGATGTGTGCTTCAGAAGCAGCTGGTAAGAGAAGAGCGCTTTGAGGTCAGGGTCTGTCCTTCAGGAGATAACGCATTCATCACAACAAGCTTATCAAGTTGCAAAAGCATTTGAATGGCTGTGTTATCTAAAGGCAGCACAGGCAGCAAGCAGGAACTCATTAAAAACAAATCAAGTATGAAAAATAAGAAAAAAGTTTTGGTTTCAGTCTAACTTTACTGCAAAAAACTTCTTTATAAGTAATACCACTACAGCGGTCAAATATAAAAATCAGCTGATATTTAACTTTGAAATCTGCTTAATAAATCTGGACTGTCGTTTCAAGCTGTCTGCAACATAACAGGGCAAAGCTATGATGACACAATCTCCTACTGTCCCGTTCATACGTGCCATACATTTGGATACTATTTCAAAAGCCTAGATTGTTTCTACTTTATATATATATTACAGTATGACTTTTAATATTATATATATATATATATCCATCCATCCATTTTCCAACCCACTGAATCTGAACACAGGGTCACGGGGGTCTGCTGGAGCCAATCCCAGCCAACACAGGGCACAAGGCAGGAACCAATCCTGGGCAGGGTGCTAACCCACCGCAGGACACACACAAACACATCCACACACCAAGCACACACTAGGGCCAATTTAGAATCGCCAATCCACCTAACCTGCATGTCTTTGGACTGTGGGAGGAAACCGGAGCCCCCGGAGGAAACCCACGCAGACACGGGGAGAACATGCAAACTCCACGCAGGGAGGACCCGGGAAGCGAATCCAGGTCTCCTAACTGCGAGGCAGCAGCGCTACCACTGTGCCACCGTGCCGCCCAATTATATATATATAACTTTTTTGATATGGAAAACAATGTTAAAGCATGATTGAAACATTTTTATATATTAATTAAAAATACAAAACAGTTATTCCATACGTAGGCAACGCTAGAGGTGTTCCCCACGTTTAGAGAAACAGACAAATCTTTGTCAAGTGACACAGTTGGTTAATAAAAGGCCTTCATAAAGACAAGTTAACATTCACAACAAATCTGGGTTTACATTAGGGGACAGATCTATAAAAAGGTACCAAGATGTTTTAAAGCACAGAGAAATATGCATATAAAACACAAATGTGATCTGTTTAAAACAATGTATCCTTCAAACTGAGTAAATAGGTGAAAAGGGCAGGAATACCATTTGACTGCTACATATGATGACAGCTGCCTAGGTGATTTACATATCTGGCCTTCATGGGACCTTGGAAAAATGAAGGCACTTGTTAAAAAAGAAATCACTTCATTTTCAGTGTGCTTTCATCTTGACGGTCATGGTGGTAACATGACGAGCCAGCCAGTAGAGGCCGCCTTACCCTGGCAACTTTTTCCGGCACTTTCAAGGGATTCTCAGGTGCTTCAAGGCTAATTGAAAGAGATAATCCCACCGAAGTGTCCCAACTCTCAGATTGGGCTGTGCATGGTACACTGCCAGTGGGAGATTTCCAGGGCAACATCCTAACTGCATAATGAAACCTCAACTGGCTCTTTCCTAACCACAGAATAAGTTGCTCTATTCTGAAGTCCTCATATTAAAATGGAGAGTAAACCCCTAAATCCAGAACCCAGCTCTGTAAATCTAATTTCAGCTAATTTTACTGAAAAACTCTGTCTGTGAACTTAAGTTTCCTCTTCCCCATATTGGTCTGGTAATACATCTGCAAAATTGATGTGGATGCACTGATTAGCTGATAAATCTAATATTTATCTCTCTTGCTATAAAGCAGAACTAATCTCAACTATGAATTCCATAAGGCACACATGTAAATCAGAAATGAATTGGTTGAATATTCTATACAATGATATGAACAATATTTACATTTTATTATAAATATATTATTGTATTTGGAGAAAATTGAATTGTTGTCTTCAAGAATCATAATGCCAATGGCATTTTTGAGGGGATAAAAAAATACACCTTCTAGAATGGCCCAGTCAAAATCTGGATGTTAATCCAACTAGGAACTGCCTGAACAAAGATGGTCTCCACCCAGCCTTAGAGAACTTAAGTAACTTTATACGTGTCTGTACAACATATTGTTGCAAGCAGTGTAGACACTAACGGAAGTTGAAATTGAAGTCATAAGGTGGCACAATTGTAACTGCAGTTACCTGAAAGGCACAGGACCTTGGGATTGAATCCTGGAGAGGTCACTGTCTGTGTGAAGTTTGCCTGTTCTCCCTCTATTTCTGTGATTTTTAATCACATATAAATTACGGATTTCAGGTTAACTAGAAACTTTAGATCTGCCTTGTGCTGGAGATTGTATTCTCATCTATTTTGTGACAACACCTTTAAACAGAGTGCCATGATCCTTTATATAAATACCTAAATTTGCATTCATTTTACAGTACATATCAGAGAGTGAGGAGAGCACAGAGAACAAGACAACACAAAGTTCAAGAACATTGGAGCAGGCTTTCTTTCTTGAGCTTGTGTTGTCTAAACCATTTGTTTTGTCTGATTACATCTCTTCTTCCTGAGCAAGATAAACTATTTCTGTTATACCCTCATCCAATATAGTTACATATATGTATGAGGCAAACCTACTGTAGACAGAAGGGAATATTTTAAATTAGAGGATCACACCAGTCATGACTGCAAGGTCAATAATTTCCAGCCTGTGAAATGTATTGATCAGTACCAGTTATTTTGAGCAGAAAAGCGTCATCCTTCTAATGAAGCAACTCATACAGACATTGTTAGTTTCTGTTTGAAAAAAATGCCTAGTGAATGAAAAACAACTTTCATTTAATTTTAGGTAATACAAAATTTACTGATTCTGTCAGCAATCTCCGTCTTAGTCATGACATCAATGTCCATGTCATCCAACAGTGTCCTCCCAAGATCCTGATGTAAACTAAGTTCACTGCGCAGCCGACTGTTATGTGACTCCAGGCTCCCAACATGTTTCCGAAGGGCAATGATATCCTCTGCCATTTTACGCATTGCTGTTTGATAATTCTCCAACTCCTGCAATCCAGAGAAAGCTAAAAGTTAGCCATTTTTTCATCTTTCCTAAACATTTTACTTTCACAGGTTCCCTTATTCTGAACTGAGCCACACTGGACACCACATAGAAATGCAGAATAAAGAATTCTCAAGCAATAAGATATAAGTTTTTATATCTCATGTGCCAGTTTGGTTGTCCTATGACAATGACACTTATCAGGAATCAGTTACTTGACAGTGGATTCTACAACTTTAAATGGTTTCTACGTAAACAGAACTACAAAATTATTTACAATATGAAGATATATTTAACATGTAATTAAAGTTTTACCCATTAACATCAACTTTCAGATATTGCTGATAAGTAATATTTTAACTGATATTACATTGCTCATTTGCAGTTTTATTTTAAACGAGATGTTATCTATGCAGACTTGTCCATGCAATTTTGAAAAGCCTTGATCAGGCCTCCAGACCTTGACAAATTTGTTGTAGGACATTGATAAACGCTGCAATCCTAACACAGCAGAACCCCTTATATATTAAATGAAAAATCCCTGAGGACTTAGGCAGTGAAAAGACAGATATAAAATATACTTTGCATAGTCCATTCTCAAAAAACATAAATCCTCCAGTCTTTTTGTATGAAATTAGCAGTTATTAAACTGCTGTGCATCCTACATAAATAAAAATAAAATAATCAGTTATGTAATTACTTATCTCTAAATGCACTTAAAAACAAAAACAATAAAAAGGTGACTGATTAATTAGTTGCATGTAATTAACTGCAGGACAGGCCACATGGTAAATGTCTGCCAGTAGGGGTCATGGTAGTCTAAGCAATTCCTTTAATAGACCTACTTTAATTTCAACCAGGAAAAAATGATTTGAAATGCCTTTGAAGAATATCAGCAATGAATTCTAGTTTTAAAATTATGATTCAGGCTTTAACAGTATTTGTCAGAGCAATTCGTTTCAATGATCAATCCTGCATTATTAATATTAATTTCTCTTCAGATCCTATAATCTGCTCAGAATAAAAATGGCTAGAAGTGTCAGTCACCACCACTACATATTCTGTTTCATGCAGTATTTGAGCATCTCTTTCTAATCGATTTGCTTTGGTCAGAATGTACAATGTAATCACCCATTTACACTAAGACGATAAGTAGCCACGTTGCTGCGCCTGTAGGCGCCCTGCCAAGACTGCCTGATAAAGGGGATTTGGGACAATAAGCACCATTCTCCTTTACAAAATCCTCTTTAAAAATTTTCCAATGAAGCATTAGAGCAGACAAACTTATTCGACTGGGACTCGGGCTTGTCTAGCCAAGTGATGAGCTTTCATTGTACGGCTGAAATTATTTATCTGGCCTTACAATAATTATTAAACCTCAATTTTAATTTAAAATAAAATGTGCCTGCATATATGAATTTCCACTTTGGCGTTTAAAAATTGTGTGCAATCTGAGTGTAAACAAATACTGAGGAGTTACAAATTACAAGAGTGTGGGTTCCAATCCCACTGCTGGCAATCAAAGCAACCCTAATCAAGTCACATTCTTGCCACAATATTCATAGTACCAAATGAGGAAAAAAAGCTTCCTATATCTGCCTTAATTTTGTTATCTACAGAAATTTAGGATTGAGTTTGGCATGATCAGCTTTATAAATGTCTCTCTCAAGCATAACAATGTTGGACCTCTCTTCAGTTTAACTGGGGACAACACAATGATTAGGACTGCTAGACAATGGACTCATCATCCTGGGTTTGAATCATGTGTACAGCAGATATCTCTTGAGAATTTTCCAAGTTATCTTGTGACTGTTTGAATTTCCCTCCTAATCCTCTGGTTTCCCAATCCACAACACAAATTTGAGCATGTGAGCAAGATGAATTTGGGATTAGAAACTTGCTTTGTGTGTATTACAGAGTCTTTCAATGAACTTGTGCCTTGTCTGGAGTCGGTTCTTGAATTATTCCCAAAGCTCCTGGGACTGGTTCTACCCACCCCAAAACCGGAATTGGATTATGTAGGATGAAGAATGATGTGTCATATTGTAACATTACAATTTATTATCAATATAAGAGTAGAACCCGTCCCAAACATTATCACTGCAGCTACCAGATTCTCATCTCAAATGCTGCTCCTTTCCCTATCAGCTGGTGTTTCAACACCTGATTTATGTTTCATTTTTAAACAAAGCCCTGCATAATCTAAGATTGTGATCTTGTTTGCCCAGAGAGAGCAAAACCTGCAGCAAGAAACTGTACAGAGACATTTCAGGCAAATGTCCTTGCACAATTTCTTAAAATATACTAAATAATTACTGACTCAAAATTTGGCATAATTATCCTATCTATAGATAACAAAGTTGAGTATCAGTTTGTAAATCTCTAACAGTATAGAAAAAATGCAAGGATTATTGCTCTGGATAAAAGAGAGTCTACTTTTAATTACGAGTGTAATCTGCTGATAAGAAACAATTCATTTTTACACTTTCAGCTATTATGACAATAGAATCGTAAAGTTAATGTTCCTGGATATGTGAAACCCGGCTGCGTTGATCTTATAAATTAGTATTTGCACTTTCAGCCTCCCCCAAAATCCATTCAGTACATGGTGCACTCCTTTTTTGAGCTTGTTTTCTGCACATTTATAGCCATATATAGGACTGACTATTGACACTGATTCAATTTAAGGCATGCTGTAATCGTACAAAATAAATTCCAAACTGAATGGCCTACTGATAAGGCAGAATTCATGTTTCCTTTTTGTAAACTTCTAAAACTGAATTTCTGCACTGTATACAAAATTAAGACAAACACTATAATCATTATTCGATTGCATTTTTTAACATTATGAACGTCACTATTTATTTGTAAATAGAAGCAACATTCTCATATAGTAGTATCATTCACCTAAGAAATTTCTTATTCAGGTGTTACTGTAAAGACACATGCAGTAGGCCTATGTGGTATAGTACGCACCTTTCATACCTTTACTCTGCATGTGGGTAGGTGTCTTTGAAGAACCAATATGCAATACAGCCTTTCTGCTGCTGTTTTGTACCTCTCAATGTCCACACAATCTCCACAGATGCCCCTTTCTGAAGGAGAGGGGGCCAAGATGATTAGGAGATACTGATTGAGGCTGCTATGAGAAGGGGTCCCCAGGGCCCTGCCAAGGCAATTGTGCACCTAATTGAAACATTCCTCAAGGGGAAAGAGTTATGATTGCGGATGAGACAGAAGAGTGACTTCCAACTGTCAGGGCTGGGGGGAGGGGGGGTTGGGGGGGCTTCTCCTGATGAGATGGAAAAGCATGCAATCACTCGGGTCACAAATCATGTTTCATCGCTTCTTCCTATGCATTTTAATACAGAGAACTGGCCTCCAATGGCTTTTATCGCTGCTTGAGGACCATTAGAGCCTAAAGAAAAGAACTGAGTTCCTCTCACGAAGTTTCTGGCATTAACAAGCTAGCCAACATGTACTAATTATAATGTACCCAAAGAGCAGGTAATGCTAGAATATCATAATTAAAAAAATATATTTTACATTCAGTTAAAGTAACTATGCATCAATGATAAGAGAATACCTTGCTGTTTTATTTTTTAACCTAGCAAGTCTTGCTTAAAGTCATTCTGAACATAGTGCAGGTAATACCCTGAAATAAAGCTTACAAACACAGCTCAACATACACAGTAATCCTTTCCTTTTATTGCCAACAACAGAAAGCATTTAAACTGATATGACAACGCTGTGTGCCTGTTTAACACATCTTGAGATCTCACCAAAGTGCTCGCTGGTAATACCACAATCTTCCAATGAGGTCACATTCTCATAGAAACACGAGCCCACGTTGCAACAAACATTAATAATGATACTCCAAAGCAATGAAAATTAATTTTAGACATTACACCTGTATGATTGGCCATGGCTTCAATAAGCAGTGCTGACAAGGGATGGACGGCTATTCTAGCTTCTGTTTTAATACACATTTCAATCTCCCAAGTGAGCTGGCAGGTAGAAAGGAGTATGACATGTTTTTTCAAGGGTTTTAATAACAAACAGCTCTTAGGGCCTGAGGCATTTTACTTGACATTTAAACTTTGGAAGGCAGAGCAAAATCCGTCTGCACAAATCCACTGCCATGAATTCAAATGTCAGCTTCAGTTCCTGAAACAAGCATTCACAAGATGCTCAATTTGACTTTCAAAGCAAAAGCAATCGATATGGGGAGTAAAGTCTTTGCAAGGTGACAGGAGCTTCTGAAATACGAGACAGTTGGCAGGTGTGGCAACTCTGTGTTTGTTGCCATCTGTGCATATCACAACCACGCAGCAGTGAAGAGAGTGCATTTTTGGCTTTTGCCAGCAGATGGTAGGGGGGGTACCTCTCCCTAAAAAAACTGCTATATCACAAAATCACAGTAGGAATATGTATATATAACACACAACAATTCAAAATATGCATCCTGACACACAAAAATTCAGATGCATACATATACACACACACACATACATACATACATGCATACATACATACATCTCATACTATCTTGAACTCATACTATCATACTATCATACTATTGGACCTAACCTCTCTCATTCCTCCTAGGGCACGAAGCAGAAAATGGCCGACAGTGGGGTAACTCGCGTTGAAATCATAGTTGAAGAACTTCAGGCACTCGACGGACAGATTCAGAAACTCCTGTCCCGACGGAGATACCTTAGGGATCTGAAGGCCCGGCTGTTGGATAAACCGTCCTCACCATCTATAACCGGCGAAACATCAACCCCGCGTTGTGCCGACCTCACCCCCGCGTCTCGTAGGAGCGACGCCGCTGATGACCTCGGTGGATTTCAGCTATGCAGGCGGGGGTTCAAGGCCAGAGCACCTCCATCGGCACATGCGAGCATCCTATCTCAGAACCAGTTTGACCCTCTCCGCGTCCCCAGTTCGCCTTCAGCCCCCGGTGATGTAATAGTGGTAGGTGATTCTATTGTTAGGAACCTTAATGTCGCATGCCCTAATGCAAAATCGTTTGTTTCTTGTTTTCCCGGTGCTCGTGTCCGAGATGTGATGAGACGTGCACCAGCAGTCTACGAGAAACACAAGGAGAGGGCAATTGGAGCAATCGTTTTGCATGCCGGCGTAAACGACATAAGGCACCGACAATCAGAAATCCTGAAGGCTGATTTCGCAGCTTTGATTAAAGACACGAAGGAGAGGACCCCATCGGCAAAGATCTTCGTTTCGGGTCCACTACCTCTCGTCAGACGATCCAACGAGTACTACAGTCGGCTGCTAGGATTGAACAACTGGCTACAGGGTTTCTGCAAGAAGAAGGATGTCGGTTTCATCAACAATTGGAATCTCTTTTTGGAAAGGCCGCGTTTCTTCAAGCGTGATGGCCTGCATCCGAACAGTTTCGGCGCCCGGGTCCTCTCCGAAAACATATCAAAGGTAATTTGTTTATCTTGACTATCTATCTCTGCTCTTAACCCCTTCCGAAATGATACTGTTGTGCTAGGACATGATAAGTGTTTAATAGAATCTTCCGTTAAAGTGCACAACATTAGTACTGTAATAAGCAATCTCAATGCACGTAGAAAACCTAGGAAATACGGCATAAACTCCAATAATCTAATTAAAATTACCATTTTAGAGGAACAATGTATCAAAACTATTAAAACAGATCACAGATTAAACAAAAAATACACACAGAGCGGCGCTAATAAAAATAATTTAGTCCCTATTCCAAATATCAATAACGCACATAGTATTCATCTCTGCACCTCCGAAACATTAAATATGGCACTATTAAATGTTAGAGCTTTAACTAACAAAACGTTTTTTTATCAACAATCTTATTAGTGATAAAAAAATAGATTTTATTGCACTAAGTGAAACGTGGCTTAACTCAAACGGCGCGGCTGTTTTAATCGAATCTGCGCCTCCTGATTACAGTTTTACTCATACAGACCGCCAGGGGAAAAAGGGGGGCGGATTGGCTAACATTTACTCGAGCCGATTAAAATGTAAAGATGTCAGTTTTGGTAAGTTCAAGTCCTTTGAATATCTCGCCGTTGTTATCCAAGGAGATGCTCAAGTTCTAGTATTATCCGTGTATAGACCTCCAAAATTCAACGCGTCTTTTTTTGAGGAATTCTCTGACTTAATGTCAATTTTAATTACTAACTATGACACACTCCTAATAGTTGGCAACTTTAATTTTCATATAGATAATCAGTGTGATCTAAAAGTAAAAGAATTTATGAACCTCCTGGATTCTTTTGATTTGAGGCAGCTCGTAAATCAGCCTACACATAAAGCAGGTCATACGTTAGACTTAGTGATTACTAAAGGACTGAAAGTTGATATAAAGCAGATCATTGATACAGGTCTATCGGACCATTTTCTTCTACTTTTTAATATAGAAATAATGATAAAAACACTCATGAGAAGCATATTGTTAAAAAACGCTTCTTTGACTCAGCAGCAGCTTTAAAACTTACAAACATTCTAAGCAATCAGTCTGTTTATAGTGCCAACTATATTAGCGAGGATAATGTAAATAGTAAGGTGGAAAGATTTAATACTAAAGTGAGAGCTGCTGTTGACATAGTTACACCTGAAAAGACAGTTAAAAAATCCTCTAGTATTGTTATACCATGGAAGACCCAAAGAGTGTCGGACTTAAAGAGAACATGCCGCAGAGCTGAGCGTAAATGGAGGAAGACTAAACTAACTATCCACTATGAAATATTAAAAGTCAAAATAACAGAATACAATAACACTGTCCGTCTTGAGAGACGCTGTTATTTCTCCAAGATTATAAATGACAATGCTAGTAATCCCAGAGTCTTATTTTCTACAATTGATCACCTACTAAACCCAGGTAACTCACAGGAATGCCTCCGAAGTACTTCCAGTAAAACCTGTGAGGCTATCGCTGTATTTTTCAATCAAAAAATTAATGATATTAGAAATAACATAGTATATCCCTCCAACACTAAGGATCCTCCTAAACCCCAGCATTCTGTTATAAACAAATTAAACTCTTTCACTAGGATAGATTTACCTGATTTACAAAAAATAATATCTCAATTAAAATCCTCCACCTGCGTCCTTGACCCAGTACCAACAAGGCTTTTCAAAGAAGTATCGAGCGTGCTAATTGATAATGTTCTGGACATAGTAAATTCGTCATTAGATACGGGGGTCTTCCCAGACTGTCTTAAGACTGCTGTAATTAAACCCCTTCTTAAGAAACATAATCTTGACCTCTCGGCTCTTGAAAATTTTAGACCCATCTCTAACCTGCCTTTCTTAAGCAAAGTTCTGGAGAAAGCAGTCATTATGCAGTTAAATGACCACCTAAATAAACATGCTATTCTTGATAAATTTCAGTCGGGTTTTAGAATAAATCACAGCACAGAAACTGCACTCGTTAAAGTAGTAAATGATTTGCGAATGAACGCAGACAGAGGCCATATATCTGTTCTCATCCTCTTAGATCTGAGTGCTGCATTTGACACTATTGATCATAATATTCTTAGAAATCGCCTTAGTCAATGGGTGGGCCTCTCTGGCAGTGTCTTAAATTGGTTTGAATCCTACCTGACAGGGAGAAAATTTTTTGTTAGTTGTGGTAATTACAACTCAAAGACACATGATATCCGATATGGTGTTCCACAAGGCTCTATCCTGGGTCCACTGTTATTCTCAATCTACATGCTTTCGTTAGGTCAGATTATCTCAGGGCACAACGTGAGCTACCACAGCTATGCTGATGACACACAGCTGTATTTATCAGTAGCACCTGATGACCCCAATTCTATTGATTCACTAACACAATGTCTGACTTGTATCTCAGAATGGATGAATAGTAACTTTCTCAAGTTAAATAAAGAGAAAACTGAAATCTTAGTGATTGGCAATAATGGATACAATGAGGCTATTAGAAATAAACTGGATACATTAGGATTAAAAGTCAAGACGGAGGTAAAAAGCTTAGGGGTAATTGTTGACTGTAATCTGAATTTTAAATCGCATATTAAGCAGATCACTAGGACAGCATTTTTTCACTTAAGAAACATAAGTAAAGTTAGACCTCTTATATCACTGAAAGATGCTGAGAAATTAGTTCACACATTTGTTTTCAGTCGACTAGATTACTGTAACGCACTCCTCTCAGGACTACCCAAGAAAGACATAAATTGTTTGCAACTAGTGCAGAATGCAGCTGCTAGAATCCTAACTAGGAAAAGAAAATCCGAACACATTTCTCCAGTTCTGATGTCACTACACTGGTTACCTGTGTCATTCAGGATTGACTTTAAAATTCTGCTTATGGTTTATAAAGCCTTAAATAATCTCGCCCCTTCTTATATATCGGAGTGTCTGACACCTTATATTCCAAATCGTAACCTCAGATCCTCAAATGAGTGTCTCCTTAGAATTCCAAGAACAAAACTTAAAAGAAGTGGTGAGGCGGCCTTCTGCTGCTATGCACCTAAAATCTGGAATAGCCTGCCAACAGGAATTCGCCAGGCTAATACAGTAGAGCACTTTAAAACACTGCTGAAAACACATTACTTTAACATGGCCTTTTCATAACTTCACTTTAACTTAATCCTGATACTCTGTATGTTCAATTCATTATAATAACTATTCATGGTGGCTCTAAAATCCTCACTGACCCCTACTCTCTTTTCTGTTTCTTTTTCCGGTTTCTTTGTGGTGGTGGCCTGTGCCACCTCCACCTACTCAAAGCTTCATGATGCTCCAACAATGATGGATGGACTAAAAGGCAGAATTCTACGTGACCATCATCATCGAGCTTTTCCGTGAGAACCCTAAATCCAAAGAGGACTGTTTCATTTATGTTAGGTAGAATGCCCAGAGGGGACTGGGCGGTCTCATGGTCTGGAATCCCTACAGATTTTTTTTTTTTTTCTCCAGCCGTCTGGAGTTTTTTTTTGTTTTTTTCTGTCCCCCTTGGCCATTGGACCTTACTCTTATTCGATGTTAATTAATGCTGATTTATTTTGTTTTCTTATTGTGTTTTTTATTTTTCTATTCTTTATTATGTAAAGCACTTTGAGCTACTGTTTGTATGAATATGTGCTATATAAATAAATGTTGTTGTTGTTGTTGTTATCTCTCTATTATGAAAAAAATCTTGGCAAATGTTGGGAGGGAGACGAGACGTGATCTTCTCAGAAGACAATTTGACGACATGCGAGAGACTCTTTAACATCATGCAAGACAAGGCATGTGAGTCAAAAGGACAGCTGCTGTACAGGCTTTTAAATGAGCACCTCTGGGGGGGTTGAGCAAAGCGATCGTTCAGCTACCCTTCCTTCACAACGCGCGCGGGAGAGACGCAAATTGGCAGGAGCGTATCACGCATGCGGCGGGGGATGAGCGAAGCGATTGAGACGTGATCATCTTGGAGAGACACTTTGACAACACGCGAGACATGATCATCTCAGAGAGACACTTGACACCTGACTTCACACAAGACTAGACATTACAACCTTAGGAAGCAAAACCCATGAGATAGTGACTTTTGCACGTCACGCCCTACTTACAAACAATTTAAAACAAGTTCAGATACTGTATCTAACCCAGCAGTTGTTGGAATGCTTTTAGCAGACATACTTTATGTGCTCCCAGCTCTTAAAACAATGACAAGCAGAACACGCAGCTCGCCAGCAGCAGCAGAAAGCCAGCAGATGATCCGACCGCATCTCCTTAGCGTGCATTCAGCCCCCACTTCACAACGCGAGCGGCAGAGACGCAAAGTGGCAAAAGGACAGCTGCTGTACATGCTTTTAAATGATAGACGTGCAGCGCAACAAGCAGAGCACGCAGCTCACCAGCACCAGCAGCAAGACAGCCGCTGTTCTGACCGCATCTCCTTAGCGTGCGTTCATATATATAGTGCTCAAAAAAATTAAAAGAACACTTGGAAAACACATCAGATCTCAATGGGAAAAAATCATGCTGGATATCTATACTGATATGGCATGGGTAGTATGTTAGGAATGAAATGATGCCACATCATTTGATGGAAATGAAAATTATCAACTTTACAGAGAGCTGAATTCAAAGACACCCCGAAAATCGAAGTGAAAAAACAATGCAGCAAACTAGTCTATTTTGCTGAAATTTCATTGCAACAACTCAAAATCGTACTCAATAGTCTGTATTGCCCCCACGCGCTTGTATGTGTGCCTCACAACATCGGGGCATGCTCCTAATGAGACAACAGATGGTGTTCTGGAGGATCTCCTCCCAGATCTGGACCAGGGCATCACTGACCTCCTGGACAGTCTGAGGTGCAAGCTGGCGTTGTTGGATTGACCGAAACATAAAGTCACAGAGCTGTTCTATTGGATTTAGGTCAGGCGAGTGGGGGGGTCAGTCAATGGTATCAATTCCTTAATCCTCCTGGAACTGCCTGCATACTCTCGCCACATGAGGCCGGGCAATGTCATGCACCAGGAGGAACCCAGAACCCACTGGACCAGTATAGGGTCCGACAATGGGTCCAAGGATTTCATCCCGATACCTAATGGCAGTCAAGGTGCCATTGTCTAGCCTGTAGAGGTCTGTGCGTCCCTCCATGGATATGCCTCCCCAGACCATCACTGACCCACCACCAAACCGGTCATGCTGAATGATGTTACAGGCAGCATAACGTTCTCCACGGCTTCTCCAGACCCTTTCACATCTGTCACATGTGCTCAGGGTGAACCTGCTCTCATCTGTGAAAAGCACAGGGTGCCAGTGTTGGACCTGTCAATTCTGGTATTCTATGGCAAATGCCAATCGAGCTCCACGGTGTTGGGCAGTGAGCGCAGGGGCCACTAGAGGACATCAGACCCTCAGGCCACCCTCATGAAGTCCGTTTCTGATTGTTTGGTCGGAGACATTCACACCACAGAGCAGAGCAGCGAGCGGAAGCACAGAGCGGCGGCGTCTCCCACAGGCACGTAGCCCTTCGCAAACACCCAAGCAAGTTCATCTGAAGTAAAGCCGGCAGCTGACCAGTAGAAATAACTGGCAGTGAGAAATTAAAGTTGATCACTCAGCGGGTGGTGGAAACTTAAAGCCGACAGTCTCTTAGTGATTCAGCTGAACGCGGAAAGCACTTAAGTTACTACAAAAAAAACGGAAAAGATGACATCAATACTAAACGTAAGTTTTATCTGCTCTCTGCACGTTGAGGGCACGTTTATATGTTGTGTGTCCTGCAGCATGTACAGTTCAGGTTTTCCGGCTGACAGTGTAGACAGCTTCACCTGCCAAAAGTGTTTAGTTAATTTAGAGTTGGTCGGGAAAATACGCGAACTGGAGGACCGCGTTAGGAATCTGATAGCGATTAGGCAAACCGAAAATTGGATTGACTCGGTTTGTTTAGATAATTCGGCTACTTCTGATTCGGCTTCAGTCTCCCCTGGTCCCACTGTAGTCAGAGCGTGGCCGAAGTCAGCAGCACCAATTCAGCCACAGGACAAGTGGTTAACAGTAAGACGGGGGTCTAAGAATCCAAAACGTAGTCCCCCGGCACCCAGGTCACTAATTCGAACCCAGAACAGATTCTCAGCACTCCGCAGCGTGCCTGTGGAAACTGAGAATAAGAAAGTGCTCATAATTGGCGATTCCATAGTGCGGAATGTTAGAATTCCAAACTATGTTAAACCAGCAGTTAATGTTAAATGCCTCACAGGGGCCAAGATTTCTGGCATAGAGGCCGCATTGGACCGTGTCACAGACGATGAAGTATCTACCTTATTGCTGCATGTCGGCACTAATGATATTTGTTTACAGCAATCTGAGGTATTAAAGAGGAACTTCATCTCTCTATGCATCAAATCTAAAAGAAAATGTCAGAATTTAGTTGTATCTGGCCCTTTACCAAGATTATATAGAGGGGATGTGATTTATAGCAGATTGCATTCCCTTCACTGCTGGCTAGAAACCCGGTGTGCAAAACAAAAGAATAGCGTTTGTGAACAATTGGGAATTTTTGGGAAATGCCTAGATTTTTCAGAAGAGATGGTCTTCATCCTAACTGGAGGGGATCTTACGTATTATCCCAAAATATGGCAGTAAAACTGTCTGGTTGACTGATTCGAGCACCATCCAGGCCGCAGTCATGTGATCTTAAATCACAGGCTGTTGTTTATCCCACCTGTTGTTTATCCCACCTGTTATTTTCCTGAAGCTGTTACCCAAAACCCTTGTCGTGGGGCATCCAGTAAATTTAGTCTTGATAAAAACCTTAAATCTATACTAATAAAAGGCAAAGCCCTCACTGACTGACTGACTGACTCACTCACTCACTCACTCACTAATTCTCCAACTTCCCATGTAGGTAGAAGGCTGAAATTTGGCAGGCAAAGCTCACTTACAAAAGTTAAGCAGGTTTCATTTCGAAATTCTACACGTAACGGTCATAACGGTCGATAACGGTCGACAATGTCCGCCATGTTGAACTTTCTTAGTTATGGCACCATCTTCACGAAATTTGGTAGGCGGCTTCCCTGCGCTAACCGAAACCGATGTATGTACTTATTTCGATGGTATGACGCCACTGTCGGCCGCCATATTGAACTTTCCAACGTCACTAATTTTCTAACTTCCCGTGTAGGTAGAAGGCTGACCCCATTTTCACGAAATTTGGTAGGTGGCTTCCCTGCGCTAACCAAAACCGATGTATGTACTTATTTCGGTAGTATGACGCCACTGTCGGCCGCCATATTGAATTTTCCAAACATCACTAATTCTCCAACTTCCCGTGTAGGTAGAAGGCTGAAATTTGGCAGGCAAAGCTCACTTACAAAAGTTAAGCAGGTTTCATTTCGAAATTCTACACGTAACGGTCATAACGGTCGATAACGGTCGACAATGTCCGCCATGTTGAACTTTCTTAGTTATGGCACCATCTTCACGAAATTTGGTAGGCGGCTTCCCTGCGCTAACCGAAACCGATGTATGTACTTATTTCGATGGTATGACGCCACTGTCGGCCTCCATATTGAATTTTCCAAACATCACTAATTCTCCAACTTCCCGTGTAGGTAGAAGTCTGAAATTTGACAGGCTCATTCCTTACAGATTACTTACAAAAGTTAAGCAGGTTTCATTTCGAAATTCTACGCGTAACGGTCATAACGGTCAACAGCGTCCGCCATGTTGAACTTTCTTATTTATGTCCCCATCTTCACGAAATCTGGTAGGCGGCTTCCCTGCGCTAACCGAAACCAATGTGCGTACTTATTTCGGTGATATGATGCCACTGTCGGCAGTCATATTGAACTTTTCAACGGTCTTTGTTACTTATGGGCCCATCTTCAAGAAATTTGGTACGCGGGTTCCCAACGCTAACTGAATCCTACTTACTTACATATATACGTCCATAGCCTGCAGCTCGGTCACCGTGTGAGGCGGCGTTGGGTCCCCCATCCCAACGCCTTCCACGTTGTTGGCTGCCTGCCTATATAAGGCCGTCTGTCGCTCCAGTCTCTACATTCCCTTCCTTGCTTCACCACGGTATTCACGTCTCCCTGCTGATAACTGCAGCCTTTTTATTTAATCCACGGCTTCTCCGCTGTTTTATTGTTCATTTATTACGATTATAGTTATTGTGTAGGTATTTTAGACTTACTTTACATTGTTCCGGTACCCATTTCCTTTATCATTCCAACCGTACCACCATTAACATGTCTATCGAGGTAATCACCATCGATCAAAGAACTGTCACTTACCAAGTGGTTTCCATGCCCGGAGATGGCACCTGCCTTTTCCATTCTCTTTGTTACATATTGCACGGCCATATCAGGCTCACTCTTGATATCCGGAGGAACATTGTGTCTTATGTATTGAATGACTGGGACAGGTTCAAGGTGTGGACTGATGACGGTACAGGAGATAATTATAGTACACAGGAGCACTAGAAGAGTGAAATGCTTAAGTGTACCGAAATGGCCAAATATTTTACACCTTTGGACAACCGCCAATGCCTCTTAAACATCTTAGATTCACAGGTGACGATTTCAGTAGTGGACACTTTGATGTTTAGAAATGTTTAAACTCTCAAAAGCTGGATGTGAAGTTATCAATGAAACCGGTTGTATACTTACAACGCTTGACAGATGCCGAATGTCTCTTCAACACAAGTCCTACAAATACTGTCGTAATTGAAACAAACCATGAAACTCAAACCGATTATGACAGCAGCAATCCAAGCTGTGAGATTTGAAACAAGATTACTGTTCACATGGCCAACTTTACGTTGCATGCTCAAGAGTAAGCTCAGCGCACAGCTACAACTTGGTTATATTACAACTGGAGGGCCGAACTGACAACGTGGCATACAAAGAGATCCTTAACAAATAATTATTGGTATATTTTCCCTCAGTTTTAAAAAGGTTTAATTGTCTTCTTAATAAAAAATTTAAGGCAGTACTTCGCCGCTGCGAAGCGCGGGTATTTTGCTAGATAATTGATAACCAAAAAATAAGCTGTATAATTAGACCAAGGGATAAAACCAGACCCTCCAGCAGAGGCATCTGTAATAGAAATTTACTTCAAATTAAAACAAAAAATATATCACCAGTTCAGAAAGAAGCATGCAGTTTTAAATGTTCTTATTGAACATTCGCTCTCTTGGCACTAAAGCTGTTTTGGTAAATGATATTATATTAAGTACAAAATCTGATCTGTGTCTTCTCACTGTAACCTGGCTTAGTAAATGTGACACTGTTCCCCTAGCTGAGGCGTCACCAGATGGATACTCATTTCCTTCATAAGTCTAGAGATTCTGGTCGAGGAGGAGGACTTGGAATAATTCATTGTAACAAAATGCAAATCACTTCTAAAAATTTAGGCAACTTTACATTCTATGAGGCATTCATTTTAAATGTTAAAACAGATTCCAACACAATTATAGTGCTAGTCTACAGACAACCAGGGCCATATTCATTGTTCATGACTGAATTTAGCAACCTTTTATCTGATTTAGCTATAAATTATGATCATGTGGTACTGATGGGGGATTTTAATGTACACAATGATGTGGAAACTGTTAAATTCAGTAGGATTTTGTCAGATTGTCAAAGGTCCAACTCATAATCGTAACCACACATTAGATTTAATTATAATTTATAAAGTTGAAATTCAAAATTTAAATATTACTCCATTAAATGAAGTTATTTCCGATCACTACTTAATTACATTTGATTTAGTTCTGCCCTTGCCAACACACTCCCAGATTAAAACAAAGACAGTGAAACATAAGATTGTAATTCTGCTTCAAAATTTATAGATACTTTGAGTAAGTCGAGTGTAATTGTGGAAAACCATTTAGATCAGTTAACATCAAATGTAAGTGTGGAATACAATTTAGATCAGCTAACATCACATTATAATGTGACCTTGAGAGATGCTCTGGACACAGTGGCTCCCCTTAAAATAAAAGTGATCAAAGCGCATAGAAACTCTCCCTGGTTTAATGAAAACACTCAAGCTCTTAAATTAGAGTGTCGAAAACTGGAGCGCAGATGGAGAATAACAAAACTACATGTCTTTCAAATTGCATGGACAGAGAGTGTTAATAAATATAAAAAAGCCCTCTTTAAAGCTTGCTCAGAATACTATTCTACATTAATAGATTGCAATAATAAAAATCCTAGGGTACTGTTTAGAACAGTGGCTAAATTAACAAATGGGAATTCAGATCAACAGTGCAAAATACCAACAGATATTAGCAGTACAAACTTTATGAACTTCTTCAATGAGAAAATTAAAAATATAAGATCCCAGATCTCTGCATCACAGTACAAACCAAATACTAGCTTAGCAGATCCTGTCTCACATTGCATTCAGCACTTTAATAATTTTAATCCTGTAACTGAGCAGGAAGTCTTAACTTTAATTTCTAAAATGAAGCCCACTACTTGTTCCCTAGATCCAGTGCCAACAAAACTAGTAAAACGTGCAATGGATGTTCGTGCAGCGCCTATTCTAAACATTATTAATAGTTCATTATTGCATGGCACAGTACCTGATACACTAAAAGTGTGAGTCATTAAACCATTACTTAAAAAGTCAGACCTAGACCCACACATACTAAATAATTACAGGCCTATTTCAAATTTACCGTTTCTCTCTAAAATACTAGAAAAAGCAGTCGCCCGTCAGCTTCAGTCACACCTTACGCATTACAATTTACTTGAGAAATTCCAGTCTGGTTTTCGCACTGGTCATAGTACAGAAACGGCACTAACATGGGTTGTAAATGACATTCTGATATCGTCTGATGAAGGAAACTCCACTGTAATTATGTTGTTGGACTTAAGTGCAGTATTTGACACCATTGACCATTTTATTTTACTGCACAGGCTAGAAAATGATGTTGGGCTTACAGGCCACGTGCTCGCTTGGTTTAGTTCTTATTTATCAAATCGATTCCAATATGTACAGAAATGTGCTGACAGTACTCCATCATTAAACACAGAAGTTCAATATGGTGTCCCGCACAGCTCAGTACTGGGACCTTTACTGTTTTCACTTTACATGCTTCCACTGGGGTCTATCATTAGGAAACATAATGTTAATTTTCACTCGTATGCAGATGACACCCAGTTATACCTTTCATTTAAATCAAATGAAGTTTCTCCGATGTTGTCTTTAATTAGTTGTGTCAGTGAATTACAGGAGTGGATGAATGAGAACTACTTGTCTTTAAATACAGATATTCGTAAAACAGAGATGTTAATTGTTGGAGGGAATGACGCTGATCACAACAATATTCGATCATCATTTAACTCAGTTAGAATCCCAATTAATTTTACTGAATCAGCCCGCAATCTAGGAGTTATCTTTGACTCTAGCATGTCATTTAAAGCACATATTACAAAGTTGTCCAAAACATGTATCTTCCATCTTAAAAATGTTAGGAAATTAAGGTGCTTTCTAAATAAACAGGATTCTGAGAAATTAATTCATGCATTTATCTCTAGTAGGATTGACTACTGCAATGTGGTGTTCACTGGCTGTTCAAACTGTTCTCTATACAGCCTCCAGTTAATCCAAAATGCGGCTGCAAGAATTATTACAAGAGCAAGAAAATACGAACACATAACTCCAGTTCTTAAATCCTTACACTGGCTCCCGGTTAAGTTTAGGGCAGATTTCAAAATCCTCCTTTTAACATATAAAGAATTAAATGGCCAAGGTCTGGCTTACTTGTCTGAACTTATCATGACTTACAAACCACAGCGCACATTAAGATCTCAAGATGCCAGTCTGCTTATGATTCCAAGGATTAATAAAATAACAGTGGGAAGTCGAGCTTTTAGTTACAGGGTACCTAAACTGTGGAATGGTCTGCCTGCTACAATAAGAGATGCCCCTTCGGTCTCAGCTTTTAAATCCCGGCTGAAGACTCACTATTTCAGTTTAGCATATCCTGACTAGTGCTGCCGATTAACTGTACATACTGCATCTCTGTTGTTAGTCATTAGCACTAAAACATAAGTAACATGATAGTTATAATTGGATACTAACCTTCACCTATTCTGTTTCTCTTCTCGGTACTCAAATGTGGCACTTGGTGCCATCACCCACCTGCCAAGTTGTTTTGCCTGCCTATGGTAAAGTCATCCCTGATGGAGGATCGCAGGAATCGTGGGAAGAGGGGTCCTTTCATCAGATTGGCTGGCCCAGCACTGTTTCAGCCGTGGAAAGGCCAAATGGGGGAGGCAGCTTGATGGATGAGGTCTCCAGGACTCTAAAAATATCCAGATCTTATTATATGATATCATCTACTGTTAAATTCTGCTCCGTGCTTCTAAAATTTTTATTTTTATACTGTATTGAGGATTTGTTCTGTTTTGTGTATTGTATTGTATTGACCCCATTCTTTTGACACCCACTGCACACCAAACCTACCTGGAAAGGGGCCTCTCTTTGAACTGCCTTTCCCGAGGCTTCTTCCATTTTTCCCTACAAGGTTTTTTTGGGAGTTTTTTCTTGTCTTCTTAGAGAGTCAAGGCTGGGGGGATGTCAAGAGGCAGGGCCTGTTAAAGTCCACTGCAGCACTTTCTGTGTGATTTTGGGCTATACAAAAATAAAATGTATTGTATTGTATTGTACCAGTGGCTTGATGTAGGTCATTTTATAGGGCTCTGGCAGTGCTCATCCTGTTTCTCCTTGCGCAAAGGAGCAGATACCAGTCCTGCTGATGGGTTAAGGAAATTCTACAGCCCTGCCCAGCTCTCCTAGAGTAACTGCCTATCTCCTTGAATCTCCTCCAAGCCCTTGAGACTGTGCAGGGAGACACAGCAAACCTTCTGGCAATGGCACGTATTGATGTGCCATCCTGGAGAAGTTGGACTACCTCTGTAGGGTCCAGGTATTGCCTCATGCTACAAAAAGTGACACTGACTGTAGCCAAATGCAAAACTAGTGAAAAAATAGTCAGAATAGATGAGGAGGGAAAAATATCAGTGGCCTCCACCTGTTAAACTATTCCTGTTTTGGGTGTTGTTTCATTGTTGCCCCTCTAGTACACCTGTTGTTAATTTCATTAACACCAAAGCAGCTGAAACTGATTAACAACCCCCTCTGCTACTTAACTGACCAGATCAATATCCCTGGAGTTTTACTGACTTGATGTTATACTCTGCCAACAATTGTGGCACATGTGTTTTTGTTAAAAATATTTATTTCTTGAAGAGGGCTTTGTTTTTCTTTGAATGAACTTGTTTCAATTAAAAGTCAGATGTTTGCCATTTTTTCAGTGCAAGATGATGGTTCTTCAGCAAGCAATGATTTTATTCTAACCCTTCATACTAATTTTTGCAAGGGGTGCCAATAATAGTGGAAGGCACCGTGTGTGTGTGTGTGTGTGTGTGTGTGTATGTATGTGTGTGTGTATATATATATATATATATATATATATATATACATACATATATATATATATATATACATATATATATATATATACATACATATATATATATATATACATATATATACACACACATACAGCGTGAGCAAAATCGAAGTAACACATTTCTCAAGGTCATTGGTAGAGGGAATGACCCTTTGATAGGTGACTACTTGTACTTGCCTTGGTCCAGTGCGCATTGTGCTTTTGCTGTCGAAGCATTCTTCAAAAACAACAAATCCATCATCACTATGCAACACTCCCTCCAAATGCACTTCAGCATTCCTCCTAATGGTGACATTCCAAATCGGAAAACAATTCTTCAGTGGGTAGCTAAATTTATAAAGACGGGTACAACATTGAACAGAAAATCTCCAGACCGTCCTCTGACTGTATGAACACCTGAAAACATCCAAGCTATAAGGGCATCAATTTTGCAGTCTCCTAGACGTTCAGTGCACAAACCTACTTCTGCCTTAGGCATTTTCAACACGTCTTCAAGGAGGATTTTGCATGAGGACCTTACTCTCCATCCATACAAAATGATGGTAGTGCAGAAACTCACTGAGAAAGACTGTGAGATACGTAGAGAGTTGTGCGTGAACAATCTGCAAACCGTTCATCGAGATGCCATCGTCCAGAGCAGCGACGAGGAACATTTCCATTTGAATGGTTTCGTAAATAAGCAAAACTTTTACTACTGGGCTGAAACCAACCCTCATGAACTTCATCAGACTCCCTAGCACAGTTAGCATGTTACAGTTTGGTGCGCTGTTGCAGAATATATGCAATAAAGCAGAAAGGTGTGGAAAATCAAGGAGGTTTTATTCTCTAAAGAACTTTTTTCAGTAAACACAATTTCAAAATTAATAGGAAGATCTCATACACAAGAATGATGTGAAATACCCGGAAAACAGTAAGATGTATATTGAAGAGAGATGTAGTGAAGGAAAATTAGAAGCTCTTTGAGATTTACTATGGCATTCATAGCCTTAGTCTGCTTAGAATAACAGAATATGGGACTAAATGTAAATCCATGTTTTGTGTGGATTAAAGAAAACCCCTTTAAAATTTAAGAATGTGACTGGTACTGGTTCATCTATTCATTTGTGAACCACATTCTAATTCAGAGTCACAGGGGTAGGAGCCAATCCTGGCAGTACACCTCCACACACACAGCACCTAGGTGGGATTTTAAGCCAAGAGTTTAGAGCTGTGAGGCAACACTTCTAACCACCTTTCAATCAAAATATAAAGTTGCTCATAGATATAAAGTATAATATTTCTGCCTGTCTTCATGGTCTGATACAGTACTTAAGAAAATAAAACTGTAGCCTGATCTCTCATGTTTGTTGCAGAGTATTATCCTGAGGATACAGATGTCTATTCTAAGGCTCAGTGGCACCCTTAGAGATTAGCATTGTTCTCTCTGTAACCTCTACACTGGTTTATTTTACATTCTTTAGTGATATAACTTGTGAAAGACACTAAAAAAATAAATAACTGAATGATAACCTCCAACTGGATTTGGCGTTTACTAAAGTTCTCAGTCCCGTTCCAGGTAATTGCATTCACAACAGCTAGGAGGTTGGGTTCAGTTCACCATTAGGGTTCAGTGAAAAAAAATATAAGTTTTCTATGCACTATATAACAATCATTGCTGAACAGTCTATAGTGCCCACAATCCATATCTACTAAATGAATTACTCAACATACAATAAATAAGTACAAATAAGGCTGTCTAGATAAACCACAGCTCCAAAAACCCCACAGCAATACCTGGTCTGGCCATTATCCATGTAAAATTTAAGCATTATCCCAGTATCTGTGCAAATTCTCTCTGAGTATTCCTTTGTCTGAACTACATGAACATTAAACTAATTGGTAATTGTCTCAGACTACATTAATGAGACCACATATCTGGAGTATTTTGTGCAGTTCTGGTCACCACACTACAAGAAAGATATAGCAGCACTTTAAACCAAGCAGAGGAGACCAACCAGGTGCATCCTAGGACTTAAAAGACATTTACTCTGACAGACTCAGAAAATTAAATCTGTTTAGTTCTGAGCAGAGTACATTTTTGTACTTTGACAAAGTAGAACTCCAGAAGATTATTTGCCCATATAAACGTGGATTTTTAAAACACAGGTTTCTCCCTTAATCGGGTTATTCACCTTAATCCGGTTATGGGTGTGCATTTAAACACTGATAGATCAATTTGTGGTTGTGTCTCCAGAGCTAGGTATTTCTCATTTGTTGTGTTCTGCATACAGAATACTCACCACAGCTTCATGTTCAGCAACATCTGCTACCTGGTTTTGTCCCAGAGGGTCTCTAACAAAATTAGAAAAACAAAGTCAAGGCATAAATACATATGTAACAACACTCACCTTCCCACCAATATACATTTTACCGCATAGGTGGTGCTCCTTCAATAACAAGTAATAAACTTATGTAATGCCAGTCTTCTAATGCTTTGCACTGTTGTTGTATCATTTGAGATACCTCATAACTGCAGCACCAAAAGCTATCATGTGCAGAAGGCATCTTATGCATACTGTAGTTATCTTTGAGAGATGCATCATGATTAACATACAGGCCTACTTCACAATTATGCCTTTATTCTTTATTCACCAGATACCCATGGTCCATCACACATGAGGAACAGTATGTGTCTGAATGACTAGTTAGACTGCGAGCTAAAAATGAAGGTTGTCTTTTCTTTAATCTTGTTCCACTGTAGCCTGTTCTTCTCACTATTATCTATTTAAATTAAATAAATTAGCAAATGCACTAACATTATTGCTTACATGCAGGGGTGGAGTGGTCATCAGGAATACTGTGAGATATCCTGGTGGGCTGGAGATGTTTCCTGGCTGGCCTAGCTGCTGTGCCCACTCTTTCAAATTGTCATAAATAAATGCACATGCATTTAATAAATCGATTAAAAGATGGTGCCTCCCCAGGCGGTATAACTGCACTTTGTATGCAAGTATACATTCTAGGGGTAAAGGAGGCGATCCTTCCTCAAATAGTATAACCCGGCAGGAGTGAAATTAAAACCTTTCAACCATCCATTTTCTTAACATGCTTACTGCATTTAAGCAATAGTTTAACATTTAAGGATTTTACGATGGTTTCTATATTTTATAAATGGTAAAAGAACAAACAAAGGTCATTCTGAGAAACAGGATTAAACAAAAAAATGCACTGGAAGAGGAAGCAGCATAATTTATGAAAATATCAGCTTTATTTAGAACAGGTGAGAAAAGCTGTTTATCATAAAATTTAAAACACTGCATCGGTTCACGACTTTAGTAGCACTTGGAAATGTGATTGGCTCTACATTGTGTCAAATTTCCTTAAACACACTGAGGTCTAGCATTATTAACACACTGTGTTCAGCAGACATCAATGCGTGGTGCTTCACATGAAAACACTATTAATGGCAGCTAGGTTATTGAGCTGATAACAAAAGTAGCTGGAACTCTGCGCTGCTACCTATCTTTTAAAGCTAGTTTTAGGCTTCAAAATGTAGGCTATGTGTAGCCTATGAAGAAAGGGAAAATGTTTAGTGAATGTACAAAGTAAGTATTACATAACCCAAACACAACCTGCTATGAATACCTAGGGTTTCACATTTCAATATGCAAAAATATATTAGCTAAACAGGTATCAAGTATAATGTATTGCAAATAATTAGCTATGGTGTATAGTAGTACAAACAACATAGTAGTATTCCAATAAATTATTCAATTCTTTGTTATTAAAGATGAGGCTGGTCCTGTGGGAAGTTCAACTGCAGGATCCATGCCAAAGACAAGATAGGGTTGTACTTTTGGGTACATGACAGAGGCAACAACAGCTGTGGAGGATAAAGAAAGACATACTCTGACAGATAAAAACAGATCAGAGAATGCTGCTACAAGCTTTCATTACTTTGTACATCTCCACTCCCCAGTTTTTCTGCTATCCCTTCCAATAATCCCTAAGACAGAGTACATTGTGAATGTGGTAAAACTGAGTGGAAAGCATGGCCTTAACTACCAAGGGTACAAAGCTGAAGCTACCTATTCTCTACAAGGCAACACTCTTGACCATGGCAACTTATTGCTCCAGCATCTACATGAGTGCATTGAAAAGATCAACAGACAGACAGATTTAGGAGTTGTATGTCTCTTTTCTTTTGTTGGCAGTTACCATGCCGGACTAGTAATAATAAATCCCCAACCTCCAGAGTAGGGGTGGGCTGGTCTATATCATATCACTCCAGGAATGAAAAGTAGTTCCACTCTGCCCCTGCTTATGTGTAACAGTGATATGACTTTGATTTGAATGAACCATATGAAGAGAATGATGCATGTAGATATACATTTTAAAATAGATGATGCCTTGCCCAGTAGGATTTGGCACATTTGCATTCATTAATAAAAATGCAATGGTGGGTTGTTATTAGAGTTTTTAGTTTTGTCCAAACATGTAACATTCTAAAACCCACTTAATTCAAATTAGGTTCTGTGGAGGGGGTTGGAGTTTGAATTCTGACAACCTTAGTTGTAAAATAAGAACCAGCTTTGGACAGTACAGAAATGTAACACAGGGGCTAATTTAGAACAGCCACTTAAACTAAAAGAAACGTGACTAAAAAGTCATAGGAAAACTGCAGTATCCAGAAAAATGCCCACATAGACAAATGAAGAAATGCAAACTCTTTACAGGTAGCAACTGGGCTTGGGATTTGATTCCTGTATGCTGAACCTGTGAGGCTGTAGTGCTAAAAATGTGCCACCATATTATACTTGTTTACATATTTTAATAAATGTACTATTTCCAGACCACCTTGCAGTAGGGGAGAGTCTCTTTATGCTTCTAATGACACTTTTTCACCATAACAATCATCTTTTTCTGCTATAAAATTTAGTAAAACAATGTTCTAATAAGCAGGCTGATGTCCTATATTGTAGTGAAAAAAATTACCACCACACTTTTTGTGGAGTATCTACATAATTAGTTGGCCAGTGTTGCTAATTCATGTCTCTCTGGCTTTAAAACATTTCTCCATCATCTTGTGTACTTTAACTTCTACCCTTCTCTTCTACTTATGATATTCATATAATTTTTAATACCTTTTTTATCTTTAAGATATAATTGTTCAAATCTCTTTCCTCACTTTTTGCCATGCCTAAAGGTATTTTTCATGTAATTTGTTTATTTCCAGTTATTATTACCGTACCCTTAAATTAAAAGTAATAATCACATGCAAATATCCAAAGACAACCATTAACTTTTTTGTGCTTATATGTCTAAGCAGTATGTGATTAAAAGACGGACACTGTATAGATTCTTACAGCTGTATCATTAATATTTGGACACATCTTTTGACATAAATAATTAAGTGCAATCTTATATAATCATATTTCAAGTGTTCGTCAATTACGGCTTTTAGCTACACAATGGACTATATTACATCCTCTTCCTTTATGTGTCTAAAGATTTTCTTTGGTAGAGGGTAGAAATGGGGAAAGACTTGGGTATAAGTACACTGTGTGCCACTTCCACTGCACCTCCACTTGGGAATGGGATTTGGTGCAAGTTGTGTAGACTCCTTCAAGATTTTGCTGTAAAAACAGGCAAAGAAATTTATTTACACTTCAGCTTTTTAAACAGATTGCTCTTTTGAAAGAAAGTAGGAAAGGTTCTGAATATTGATCTGTCCCCCAGTGTTTCTTATGCTGCCAATACAAACAATTATCAGTAGGGATGCACCGAAATTTCGGCCGCCGAAAATTTTCGGCCGAAATAGCATTATCGGTTTCGGCCGAAACGTAAGAAAGCGCCGAAAATAAAAGCCGAAATTGTCGCCACGCCTCTCCCATCCTCCCGTCTCGTTCGCGCTGTCATTACGCATCAAACACGGAGTATGTCGGCGGTTTTGAAGCACTTCAAAGTTTCAGATGAGGACAGCAAAGTTGCAATATGCAACATTTGCTCTGCAAAAGTTTCAAGAGGGGGTTCAACAGCAAAGACATTTTCGACTACAGGTTTAATACACCACCTTAAGTCAAGACACGCAATTGAATTTGAGGAATACCGTCAAACAACGTTGGTTAAAACTAAGCCAACTAGCACATCAACACCCTCGGTTGCCACAGTTTTCGAAAAAATTAAGAAATTTGCAAATGACAGTGCTAAAGCACGTGACATAACAGAGAAAGTAATGGAATTCATTGCTTTAGATGACGAGCCGTTTTCAGTCGTGGAGGACATCGGATTTCGTAGGCTAATACACCACATTGAGCCGCGTTACACACTGCCAAGCAGACGGTATTTTGCAGAGACCTCTCTACCTGAAATGTATGACCGTGTTGCAAAACATGTTCATGAGCTCATGACCACAGATATCTCTGCTCTAAGTTTTACCACAGACATATGGAGCTCTGACGTTAGTCCAACTAGCATGCTCAGTTTGACAGCGCAGTGGATAAACGCGGAGTTTAAATTGCAAAACATTCTGCTTCATGCACAGGAGTTTGTCGGCTCACACACTGCAGCAGCAATATCCGATGCTTTGGCTAACATGTTTGAAACTTGGAACATAGACAAGTCTAAAGTGCATGTGATTGTGAGAGATAATGCACGGAACATGATAAAGGCTATGGATGACAGTGGATTAAAGAGCATACCTTGCATAGCACACACGCTGCAGTTGGCTGTGAATGAGGGAGTGCTTAGTCAGCGGAGCATATCAGAAATCACAGCAACTGGGAGAAAAATTGTGGGACATTTTAAGCATTCTCCGCTTGCTTATTCCAGACTACAAGATTTGCAAAAACAGTTTGGGATGCCAACAAAACGACTACAGCAAGATGTGGCCACTCGCTGGAACAGTACATACTATAATATATGTTGCAAGGATTACTTGAACAGAAGCGGGTTTTAGCTGCATACATGACAGATCACGACCTGCCAGCAACTTTGAGTGCACATCAGTGGATGTTGGTGGAAAACATTGTCTCTCTTCTCGCCCCGTTCGAACAGTTAACCAAGGAAATAAGCTCAGCTCAAGCGTCTGTTGCTGAAGTTATTCCACTGATCGCAGCACTGAAGCGCCTGCTTGGAAAAGAGGCGGAAACAGATCATGGCGTAAAAACAGCTAAAAAAAACTCTACTGGAGGCTGTTAACAAACGCTTCCAAGACATTGAGTCCAACCCTCTTTACGGCATTGCAACAATATTAGATCCACGCTTTAAAGACCATTACTTTGACGATGAGAAAAGGCAGGATGTACGCGAAATGGTGCAAACAGAGCTTACGGCTCTTGAAACCTCTGGTGAAGCACAAGCCGCGACGGGGAGAACAGAGCAAACTGTGCCTGAGAAACGGTCACGTACAAGTGATGAGGCGCACAGTCCTTCGCTTTCTGTTATGTTTGACGAAATTTTACAGGAAAGCGTCCCAACCCACAGCGGTGTAAGAGCAAGCGCGGCCTCACAAGAAGTAGCAACCTATCTAGCTGAACTACCCATTGGCAGAAGTGACAATCCACTTGACTACTGGCGCGCGAACAAAGATCGCTTTCCTTTGCTTGCATGGACTGCGCGCAAGTACTTATCTGCCCCAAGCACCAGCACAGACAGTGAGAGATTATTCAGTGCAGCATCTCATGTTCTTGATGAGAACAGAAATCGTCTCTCCAGCCAGAAAGCTGAACAACTTTTGTTCATAAAGAGAAATCTGCCACTTTTGCTAAAATAAAAGCAGCCTAATTTGATGTTGTTTACAGTTAAAGGTTTGATTTATTTATTCTATTATTGCAATGTTGTTTTGCACAGTAATTTAAAATTGAAGTAAAACGTTTAATGCAGGTAATATTTTGCACAATTCGTAAAGGCACTAAAAGCTAGCACAGACTGAGTGATTTTATTCAGTGCAGTATGTTCTTCATGAGAAGAGGAACTGTGTCTTCAGCCAGAAAACTGAAAAACTTTTGTTCATAAAGATAAACCTGCTTCTTTTGCTTAAATTAAAAGCAGACCAATTTAGTGTGTATAGTTATGTTGTTTACAGTAAGAGGTTGGATTTATTTATTTTTCTTCTGTTTGTGCACTGTTGTTTGGTACAGTAATTTAAAATTGAAGTAAAAAAGCAGCTAGCATTTTTTTTGCACAATTTTGTTACAGAAAGAAATTTTATTTAGTTTTGTTATTGTTAAACAGCCTTATTACTGTTATTTATTATCAATAAAAGTTTGATTGCTTAATTAATTTGTAGTTTTTTTAATACACACAAAAAGAAAATATTTTAAACATGTTTTTTAATGAAGCCATTTTCGGTTTCGGTATCGGTTTTCGGCCAAGTGCATCCAAAAATTTCGGTTTCGTTTTCGGCCCAGAATTTTCATTTCGGTGCATCCCTAATTATCAGGGTGAGCTTAAACCTTTGTTATATATTATTTGTTTGAAGGCATTAATCCTATGAAACCATTCCAATTTCTACATCACCAAAAGGTTATTACATTGGCACAACACAGCGTAACACAGCCTCCACCTAAAATTTCAGGTTTTGAAAAGTCAAAATTTTTCCTGAACATTTCACTTTATTCATAATTTCTATTATAGGAATGCAGGGAACTGGGAAAATTTCGAGGCCTTGCCGTGGCAGAAGGGTTTGCGCGGTCTAGTGATCCTTGGAGCTATGTTGTCGGCAGCTACATGCTCCTGGGTAGGGCTTCCCAAGGCAAACAGGTCTGAGGTGAAGATCCAGACTAACTCAATAATCGAGACCCCCATATGGAGTTAACCCAAGGATCGGTGTTTCCCTTGCCCGGAAAAGGGTACCCGGGGCCCCACCCTGGAACCAGGTCTGGGGGAGGGGCTCGCTGGCGAGCGCCTGGTGACTGGACCTTTGACCACGGGGCTCAGCCCTGAAGGAGCAACGTGATTCCGCTCTCTTGTGGGCCCACCACCTGCAAGAGAGGCCATAGGGTTCGGGTGCAATGTGATATGGATGGTGGCCGAAGGCGGGAACTCTGGCGTTCCAACCCTCAGTTGCTGAAAAAAAAAAAATCAGTTTTATAAAACCTGCTGTACATATATTTCGATATATATTGAAATTTACCTTTATACATCACAGTCAACTTTTAAATGTGCATACATGAACATGCCTCTGACCCACCCTAAAACAACTATATTAGGACCATGCTAATGAAACTTGTACAAGTGCAGTCTGGATGCTGCCATGGTAAATTGCATCTGAAGAGCCCTATTGTGTGCTCCGCATGGCATTAAAGCACATCATTGTAGCACCTCTACTCTGTGCTCTCGGGGTCAAGGAAAGGTGAAAGATGTAATGATATGATTGCTGTTACAATTAAGCAAGTATTTATGTGTTTCACAAATGAAATGAGTGAATCTAGTAAATGCTGCATTATAAAAATCTTTAAGTATTTCCTCTACACAGGGGTGTCAAAGTGGCTTATATTTAAGGCCAAAACTAACACATTATATTCACTGTTCCCTCTAAGCTGCGCGATTGCGCGGCCGCACAAAAGCAAAACTCAGGTTGCACAAAAGTTTTTATCTGCCGCGCAAAAATCATTAATATATTAAACATATTTTTATATATTTAGTTAATGTTACTCACATTCTGCTAATAAAGTTTTAAAGTCTATGTTTTTTGCTCTATCGGTACATAATTTATATAACATAAGATATCTATGGGTTGCGTGTTTTTTACGTCATTTACATGTCAATGTTGAGTCTGTTGACTTCCGTTTCCCGTGTTCTGTTTATTTTTGGAAGATCCGATCCGATCCGATATTTAGTTAATAAATTGTTATTTAAAGCTAGTAAAATGTCGAAACGCAGTTTTGAAGAAAGCGAAAGCGATAAGGGGACGAAAAAGAAAGTCTGCGTAAAATTTAAGGAAGAATGGTTGCAAGAATATGTACAAGCCGACATGCCAGATTCAACCGGTAAGCGACGCACATTTCTGAGAAAATTTTTTAAATATAATCCAGTGACATCTGAAGTTGTCTGTATCATCTGCGAGCGAGCGAATGCCCAGTGCGATTTAGCTTACGGGAAGCGATGGGATGAATGGAAACTTGACTATTTAAAACGTCATTTGCTTCAGAAAGTTCACGAAAAATCTGTTAATACATTACGAAGTCAGCGTCGAGGAACAATTAGGACCTTGTTGAGCGAAACCCGAGAAGACAGAGAGAACAGAATTGAATTGTCTGAAAGAAAATCGGCCGACGTTGAAGAAGTAAAAATTCTTATTGATAATGTCCTTCTTGCAATAAAATTAAATTCCTCAATGCTGTCTGTTCAGGAGATCCATAATCACATAGCAATATATGTTAAAATTCCGGAGACTTGGAGAAGTAAAAATTACGCTTTCGAATTTCTGGAATGCATAAATTATGTGATACAAAAGGAAATGTTCAGTGATTGGCGTAGTTCATCTTTCCACACTCTCATTATTGATGAAAGTACAGACATTTCTGTGAGCAAAATGTTAATTCTTTATGTAAAATTTAGAAAAGCACAGGAGACATCTTACTGTACTATGTTTGCTGGGATTCTGAAGCTTACAGAATGTACAAGTCAAGCTATAGTAGAAGCCATTACGCAATTTTACAAAGAGAACAATCTGGATTTGATGAAAATGATAATGTTTACGTCAGACGGGGCTTCCGTAATGTTAGGAAAACATAACGGTGTTGCTGCAAAACTTAGACAATCTATTCCATATTTACTTGAGCAGCATTGCGTAGCACATAGAGAGGATTTAGGACTTGATGATGCATGGAAACATGTCTATTTAATGAAAGACATTGAAACCCTAATACGAACAGTCTATACTATTTTTAATCGTTCATCTGTAAAGAAATCCCATTTTGAGGAACTCTGCCAGGCTGCAGAACATGATTCAGTTGCATTCAGACCACTACATGAAGTCAGATGGCTTTCTAGACATTTTGCCGTGAGAGCCATGGTCAAGAACTATGATATGTTGATTCAATATTGCAGGGAACAAGTTGAAGAAAGCAATGACCCTATCCACAAGTACTGCTTCGAAAAGTTGACCAAACCAGAGTATCGTGTTGCCATAACTATTTTGAATGAAGTACTAACAGAACTGGCAGAGTTATGTCGACTTCTTCAGAGAAGTAACCTGACAACTATAGAAGCGTTCCAGTTTACCAAAGCCAGAATTAAGAAACTTCGATCACAGTATCTTGGTGAAAACATTCATTTCTCAGCAGAAGTTGATAACTTAATGAAATCATATGCGCTTCCGGTCGACACCACTGCCGTTGTCCATTTTATAGAGAGAGTTTGTGATCACTTTAACAGTAGATTTCCTGACAACGAACTCGGTGATTGGTCTGTTTTTGATAAAGATGCTTTCACTGCTTCTGAAAATTTGAATAATTTCTTATTTGGATAAGACAAATTTGAAAAGTTGGCAGCAAGATATAGCATCTTACTAAACAAGCAAGAAACAGATTTTAAGAAGAACTTGATTGCTCAGTATGTAGACTTTAAATTGATTATTAGTGAGAAGCAGGTAACAGGTGCCCTTAAGAATTTTGATGACATGGTTGCTTACACTAGGCAACAGGAGCAGTTAACTGACTTGTCTCAGCTGCTGGACATTTGTGCTACCTTCCAGGCGTCCAGCGCTGATTGCGAGAGAGGGTTTAGTTTGATGAATCAGATTAAAACAAAGTCAAGAAATCGCTTACAAGTCAACCATCTGGATAACCTTATAAGGATCAAACTTTACTTATCAGGACATACAATTAATTTGAATGAAGTTTATTCTTTCTGGAAGAGCAGCAAAGGACGACGAATTGTTTCTACAGCTGAATGAGCTGATATGTGAATTTTGAAAAATTATATTTGAAATTAATCAATAATAAAAACTAGTTTCTCGAATATTTTCTTCTAGTGTGAATTTGTCTTTCTCTGCATGTTTTATTTTCACCCCAATATTTTGCACAAAAAAAAAATTACAGAGAAAAATTTTGCACATGCGTGTATGCCTTTGCACAAGCACCAGTCAGCCTTAGAGGGAACATTGATTATATTGTATACCCAATACGGACTGGAACATATTAAAAAACACCTACCACCACATTTTCTTTAAAAACAAGACACTTAGGTACCTCTCTGTTCATCACAATCTTAAATTTTGCCTTGCACCTCTCTTGAAACCATCTTACCTCTTTACTAACCTTTCTGAAATGCAGCCACAACATTGGAATCATCATTGACTGAGAAAATTACAATTCATAAAGTTGGGTAAGAGCAGCAGTCCAGACCAAGGAGAGAATTGTAGCTAAAGCAAATTACACCTGTTTACACCTGCATTAACGTGAGTCACGATCAGATGGCACTTGGCCATGTTAAAAATTGGGTGTAAATGCTCTTGTGATGGATAACACAGTCCACATTTGGAGTTGGTTAAAATGGATAGGGACCACATTTAACATGGGCGGAAATGCAAATGAATCTCTTATCCACATACAAAAGTCAAGTCAGCAGAAAAGACAAAAAAAAAATTGCTTTGGGTGGTAGCAACCACAGAAGGGTGGCCATCACTAACACACATGCAAAGTTAAAAAGTAAGCAGATTAACAGCAGCGGCATGATAATCAACTGTCTCTTTCATAAGACTGTCACATCTTTTGCATTATGCTAAAACACAAAAGTTCTTGATATCAGTGTAGTATGTGTGATGTCCTAGTTAAATACCAATTATAAACAATTCATTAAAAAGCAGGATAAAATCAAGCAGAATCTGCCCTTGTCTCCATAGCAGATTTGCTCAATCTCCCTCTATCTCGTCTTGCTCTGCTCACCCATCTCCAAGGTATAATCAATGGACCGAAGATGCCAGGGAACAAAGTCATTCACTGACTCCATGTCTCAGCCACCTTCCTTTGGTGCCGAGCCCAACTGCATCTTCCTGATGCCACTGCTGACATCCACAGGATCTCTAGGAATATCTGATCAATCTTGCTTGCAACTACTTACTCCAATCTGTCCCTGGTGTGCTCTCACAAAGGTTTGTTGCAGGATTTCCCTGACTACTATGTCACCTTCTTTCTGCACTGCCTCCCATCCAATCCTCTTCTTTTCTCTATCTTTGCCAATCCAATCTCCTCTGTATTTTTGTTTTCCTCCTTGCTCACAGACCCCTTTTATCCACAGTGAGTGTAGGTGTGCCAAACTAACCATGAAGTCCTGATGAGGGACATCTGAACAAATTACTTGCGACCATGTCAAATGCAATAAGCCAATCCTCTCATCAAAAATTTCCACAGGCATGTGACTTTTCTCTTACACACCTACACTCACGGGGTTTGTCCTGCCGCACTGTTTTATTTATATTTATTTATCTTTTTAAACTCATACATTGCCACGGATTCCAAATGTGCTTTACCACAGCATGTTATCTTCTTTTCACTTTGTTGTTGGGTTTTTAGAGGCAAATAATTTCCATTTCATCTTACAGGTTAGTGTGCTGTGCTGCACTATACTATGGCAGATGTAAATATAATCCAGCTACATTATATGCAGTTAAAACCTACATATGATCCACGTTAAAAAGGGTCTCTGAGAAAACATTTATCACGAATTGTATGAAACATGGCGAGCGAAGCAAGCGGGGGGTGAACCCCCTAGTATTGTTATATTGTTCTAAGTTCACAGCAACTTAGAACAATTCTACAAAATGAGTGTGACTGCTTGTTAGGAAACTACTACATGAACAAACAAAGGAATTTTTAAAGCAAAGCACAAGATGCTTAGGCGGTAGATTAGGTCTGAAGGCCCCAACTTAATACTTTGCAACATGGGACACCAGTTGAATGCTATTTGTTGTTTTTTCAATTACACTTCATTGTTTCAAGCAATGTCTGTCAATTTAGTTAATAATAATAATAATAATATGCAGTGTGTGAAACTGTGTCAGGTGAAGTAGCTAAGCAAACACTGCTGACACTGAAAACACTCTTTAAAATGCTGATTTAAAAGCCACTATAGTAATAAAAGGAAAAATCCGAAATCATTTAAAAGAAATCAGCTTTTCCTTACTGTAATAAATGATTACTAGGAGTAGCATAAAACAAAAGTAAGTTAGGGATCTCAAGTTCAAGAGTGAACCAAAAAGTGGTCTGGTGCAGAAAGATACTAGGGTGCCTGAGAATCAGTCCTTAAAAGAACTGTTAGTTGAAAAGCAGAGCTGTAAGGAAACAAAATCTATCCGAAAATGTGTTGTGAAGGGGTGTGTTCATTTTAATTATAAAGTTATAAGCTAACCATTCAAATACATGAAAAGGTTGATTTTGGGAGTGATGTTAAAAACAACATTTGTAAAATACAGTAATATTTTTTTGTATGTCTAGTTTAACACAATGCCAAAATTAGTGCATATTAAAGCAACATTTCATTGAATACCAGTTTTTGCCTTCAGATAAGAGTTTTTTTTATTTATTATATATACAAATATATTCAATTAGTGCAATTCAATGTGAGCCATGCATGCTCCCAACAAATCTGACATCCCTAAAAGACAAACATATAGGTAGATGAAACAAGCAGGAGCCAGAATAATAAACAAGCAATACTATATTTACTCAACAAAAAACTGTTCCCAAAAGTGAAGCCAATTGCATGTTTAACTGATAAGACTGATAGAAATGCTGGACTTGTCATGTCAGCAGTCCAAACAGTTGACATTTATATTAAATTTTCACAGGGTGGACTATAATCATTTTAAAGTTCTCCATGTAGTTGTAATATTATTGTCTCTTGGTTATTGTTGACCTTGTCCTTTTGTTATGTCTAAATTAGATGACAGACTTTAGCGTCAGCAATGGGAAACAAATACTAGATCTTAAGCACAATAATAAAATGTAAAGCATGGTTAATCTGGGAGATGCTAAAGTGAGGCCTGTCTTAATGTCAGTCTAGTATGGACAGCATCAGCTGCTCTGCTTTCTTTAATGTACAGCAGGTTTTTTAGTCAGGTCTTCCTCTGCTGTCAGCACACATTGTGAGTGGAGGTCACTATATTACACTATATAGTACCTATAAAAAGTATTCACCCGTTTTGGAAGCTTTCACATTTTATTACATAGAAAACTGAATCACACACTGAATTTAAATGGACCTCTTTTGACACTGCCCGACAGAAAAAGACCCCTTAATGTCAAAGTGAAAACATGCCTCTGCTAAGTGATCTAAATTAATTATAAACATATAATACATTATCTATAAGGTCCAACTAGTGGGGACTCAATATCATGGCCTAACCTACACAATGAAAACAAAGAGAACACTCCAAGCAGCTCTGTGAAAAGGTGAAAAGTCAGTATGGAAGTAAGGCAGTATCTAAACTGAAGAATATCCCCTGGAGTCCAGTTAAATAAACCATTAAGAAACTAAAAGAGTACTACAAAGTTGTAAACATGCCTAGAGTAGGCTATCCCTTAAAACTGAGTGTTTTGTTCATGCAAAAAGATTAGTGAGGGAGGCAACTAATCTAGACTAAAACTAGAAGTCAAATAAAGTCTAAAAATGCAGACGTAGAGCAAGAAGGTCAGAATATTGGTGGAAAGAACATGCACTCCCAAAATGCTTTATGATGGTGTTTTAATAAATCTTTACCTATTTTTCTAAGAGTTACAGGGAGATTACTAGGTCTATGATAACTAATTAACATTGCTGATAATAATGTATGAAAAAAGAATTAGCAACAAATTTTGATTTTAATTAGTTGCCTTATTACGTATTATATTCATCACTTCAATGACAAAAGTAACGTTAATCACATTTTGAGATTTTGCAAAGACGGACAGTGCAAATCGAAGACCAAAGGACTCAAAAATATGTAGTCATTTCAGCATCACTTCTTTTAACAGACCAGTGGCTCACTTGACATGGAAGCCTAAATGTAATGTGGGAGAAAGACTCTCACTCACACTTGAAGATAATACAGCAGGACTCTCAATACCATGTTCCTCAGTTTCCTCTAGCAGTTAAAGCATCTTAACTGACAGTATAGAATGGAAGTTATTAATACTATTTAAAACTTCTGTATTATGTATTAGGGAAAGGGAGAACAGGTGGTAAAGAACCCGGCAGAACTGGCTGGCACATGTTTTCAGCACCCTGGGGCTGATTCTATCTGACCCTGAATCCTTGTATATGCAGTTTTCCCAGTTCTCTCTTCCCTTGATCAGCAGAGCCACAAAATCCATGGACTAGAGTGGGGTTGTAGACCACAGGCAGGCTGTGAAGGGCGTGTACATGGCAGTTGGAATTCCTGAACCTTCCTTAGCTTGCACACAGCGGCTAGCAGTATTGAGGGAAGGCTAGACTGACAAGAATGACTCAAACCTGTTGAAGAACTGCTTCAGTTCATTAACTCTGCTCTTGTTACTTCCTCTGCATGGTTTAACAGCCTGCTTGCAGCCAGTGATAGTCCTCATCCTGTTCCAAACTTCCTTAATGTTGTTTTGTTTTAACTTGTGCTCAAGTTTCTCTGTAGTGGGCTTTCCCTCAGAGCTCCTCCTTCAGTTCTGACTGCACCCACTTGATTTCATCAGGATAAACTGTACACTTGTGTGCTAAACAATTCAATCCCCTTGAAGTTTCCTGCATGACAAAAGATTTGTACACATTTTTATCCATTCGGTATTTTAATGTGATCTGTTATGCTGTAACAATACATTTTCAAAGTCAAAATAAACCAGGAAATATGCGGTATGTCCAGTGGTGTTACTGTGATGTCTGGGTGGGCATTTGGGTATTTAGGAAGGGCAGCTGAAAGCCAAAATAAGCTAAAAACATTATTTTTACAGATTTTTCTTTGGATGGCCGGCTGACTCTTTTGGGTTGGCACTGACCTGCCCATAGCCATATCTCTAGAGACATCTGAATTTGTGAAAAGAAAGAGCAGGGGTTCCTTTGTTCATATTAAAATGCTTCTGGTTTTCATTCACTCTTGTATTGCTTTCTTCCATACATTATGTATCACTACAAATTGGTCTATTCCTTTCAAACATTCATTTTTATGTCAACAGAACAGAGTACAATATAGTTTATTTACGTTTTGCCATGGTGTCAATAAAAGGAGTCTGGTAATATCATATCAGAAACGAAGCATTTTTGTAGTTTAAGAGGTGTCTTGTGGATATTTAACATGGATTAACTCAGCCCTGCTCATGTTTCTTGCTTGCATACAGACATATGCCAGTGAAAGAAAACTTATGACTCTCAGTTATTATTGCAGCTCTTCAGTTTGTGAGTTACAGTAATCTGTCATTTCACAGACATATGAAATGCTGATGTCAATGGACACTTTTGTTTCATTTGTACTGTGTTCATTTTGCACTGTAGTGCGCTGACTCTTTGTAAAGGTAGTCATGTCTGTGTCTACTACCTGTGCTTCATATTATTTCACTATTACTTCACTTCTGAACATCTGATAACTGCAGCCCTCATACCTCAAGGTGTGTTAAAAAATGATATATTTTTTTAAAAACAAAGCTGTTGATATAGGCTCCTGTTTCCCATGATTTCATTACGGGGAAAATATATTAAGAAATAAATGGATGACATGCAAATACCTGTCCTCCTTTCTAAAAACACAACTGATTTATCTTTTAGTGTCATCATATGTTCCCTAAATGTATAAAGGCATATTCTTATGCTTACTGCACCTTCTATGGCATCAATTATTCTGAAGGACATTATTATATACTTTATAAAGCACCTTGTGAGGGTGTGCTCTATAAATGGTGCAATGTAAAAAAGACTGAATGAGTTTTAAAGTTAGTTTGATGTTAATAAATAGCTTTAATTAATATTTGATAGCAATGTCATAAGATTCACTGCATGATCTCATATTTTTGTTCAGTCCAAGATAAATTCTGCTTCCTTTAAATATACTTTAAATGTACTTTCTCCTTCTGTACTGCAACATCTGAATTGTTAATTGCCATACTACCATACAGAAAAAGAAGTATCACACAACAGATAATCTACAGATAAACTGAACCATTCTGGTCACTTCCTAATTATTTGTTGTCCTACAAAAAAAATATTCACCCACCATATAAATGGTAAGAGGTTAATCTGTGACAGTGTTCTGTACAGCTCACACAATGTAATATGACAACATTAAAAAGATTATAAAATAAGATCATGTCTGTATGTTATGAACAAACTGTATTAAGTAGTTATATATGTACTGTAATTTTCAGTAAGAATACTCACATTTACAGTATGGTTTGCTCACAAAGGGAGGAGCAAGGAGCCTTTTTACAGAATGATATAGTCTTCCATAAAACACCTGCAATTGTGTCCTATTTCTAAAAGCATATATCTAGAAACTGCATTGGAATTAGTCTGTACAAAAATAGAAATATTACATTAAATCCTGTTTCTAAATTACAAAATTATCATGAAGCTATGAAAGAAGAAGATCAATCAAAAATATAAAAAACAATCTGAGAGATTAAAATCATGAAGAAAATATATAGTAACTACAAATCAGTATCTGGAAATTGCAAACCTTAAGCAAATAATTAATTAATAATTGACTGGCCACTTTAATAGGTGCTCATACTCATTAATGCAAATAGTTTGTTCCTCCAAACAGCTGAAAATACAGCTGCAACTCCATGTGTATAGCATGAAGACAAAGGTCCCAAGTGAGAAGGAAATTAAGGTGCATTGGGAAGAAATATGTATAATTCCCACTATTATTACAGGGTTCCAGATCTGTGCAACACATGTTTAGGCTGTGAGGAGCTACCAGAAGACCAATAAAAACCTTCCAGGTTAGAAAGAGGCAGCAGATTACCAGATGGGATATGTAAGACCATGCTACTGAAACAGAATAAAATGGTCAATTAAATGCTTTTCAGGGCTCTGGGGTGCAGAGGACACCAGCAATAGACAAAGCAGTTTTGGGGCAGGGTAAAAATAAATGTGACACACAGACAGTGTTTCCCTGCTCGCCAATTAGGCAAAGAATAATGGCAAAGAAGAAGTTTAAAGGGATAGAAAGAAAAATATAAAATTACAGAAGGGTAGAGGTTGATGGTATTAAGTGTTAAGGAAGTTACTTCCCTAAACAGAGAAATAAAAAATAAATTAAGGCCTATAGGGGCAGTAAGGATTTTGTTTACTTTGTATTTATTTTGAGGCTCTGTCTTCACCCTTTGCTTAAATACTTATGGGATTAGTCATGGTATAAATTTTACATTTCTAAGAATTTTGACCCATATGCAAATAATTGTTTTGAATTAAACCCCAAACAAAAATGCCAAATAAATACATTAAGATTCTACATTACGTATAAATTAATATGTTGTAAAAGGGGACCAACCCTAGAAGGAATGCCAGTACTGTACTCTGAAAACACATTCAAACATACAGTGAGACAGACACTTAATCATACTGAGCTAATCAGGATAAAACTTAAAGGTCCCAGCGGCTTGAAATACTTTTCAAATGCAATAGTTATATTTCACAAGCACATTTTATATACTTAAGGGGACAACTGTAGTAAATGTAATGTAATATTGTGTTAACATTCCAATTTAAAAAACATGAAGTAAGAATTTTAGCAAAAGAAGATTAGATATACTGTATATGGAGGTATCCTTGCTCTAAAGGGTATGTTTAAGACAGATTGCATAGAATGCAAGTTACTTCCCTGCAGGTGGTCTACCAGTTTCTTACCTCTTAGGGGAATGGGTACGGCGAGGAGGGGATTGGGACCGTTCTGTGGCCTCAGTGACCTTACTCTTGTCAGGCTGTGCGGGCTCTGTCCTATGGGGATGTCTGCGTCCATAACGAGGATCCTGAGTGGCTGGATGAACGCGGAATAGGTACTCATATTCTGGCAAAATCTCTTCAAGAGCATCATAAGATGGAAGGTCAAATGTTCCCCTCTGCAGCTGCAGGATAATAAACAAGTCATTCTATTAGTATTGTGTAAAACAGGCCTTGTATTTAAAACAAGGATTTCATTGCAAAGGTCCCCAAAGTAAATTAATGCACACTAGCACATCTCCTAAGGCTACCCTACTTGTCTATATTCAACCAGTTTCACATACATTTAAATAAAGAGTGCTTTTAAGATCCAAGAGCTAGGAAACAACAGCGATATATACTGCTTTGTGGATCTGTCACCTATTGGCATTCTTCAAAACACTATTTTGTACCCTAACTATACCAATTTACCTACTAAATAATCAAGTCACTATTGAGATAGTATTAGTTTACATTTGGCATTTGGGGTGTTTGCCTGTCTACTGTGATTCAAATCATTTGGATTAAAAAATTGAAAATACCAAAAATAATATAAAAAATATTTTTAAAGTCTTGGCAGCCAGGTAAGGCAAGAAAGACGCTAAATAAGAGAAGTAGTGAGAGAAGGCAGCAAAACTAAGAGGCTGGTATGTCCATGACAGTAAAGTGTGAGACACCACACTTACCAAGCATGTAAGAATGCTGGGAAATAAAGACAAAATTCTCAGACAGCATACTAGAAATACTGTGAATTGTGCTCACTTATCAAACTCATTGATAGGTGACAAATAACACCACTTACTAGCCACCTTGAATGATACAGACAAGCAAAGACTATCCTGGAAGAAATATACAGACCAATGAAGGTGTCAGATCCTCTAAACAGATTAATCTATATCACATATCACTGTTTCAGATGCATGGGCATGACTGGAGTTGAAGGCATCTAAGGCTATGTCCACACAATTACATTTTCATTAACAAGAGGAGTTTTTATGCTAAAACGATCTCTGTCACCACTAAAATGACTGAAAACGCAGATGATGTAGCCTCTCACCTACAGTGGGGATATACACATCGGCAGAAAACTTCCTGAAGGAATGGTAAAGCTTACCAGCCTTGGGATTTATGGCAGAACTGTGACCAGCAAATTATATGCCTTTTGCAGATGTATACAACATTCAAAGTGTACAAAACACTATTTAGATGCATACAAGTAAGCAACAAAGCAAGCACCATGGAAAGCAGCTCCTCTATGTCCACTATGTTGGAACATAGTTTTTTTTTTTTTCTGTTAAGGGTGACCAGTTAAAAAATGAGTTGTTTTAATAAGTAGAATGCATTTGGGAAAGTTCCACAAAATAAGTAATAACCAATCACAGTGAAAATAGAGTGTGTGTTATCAAAACTCTAAATTTTCAGTCATCTCCACTGCAACAACGAGCCACAATTTTCAAAAAAATACGGCTCTAGAGAGTGTTTTCAAGAGTCTCCAATTTGAGGGGTTAAAACCTCTAGGGTAGTGTGGACAAAAGGGCAAAATGGAGAATAATGTCTCACATTATTAAACGAAAACGTAGCAGTGTGGATGTAACCTAACTCTCTGAAAACAATAATTACCTTATCCATTAACTGCTTCTTGTCCTAATTCCAAAATTCCACATAATCAAAGGGTCAAGATAAACATGCAAGGATTAACAAATGAGCAAATTATCATGTAACTAGTTTTTAGTTTGTAATGAATCTAGTTTTTAGGGGTGTAACATGCCAAAAACACATTCCCTCAGAGATGTCCACAATAGCTCACTCTAAACATAGGACTTTTCCAGACAAATAAGCCCTTAACAGTGGCACACCGAGTCCAGCATGGTGCAGGGACAGTGCATTGGTAGCAGTGATCTGTGTAATTGTCAATTAAAAAAAAAAAACTTTTAGTTCTGCATGTACTGTTAAGTAAATAATATTTATACCCTTTTCCATCCCCAACCTGAGCCTCTGAACATTTGAGGTATGAACACTAGTCGTTGCGCACCAGATCCCATTGTTTCAAAATATCTATAGTAAAAAACTAGATTAAAACTAAACATATACTTTATTTCTAGGTATCTGTTATTGGATTGCACAGACCACCATCCCGTAAATGACCAGTGAACCATCCACCACATTTGGTCCTCACTTTATAACCAGTGCTGCTGTGATAATCACTGGCCCCCTATATCCCTAACCTGGGCAGATTAAATTTAACCCTCATGCATGCAAGATTAAATGTATAACTGTGACTTTTGTTTAGTCCACGTCACTTGGTTGCAAACTATGCACGTCCTTAACTTATCCTAGCCGTCACATGATGAAACGGACCACACCAGGAAATACTGTAGCAAAAAAATGCAATGGTCATTGCAAAATAACACAATAACATTATTTTTTTAAGTGATGGGAATAAGCTTTTGTAGAATTCCACTATGATGGCATCTTCAGTTTGTAGGAGTAAACAAAAACATCTGGAGGATAACCTATGTGCACAGGGCAAACTTGTTTAACTTCTTGAGGAACACAGCTTCTTTAGATCATTTTATGATGATACCACCCAGCAAATCAAAACATTAATGAAGTAAAAGAAAACAGAATGGAAAATGACAATCACTTACAGCTTAAACATATGCTACTAAAACCTTGTGCTGTGATACAGTAGGTCAGCCTGGTTGAAAGTCAGAAAAACATCCAGGCAAGTGGATATACAGACGGTCAGTTCGGCAGTCAAGAAAGGGACAGATGGAATTGCCACAGAAGTCTGAAGCAAGTTTCTCCAATCAGTCAAGTGGGCAAAATGAGACCAGATGCAAAGAGAACTAGTGTGATAGACACACAAACATACAGATTAATACCTATATGGATCTCTGGCTTTTTTTTTTTAATTCTAAACAAGCTTATAACCAGACAGAAGGTGGGCCATTCTGACAGAACCAAATGCATAAGACCTAGTGGAGAGTCAGACTAAAAGATGTCATGATTGTTTTTGTTTTTTTTTTTGAGAGAATCAATGTCCAGCCAGGCAGGCAAAACATAATTGGACAGCTAGCCTAATGACCAAGTTCTGTAGGTATAAGAAGGCAAACGAGCAGATCGAGTTAACCAAGCAGTCAGCTGATTAGCACAAAGAATTAACTCAGAAGAACTCATGGTATACTCTCGTTACTTTCTCTGGCCTATTTTTCAGGAAAAAAAAACACAAAGTGACTGACATTGAGAAAAGATCTTTGTTGGCTACTGTCTCTCCTGTACTCACTGTGCCGGTGTGCGGCCTGTAGTAGTCGGTCATTTCTCTCCTTTATACGGACTCATAAATCCCTACGAGCCGCAGTCCAGTCGCGCTTGGCGCTTCCGGAGCCGCCCCTCCGGACAGGTGCTCCAAAGTGACAGTGGTTACCGGCCCGCGCTCTGTATCTCCTTCTCTCTAAAGTCAACAACCTCTCCCAGCTGAGTAAACGGAGTGAGCCCTGCCCTCGTGGGCTTGTCCGGACCCGGCACACAGGCTTGCACCGCAGCACGCCAACCGTACCTTTGTGGTTGCCGGTCGGTTCGGAGACTTTCTAATGGTGAGCATAGTGAACCGTCAATGAGGGCGTCGTATGTGACTGCGGACACGACGTGAGTCACCCTGGTGGCGTTACCCGCTCTCCCATTGCGCGCCTTTCACAACCTGCGCCGCTCGCCACCGTTGCTACAACACGACACCTTGCTTAGCAACCGGACAGGGCCGAGTGGGCGGGGCCAAAGGGATAGTTGAAAGGGGTTTGAGCAGAACCCGATTTAAAAGTCGCATATCGGCAGTGGGGCAATCAGTGGAATAAATACATAAATATTCTGACAAAAACGAGAGAGACAAAACGACGCCTCCACCGCCGCCTCTTTTCACACCGTCATTTTGGCAACAAATGAGTCCAGCTCGAGTACTGTGTTTGTGGGATTTGTGCGTTCTTTTTTTCGGGTCATTTCTTTTCCCTTCAATCACAACGACGTGCTTCTTAGGTTAGTCGGTGACATCCACAAGTGACCGGGGGTGTGTTTGTGAGTGTTCATTTGTTAGAAGCACCTGCAGTTCAGAACAGCTAATCCACATGAAACTAAGCATGCTGTACTTGGATGGGAGACCATCTAGAAAAAGCTTGGGTTGTATGGAGGAGGTGTGAGCGCATACCCTGTGGTCTGTATACGGATCCCTGTCCACTGACACGAACACTGTATTGTAAATATGACGCTGCCTCACAGATAAGATGTCAAACCGAGGTCCCGACTCTCTGTGGTCATTAAAGATCCCTGGATATCTTTATAAAAATAGTAGGGTTTATCCCAATATCCGGGCGAAATTGGCCATCATTCTAGCCCCAAAATCATACACTTCTCCTTACTGTCTAAGAATCATTCTCTCTCCATCACCACCTAAAAGCTAGCGTGTGGTGAGCATACTGGCACAATAATGGCTGCCATCACATCATCCATGTGGGTGCTACACATCGATGCTAGCTGAAGTGGTTCCCCTTTGTCTATGTAAAGCTCTTTGAGTATAAATATGAAAAAAAAAAAATATTCATTGCAATGGAATGGAATCCCATCCAGCCAGCTTGGGGTCATTCTTGAACTGAATTGAGAATGCACAGTCAATTTCAATTCACTTCCTGGAATATGAATTACAACTGGATTTGGACCCAGCTCATGAGGAAAAGAACTGGAATGAAAGGAAACTGAACTGTATTAAACTTTAGAAAATTCCACTTCTGAGATAATTTGTCTTGATTTGTTAAATATTGCATATCAAATATAAAAATACAAACATGTCTCTATTTTCTCTCTCTCTCCTGAGCTTCTGTAAAGTTTTAATTTGCCCTGGAGAGTAATAATAATAATAATAATAAATTTTATTTTCATAGCACCTTTCCCATTTGCTCAAGATGTATCGCTCTGTCTATCCATCTATTATATAGTTCTTTTCAGTTCTATCTATCTATCTATCTATCTATCTATCTATCTATCTATCTATCTATCTATCTATCT
>JANRMT010062827.1:31355328-31379735 GCA_026402145.1 Polypterus bichir lapradei | reverse complement strand
TCTATCTATCTATCTATCTATCTATCTATCTATCTATCTATCTATCTGTCTGTCTAATACATTCAAGAATAATGCAGTTAAACATCGTTTCTGATCCACCTCCATCTTTTTCTGATTTCTAAACTCTTCCATTCAGTTTGAATTATGTTCAGATTTATATTATGTAGGACTTAATTAATATATTACCAAGCAGTAATGCCATTTTACTTTCACTTCAATTCAATTCTTTATTGTCATGAGTACAAGTACCATGTACAATGAAATGCTTGCTTGCATGTACACCCGCAGACAGTGAACATAGACAAAAAAAAAACACACACACAATAAATACATGAATACAAATAAGAAAATAAATAAAACCAGAATACTAGGAATAAATAGAGAGGGTGGCAGAAGTATATGTGCAGGTAGCAGTGGAGGTGACACAAGGTTACTGATTGTTCATGAGTCTGATTGCAGTTGGGTAGAATCTGCATAGGGTTGTGGGGGACATCCGGGCCTTACTCAGTCTCCTGAGGAAGCAGAGGCATTGTTGGGCTTTCTTGACTACTGCTGCAGTGTGACTTCACCATTTAAGGTCATCAGTGAGGGTGACTCCGAGGAACCTAAAGCTGCTGACCTGCTTCACAGCCTCACCTCCAATGTAGATGGGGCTGTGCTCTGGTGCCTGTTTGTGGAAATCCACAATCATCACCTTAGTTTTGCTAGGTGAGGTTGTTGTCCTGACACCATTCTGACAGGAGTCTGACCTCCTCCCTGTAGGCCGCCTCATCGTCCTCGCTGATCAGACCTATTACAGTTGGGTCGTCAGCAATACCACTAATGGGAGCAGCCGAAAGAAGAAGAGTATAAGCCCAGAAGTCCTCAAAAGTCAAGGGGATGGAAGCCTCGAAGTACTTCCGGGCTGAAGAAAACTCAAGCCCTTCATCTGACCCGGAAGTGCTGGCAAGCCACGTGGGAGAAAGAATGGAAACACTTCCGGGTCAAGGACTATATAAAGGACTGTTGGGAACCCACCAAGCTGAGCTGGAGTTGGGAGGTAGTTGACAGAGCTTGCTGGGAGGTGTGGAGGAAAGGATTGAGAATAATTGTTATATTTATTAATATTACTAGACATTAAGCCCGTTACAATAAAGGGCGCTAGAACAGTAGTGCATAAACATTAGTAGGAACAGTCTATATTAAATGGCAAGGGACCTTGTATGTAGCTGTAATATACGTCACTGTATTGTGTGCCTTTAATTTTCTCTCTCAGTAATACTGGTTTGTATTTCCGTAAAATGCCTGTAATTTTGTATGACAGTAATACAGTGGAACCTCGGCTCACGACCATAATTCGTTCCAAAACTCTGGTTCTAACCCGATTTGGTCGTGAACCGAAGTAATTTCCCCCCATAGGATTGTATGTAAATACAATTAATCCATTCCAGACTGTATGAACTGTATGTAAATATATTTTTTTTTACGTTTTTAAGCACAAATATAGTTAATTATACCACTGAATGCACAGCGTAATAGTAAACTAAAAGTAAAAACATTGAATAACACTAAGAAAACCTTGAACAACTGAGAAAACTAAGACTGGAAGAGTTTGCGCTATAGCCTTACAACCCGCTCGCTAAAAACACCTTTTTTAATGAGTTTTAAGCACAGGGGAAAAAAAATGAACAGTTGAAAAATTAATAAACAACCAAGAAAAGTAACACTGCAACAATGCACGCGCACACCTGTGTGTGTGTGTGTGCGAAGCGCGTGCGCCTGTGTGTGTGCGTCCCGCGCGCGCCTGTGTGTGTGTGTGTGTGTGCGTCCCGCGCGCGCCTGTGTGCGTGTGTGGGCGTCCCGCGCGCGCCTGTGTTTGTGTGTGTGTGCGTGCGTGTGTCTGTCGCATGGGCGCCTGTGTGTGTGCGTGTGTCTGTCGTGCACTCGTCTGTGTGTGCGTGTCTGTCTCTCATGCGCCTATGTGTGTGTCTGCACAGGAACAGACTGAACACGTGCCGTCTGACCCCGCGCATGCGCACTTCACCAGAAGACACACACGGACACTGGACGCACACAGGGCTTTTATTAAAGAGGATTGTTTGCCTGTGCATGGTGGTTAGGGTGCTTAGAGGCACTATTACAGAAAAAGGAAGAATTAAAGCATCTAAAAAGTAAAAATCCCCCAGTCTCCCTACAGTGTCTCCTGGCGGCATCCACGGTACCCAGCAGGGCTGTGAAGCCAAACTTCAGATCCCATGGTGCCCTGCAGCAATCCGGGGCACCAACTAAGCTGCATTGAAACCGCCATTTAGCATCCTGTGGGAGGCAGTGTCCCAAATTACCTGCCTTCCCCCATCCTTCCAATCTTTGGCGTCCTGGCCGGGATGAGCTGCCGGCCATCCATCACAATGGATAATAATTTAATCTTGTAAAAGACTTTGAGTGTGTGTGTGTGTGTGTGCCAATGAGTCCTCAAACAGAATGGCACCATGTCCAGGGCTGTGCCCAGTGTTCTAAGGAGAGACTTTGACCTCTTACAACACAACACTAAATTCAATTAACTGGCTGCAAGATGTCAGGTTATGTTAATTGCTTTGTAAAGTCAGTCAGTCATTACCCAATCCGCTATATCCTAACACAGGGTCACGGGGTCTGCTGGAGCCAGTCCCAGCCAACACAGGGTGCAAGGCAGGAACAAATCCCAGGCAGGGCACACACACACCAAGCACACACTAGGGACAATTTAGGATCAGCAATGCACCTAACCTGCATGTCTTTGGACTTTGGGAGGAAACCGGAGCACCTGGAGGAAACCCATACAGACACAGGGAGAACATGCAAACTCCACGCAGGGAGGACCCGGGAAGTGAACCCAGGGCTTCTTGCTTTGTTAAGTATCTTGTGATATTGCTTACTATGAAGAAACGATTGGTCAGTTGATTGACAATCACACAGACACACAAGCACACACATTTTTATCTGCAAAGTTCTCAGAGATGGTGCTTGCTGTGAAAGGTGATGTATATAATAATGATGAATACTGATTGATGTGTGTAACCACTTGGATGGCTGCTGCGTCACTGCTTTTTTGGTAGAATTGTATTGCTCTAGTAAAGGTAATTTCTGAAAAAGCAAAGCATTGAAATGCTTAGAAACACCATGTTGCATTACTTGTGTGTCTCTGTACATCTATTAATGTCGTTCCTCTTGGTGGCTTACAGGTTTTGCTACAGAAGTCCAGTCCTGCACCTGGGTTGCTTTAAATCATGCCAAGCAACCAGGACATTAACAAGTGAAGGATATGTCTGATACCAGAGTCTGTTATGACTCCAGTGCAGAGGTCCCTTCATGACAGCCAGGTGAATGAGGACTCAGGCCAAGGGGAAATGGTGAAAAGCAGCCATACTTTAGAAGCCTCTTACTTGGGATAGCTGCTTCAGTTGTCTGCTTTACTACCAGTAGCTAAAATGTGTGACATCAGATTTCAAGGTACTTTGCCAGACTGCTAACTGGTAAATATCTGCTTTAGAGTGTCCCATAGGCTTCTGAGGAAATCTGTGGAGATTTGTGTGTATTATGTTTATTCACCTCAATTATGATTGCCTCACCGTCACATTGTCACAGCTTCATCTGTGCCTCCACTCAGAGAGGCTGCAGAAGAGCAGGAAGAAGACATGTTTGTAGAACAGTGGTCAGCAACTTTTTGCATTACAGAACATCAGTCTAGTAATAGTAATGTTGGTTTCTAAGGTCAAGGGGCAACTTGAGATGAGTGTTTTTTCAAACAGACTGTGACCCAAATTGCTCTTGTGACTTCTTTAACATCATACAGATGTTTCTGCAAAAATGGACCTACCCTGATGAGGCAGAGCTAGTGAGGGTGGTGCTTGGTGATGATTCTAACCTGCTCTACTCGAGCATTATAAGGTGGAATGTGACATAAGGCATACTGAGAGTGAACACTGGGAGTGGACCTTGTTTGTAAGTTTAGCCTGCTGAGGCAGGACTGTTTGATGAAGGTTTAGCTTGGTGGTTGGTCTGGCCTGCCTGTGTAGAGCCTGGTGGGATAGAGGTGGTTGTGATCTACTAAGTCTACATCACTGGTCTCAAACTCCCGTCCTGGAGGGCTGCAGTGGCTGTAGGTTTTCATTCTAACCATTTTCTTAACTAGTGACCTTTTTTGCTGCTAACTAACTTGTTCTGAATTAATTTTAATTTACTTGCTTTTGAAGACTCAGACCCCTAAATTGTTTCTTTTTCCTTAATTAGCAGCCAAACAATAACGAGATGCAAAATGAGCTAAAACATGACCAGAAAAATGTGTCCATCATACAATATATGAACATAAACATAAAGAAAGATGAAGGTCTCAGAAATGTTGATCTGCTCAGGTCCACAAAACATTTTAATGGAGCTCTTAGAAAAGAGAAAATCAACAATTTCGGAAATGTATGCTATTGCACAATGAGAGCAGCAACAAGCCATAGAATTAAAGAATGGATTTAATTAACAACAAGAATCAGCTCCTAATTAAGCAACTGGTTGGAGTGAAATTGGGTGGAGTCTGAGGCCCTGACTTAGTTGGATGTCTGTTGGCTCACTCACTTCACATTTCATTTCTGTTTGGGTGCCATTTAAGGAAAGAAATGAAGCAATTTAAAGCAACAATTCCTAAAAAAACAAGTCAATTAAAATGAAAGGAAAAGAAGTTAATTAACAGCAAAAACTGGTCACCAATTAAGAAAAGGGTTAGAATGAAAAATTGCAGCCACTGTGGTCCTCCAGGACCAGAGTTTGAGGCCACTGGTCTACATGGACAGACCTGGTGGGAGTAAGCTTGGGAGTCATATTAGGTTAGGAGAAACTTAATCATGTGGATTCTTTGTACTCAATCTCTTTATATAATTTTAATCTTTATTCAATTTATTCATTTCATTCTTTCCTTTTACTGCTATTAATTATTGCAACAAATCATTTGTACCATGACATTCACTAGACAATGTCCATGACAATGACCCATGTGAATATAAGAATGGCCAAGTCAAATATTTTACATGTAAATTTTAGTGCTGTAAGACCAGGCCACGGATTATCAATCTGTTACTATGGAATGGTCTATTGAGAGCAGAAGTTGGTGGTGCCTTGGTTTAATGAAATGGGACCTGATAGGGTGGAGGTTGGGATGAGCCAGTCCTTCTCACACATGGCTGGTTAGTGAGATTTACCCGCTGGGGTAGGGCTGGTGAAGATGAAGCATGAAGATTCTGGTTGGCTGAGATTTTTTTTGGCGAGGTGGATAGAAGTGCTGGGTGCGGAGGTTGTTATTGGGGTTAGTCCACTTGGATAGGGCTGGTGGAATGAATGAAGCTTAAAAGTAGGCTTGATCATAGCTAGTAAAAGTGCTGCTTGATGGTGTGTGTGTGTGTGTGGCCTGCTGGGGTAGAGTTTGGGATGAGCTCCCATGCTCAGGCTTGGGACTGGCAGGAGTGAAGGTGTAGTGGGATTAGTTTGGAGTTTAGTTGATAGGTAAAGCATATTAGAGTAAGGCCTGGTTGGACAAAAATCAAGATGAGAAAGGCCCAAATGGTTGTGGCTGTGTGAGATATTGCTTGTTACTGTATTAGGCTTAGCTTATTTGGGCAGGACTGCTGAATGTGGACCTTGGAAGGTGCTTTGACTAGAACTAGTCAGAAGGGAGCTTAGTGGCTTAGAGCTTGGTATGAATCTGCTGTATCTGTGGCAGTGGTGGCAGAGGTGAAACTTTTTAGTGGGCTTCACTTAGGAAGGCTAGATCTTGGTGGTTGGTCTGCACTGACTGCTACAGGGTCTAGCAGGTTTTTAGTGGGCAGTGTTTCTTAGAGGACAGATTTTCAGGGAACAGCATGAGTTGGCAGGAATTTTAGGGGCAGTGATAATGTGTTTATTGTTATTATATGTGCTGCATATGCTGGTGTCCCGTTCATCAAGCCTTTTTATGCACTGAATTCACTATCACTGACTCCCATGTTGGTGACATCACTAGTGCATTTTAGGGATTGAGAAGAGCTGTGTCAACATCCATTCAAGTGGCAAAAGAGGGTGCAGATCAGTCAAATTGCATGTTGGGTTGGCTGCTTGGTGGAAGCTGCAGAGGTCACGTGCATGGCTCTGTTCATTCTGTTTCTAAGGCCTAAGAGCAGGTGCTCCTGGGGTCTGGCAATCTGCTAATGAAGAGGGGCATGAGTACTGTGCAGGTCTTGCTATGGCAACAGATGTTTCCTGTGGCTTCATCTGTATTCTTCTTATGTTCAAAGGAAAGGCACAAATATCTTTTTGGGAGTGACTCACCTCCACATTTACTCTACTTCTCTCCTGGGTGCTGATCTTCTGACACAACATATGAGGGGTAGGGGAGTGCATCAGCAGCAATGAAGCAACTTAACAGTGAGATGTGGCTATCTATATCTTCGTGACCAGGGAATATTTAAATTCTTAAGCCAGCAAATAATAAGAATTGCAAGAAAAAGCATCCTAGTAGAGTTTCATGGTGTATTGGGATCCAGATCTTGGTGTATGGTGTTATTATCATCTGGCTATAAAATAATCTGGGCCTTTGGTTGTCCCTCCAGTGCTAAGCCTACTGCCAGGTTCTTAGCTACACACAACTGAGAACTAAAGCCTTCCTGTTTAAGCTTATATTGAAGTGTGCTAGAATAATAACTACTATTAAAAGTGCTTTATAAAATGCAAGATAATAGTATTAGCAACCCATTGCACTTCTGTAAACCCTTCCTTGAAGACCTTGTTTCGTAAACCATGTTATGACACCTTTCCTTAATGCTCACATGCTATATGATTGCTTTCTGGTGCTAATTATTAGAGTTTAGAAAGTGAGATTTAATAATACAGGCAGCATTCCTCCTATTCTGACAATTCTTTCTGTAATCTCAGAAAATGGCTGGATATTTCATTTGTCACTCTTGGAAGTGTGCTTTCCTTTGCTAAGCCCACTTTTAACAGTGTGTTCTTTGAAGGGCACCATATCAAAAAGACATACTGATAGATTGGGATAAAAGGTGGTCAATAAGGGTTTTCTATGACATTTCAAGTGGTGATGATGATGGTGGTGGTGTATGTTGTGACGAGAAATTTTGCATACAAGTTGATAAATATTTTGTATATCTTTATTTGTAACTTAGACAAGCAAAGTAATATTAGTGTTACATTATTGATAATAACAGAAATGGTTTGATGGTTAAGAACCCCGTTTCCCCCTTTTAGAAATGAGTCTTTGTAATTTTATGACAGGGTTAGGGTAAGTGCCTCAAACAAGTTTAGCCAATATTTCTCTGCTAAAGTCTCTCAATCAACCCCCACAGGAAAGCCAGACTGCCTACCTGGAAAGCTTCACCTTAACACATGGTTTGGAGGGCAGGTCCCCCCATTGGTCTGAAGTATGGCTGTTTGGAAATGGCTTGTATCAGAAGCCTTAAAGAACCATGACACCCTATTGGCTCTAGGGGTTGGACAGAAAACCTATAAATTTGCTTGCTTTACCTCATCTTCTCTCTCTCTTACCAAACTGATGAAAGACCATCTCACACACCCTGAATTGAAAAGGACAACACAATGAATAGCACAGCTCAGCAGCCATATTGAGACAGGCATGCGGCCTGTTCTGAAGAAAGCTGACCACAAAATGATGCCTTAACTAGAGACATTTTAAGTAACTAACAAGTCTGTGTGCTGCCTGAAACTACACATCACCATTTATCAGGTTGTATGGTTGCCAATATTCAAAAGTACTTTGCATATTGTTATTATTTATGAATATTATCAATAATACATTATTTAAATTGTAACTTAACTCCTACTTGTTTTTTACTACACCTGATTGTCTGAGGTTATAGATGTAAAAGGGAAGGTGTGGAGAAGTTGTATGGTACAATACCTTATAAACGGTGGTAAGTCTATGAGATTTGAGGCATTCTGACAAAGGCTACATATTAATAATACAAAAGGGGACTGTAGAGTAATATATAACTCTACCAAGACAAATCAGTGTGTTATTCATTAATTCAAAAAGTTTCTCAATATATGCATACTGCAAGTAAGGAACTTTATGCCTTTTAGAATACATGTTTTTTTTTCCCAGTTTCACTAGTATTTCATGCTGCTTTCAATGGATGCACACTCAAGTGCACACATTACTGAAATGTCATTAAAAATTCCTGGTCAATTTGCACCCAATTCCGTGTGTTTTAAGTGCAGTGCAAGTTTGGCCCTAATCTAATTATAGGCCTGCCTTTGCACAGCACATCATTTTAATGAAACCCTGTCAGCGAGACTCAAGGCTAATTAGCCATCACACGTGTGCAGGAAGGACAGCAGACGGCCCTGGGTGAAGGGCAGGCACTAGCACAAACAGCTGGCCCACACTTAAGAGCCTTCTGAGTGACATCAGCTTCTCCTTCAGTTTTCATTCACATTGTGCTGAACAATCTCTTCTGAAAGGTTAAGATGTTTCGAAAGCACTGAAGCAACTCTGACCCTTTTAACCTTTACATCATAAATTTTGATTTATGTTGAGAAAACAATCTTCAATGCCTTTACATTCACAAAGATGTCTTGTAATCATGATAAGTTTTACACATAAACAAAAGTGAGTTCACCTGTTTTATTTCTGAAGGCTAAATCTTCACATAAAGCACATTCTGCCATCTACATGCTGTTGATGGAACTGCAGCTTTAATGATTTACAACAGGGGTCCATAAACTTTCTAATATGAGGACCCAAATTAGAAAACTGGTATCATACTGGGTACCAAGAAGAGGATTATTACCCTAATGACAGTGGAATCATTAAGAGGGTGTCCATAAAATTAACAAAAATAAATGTTTTTGTTTCCTTTCAAGAATATTTCTCACATGAATATTACCGAAAAAGAAAAGTGGAAACAAACATATTGTTAAAACAATACTCCCTCTGTCCAAATTCCAAACCCACTTATCCTGAGCAGGGGCGCTGAAGCCTTTCCCAGTAATCCTAGAGCGCAAGGCAGAAACAACACACTGGACAGGGTGCCAGTCCATCGCTGGGTGAACAAACACAATACTGTACAGCAAGGCCCAATTAGCAAAGCCAGGCCACCTAACCTGCATGTCTTTAGACTGTGGGAGGAAAGCACAGAGAGGAAACCCACGCAGACACAGGGGGAACATGCACGATCCACACTGTTAGGTATGGGTCTGTATTTTTGTGCATTTTACATTTTATTGTCATTTTTTAATTTTTATTTCTCATATTTTAATGTATTTTTTATGTGCAGTGTCTTTAAATATGTGGTCATTCGTTATATTTTGCGGGTGGAGCCCTAAGAGGTGGGATCATCCTGACATCACTGCTGCTGGCTCCTCCCCCTGCCTTTATCCGGGGGCTAGATCGAGACAACCAGCCAGTGGATCACTGTTAGCTGTTTCCTGGAGAATTTATAAGTATTGTTTTCTTTTGATATTTTTCGGTTCTGGATTTTTGCTTCTATCATTGGATTTTGCTTATGGATGTTAGATTGTGACTTGTTTACCTTGAATTATCTTTGTAGGCAAATTATTTTAGTCTCCTTTTGCTCTTTTGAGCATTTTGTTTTATTTTTCTTCTATTTTTTTACAATAAACACAGTCCTTTATGAAGATACTTAGTGGGACTTGCCTCTACTAGTCAGTTTTTTCTGGTTTCTCCCTCTAGTGAAGCATTTAGTATTTTCTGGGACTTTTAAAGTCTTTTTGAGTTTCTAAGCCAGCCACCTATTTTAGGGCCTGCTAGCCTGGAAGTCAACAGGTAATTTTTTAGGCCAAGCTGGTCTGAAGTAAGTCTCAAGTTGTCTAATTCACTGGTTTTTAAAATAAAAAAATTCTGATTAGAAATGCTTTTTTTTTTCTATATACATAAAGGATTGTCTTTCTGATACTCCAAAACTTGCACATCTCTGGCCTTTGAAAGATGATGGTCTCAATCGACAGTTTATGCCATGATACATGCACAACCTATGATTTGGAAGTCCTGACTATGGTGGCCCAGAAATTGGGCTTTGACTCCTACTCACAACTAGCGAAGTCACTGTAGCAAACATCGATTAAAAGAAAATGTACAACCACACTTGCGCAACATAGCTGACATGAAAGTAATGGCAGAGTGAGCGTGTGCAGCATAGCTGACAGGAACAGAAACTCCAGAGGCATCAACAGGTAAGGCACAGTGGAAGGGCCATAAACAAATCCATGTAATATTGTGCTGCATGTGCCATGTTGGCACAGGGAAGGCGTGGCAATTTGGCATGAGATATGAACTTCATTGCAAAACAAAGTGTACACACTGTCAGGCCAAGATGAAGAACTACACTCACAACCGCTGCTGAGAAGGAGGGAGATTCACCACACCAATGACACACACGTCAACTGCGGGAAACAGAATGCAGGCTGACAAACACTGACAACTACCTACACAAACTTATACTCCACTCGCAAATGAAGTCATACACACCATTTAATCACAAAAACAACTGTCATGTCCCAGCTGTTGAAATTCATGTTTTATATCCATGGCCGTCTTAATGCATGGGCACGCTGGGCAGTTGCCCGGGGGCCCCATGCTAATCTATGTATGTTGTGACTTGCTGAGCGGTTGTGTAGGTAGGGGCCTCAGTGCACTGCTTTGCCCAGGGACCTATAATGCTGTTCATTTGTGATTCCTTTTAAGTTGATTATGTGCATCATTCTTTATTCTTGGATATGTCTATGTATATAAGCTGCCATTGTTATGTTCCATATGTTTTGTGGTTAGTCTCCGAAGAGGTGGGGCCACCTGCCAATCACCACCAGGAACTGCCCTCTGCCCTATAATTTCACAGGGTCTTCTACAGTCCCTGGCAGTTCATTGTGAATGCATTCTGGAGTCTTGAGCGTTATCTGTGTTTGCTGTGCTTGTGCCCTTTGTATATTATTGGAAGTGCATGTTACTAGGTGCCGTGGAACACTTCAGTGTTTATGATGCCTACTTCACAAGAACAAGACCTCATCACAGTGTTGGGCCAAAAGCAGCAGTTGTTTTAATGACGACGAATGACAAAGAGACATCAAGACACTACTGAACATACCAAATTGAAAGTCAGCCTGAACTTGCACCGGAAGTGGAAGGATAAATTACACAGTATGAACAGCTCATTATGTTTTGTATCCACGGAAGCCTCTATTGATAATCCTCCAAGATATGATGCATAAATGTTCAAATGAGTTGAGGATGAAAAAATTCAAACACCACACACAGATGCCTGATAGGTTCAAAAACTTATAATATACTGTGGCGGATGGCCAGGACCCTGAGGACCAGGGGAGCCAGCCTATCCAGAGTGTTACCTCCCCCAGAGCGCTAGATGGCAGCCCCCTTGGGTTGCAGCGGTGCCTAGGACTCCCGCAGGGCTTCATGGGAGTTAGAGTTGGGATCTTTGGGCACTGCCAGGGGGTGTTGTAACTGCTATTGAGCCTTACAGAGCAGCTCTTGTGCCACACCTGGAACTGCTGCCGAAAATAGGTCATCAAGCACCTGGAGCACTTCTGGATGGACAATTAAAGAAGCCAGCAGACACTACTCTGAGAGCCAGAGTCAGGAGGAGGGAAACAAAGCTTGCTGAGGAGAAGAGATAAGAAGGAGAAAGAAAAGGAGAAAGAAAAGTGTGTGCTTTGGGACTGTGTGTTAGATATGTAGGTAAAGGGGAAGGCGTTTCCCACAAGGGAAAAGGAAAAATAAACCATGTGTGCTTTTATAACTGTGCCTCTAGCGTCTCTCTGTGTTGAGTAGGGTGGCTGGTACGCCTCCTAGTTGTGTCACAGTACATACATGTTCAGATCACACACTTGCTCAAATACTTTCATGGCCTCAAAATACACACATTTCTCTTCATTTTCATTAATACAAACAGCCCTTACACCCAATCCTTTACAAACAGAAGGCATGTTAAGGAGGAAGAAAAACGACATGCACAGATGGAAGGCATACAGCTGCTAGAAGTTAAGGATACTTCCCCACCACTTTTACACAACACCAGTGCTGTTATAACGTACAGTACTTCAGGCTTATGTTGTAATGTTTCATTACATTTCTTTCATGTTGAATTGTGAAACCCTGTGTAGGGGAAATGTACACCCCAAATTACACACTGGGCACCTTGTAGTTCGGGACTGAACAGGACCAGAAGAAGACACGTTACACAGGGAGATAAAGACAAAAATATTGGTCCAAAAGTAATGCTGCAGTTTTATTTAAGTTGCAAACAAAACAGGGTTATGCAGGCATTTGTACACAGTCTACCTGCAAATGACACACAAACTAATAATGAAGAGAAAAAAAGAATTTATACAATATTTACAGTGAGTCCAAAAATAAATAAATAAAACGTTTATACACAAAAAGGTAGTCTTCCTTGATGTCAACTTGGTCAGGAAGATGCTTGCCATACAATACACAGTTCCAAAAATTAAATCTCAAAACATTCAGAATAAGTGTATATACTGTACTGTCAGAGATGGCTGGGGTGGCGACCCGGCCGGGACACCCAGGAGGACCGGAGGAGGGCTCACGCCTTCCCCAGACCATGTGGGGGCGACCACCCTGGTACCTTTGGGGGCCACCGGTACAGAGCTTTGAAGCTCCACCCTGTAGGGGCGCGTGGTCACTGCCAGGGGGTGCCCCTATGCCTTTGGAGCCCTGGACCTCAGCACTTCTGCCACACCCGGAAGTGCTGGGGGAAGAAGAGCAGGGTCACCTGGAGTGCTTCCGGGGATGCAGCCAGCACTTCCGCCACACTGGGGTGTGTCGGTGGGAGGTTGCCTGAACATACCTGGAGCACATCCGGGTGCTTATAAAGGGGCAACCTCAACCTTCATATGATGACTGGAGTCGGGAGGAGAAGACAAGGTCTTGGAGGAGAGGCAAGGAGGCGGCCTGAAGATAGAGAAGGCACTGTGTTGTGGCCAGGACTTGTGGGGACTTTGGGTTTGTGTGGCACTTGAACTTTGTATATATTGGATGTAAATAAACGTGTGTGGGGTGACATTGACGTGTCTGCCTGTCTGTGTCCGAGCCAGCTTCTACAATACAAAAAATGAACATTGTACCAAAAACACCTCCACCAAAAGAAACTATACTTGGAGATATTTATATGTACAATAGCAAATATATACAAAGTAATGCACAAACCTGTGTTTGCTGTACTTGGATGTACACTACAATAAACACTCAAGATGGATCCAGCTGCAGACCTCCGCAGCTCTGTGAATCAGTTTCTCCACTGGACAGCCATTTGGATTGCAGGTTTTTGTCACTTTATTTACTTGAGTCAGATATCCCTCCCTCAACCCTAATCTTCACCATAGTGTAACTACTGTAGGTGGTATCACTGGTGTATAATTTAGAATGACAACGTCCTCAATGGAGCAGAGCTCAGGATGTCCACAGCCAGAGTCTATTGACACACTCACCACACTTCCCAGATGGTTAAAAGACAACCCTGCTGGCAGGAAGTGCCTTTTATATGCAACACCATCTTTGGCACCCAATCACCACTCATGTCACCTATCCCTTCCAGTTGCCAAGTTACTTGATACATCACACTTCTGCAAGGTCTCTATTAATGTCCATGTGGCCTCATGTGCACACCTTATCTCTCATGGCGTCAAACTCAAGCACTCCAATTCCCTACTGAGTGATGGGAAGTTATTACCCTTCTCTGAAACTACTGGGATCGTTGTTACGGCAAGCAGTTAATTAAATGCTCCACACCTTTTCTCTCTACAGCAGAGAGTGGGGCTATGTACTGCTAGGGCTGGGTGCGGACACCATGTAAAGCAGTATAGATGCCCTGATGCCAGTATTTTGTTAATCAGTCCTGTCAAAGCAGCAACAACATGCTAGCGAAGATGTCTCCCTGCACTTACAAATTTAAAAAGGTAAATGCCTTTTCTCTTTTCTGGTTTTTCCTACATCTCTAAAATGTAGAAAAATTTTCTTTTTCTTTTCTTTTTGGAAATGCCCAACTAGCTAACCAGTATTACCACATGGACTTCCACATTTCACCACCTCTGACTCTTTTATCCATTCCCTTTTATTTGAAGACCAAAGGAACATATACATAATATTAAAAGCCCCCTATCTTTGGGATCCGCTGGAGCCTATATTTGTAATCCTGCAGGACATGGTGCTTACGTATTTAGAGTTTATAATCAAGTTTATCATTATATTAGTGGACTTCTCCTCTTTCAATTTCATTTTCTATGAGGACTGGAGGTCCATGTGTTCCATTAGTATACTGTAAAATGGCACCTATCTCATAACACGAGTGCATATTAATGGTTATGATGCCTGTGACATAGCAATGGCCACTCACCAGCTCACACTGTAATATCATTAAAGTACAATATAATAATAAAAAAAGGAAAGCAATCAAATAAAATGCTGAAATACAGGGGCACAGTAAATGGAGAGGTAACTCTCTCAGATCCCAGCAGTTGTGTTCCTCTTATAAAAAGTAGTCTCTCCTTACTTTAGCAAAATGCATTTCAATACTATTACAGTTCCATGGAAAAAAAAGAATAATAAAAATGACAAATAATTTCTTAAGTGTTTACAGTTTTTTGAGCATTGGAACTGCTGATCCCAGGATACCTCATCTGATTCTCATCCAACAGCTCCTGTGAGACAGACACTTATTGAACTGCAAGGGCCATCAGCTCTTCTGAAAGGGCACAATATAGGGCATTGCAGAGGTGCCACCTCACCTGAATTATTTATAGAAGGTTGCTTGGCAATGAGTTGTTGTGGGAGTAGCTTGACAGGCATTAAAAGAAAAGCAAATCAAACACAAGTGAGCGGTCAATAAAGACAGCAGTGCAGAGTGGTGGAAAACATGAAAGCGTTGGGATGGCCTGCCGTCAGAATCTGCCTGCATGCTTCTGACATTTCCTGTCACAATAAAGAAAACTCACACAAGTCCACATATACACCAGTAAATAAATAATTATGTGTCATCTAACCTAAAGAAAGCTCAGTGCTGTACAAATCTGTTTCTATACAGTTGATTGGTTCAAACAAGAACCAACCTTAGATGGAACACAAGTCCATGGCAGGGAATGTTCATACACAGAGCAACACTCACTTCTGAAAGTCTAATTCTGACTTACTGATTAACCCACACACAACTGTTTGGATTAGGGAGCATTAGGGAGCACCTGGACAAATGCAAGTGAACATAGGAAAAATACGTAAACTCCACAGAGCCTGAGATTTGAACACAGGTCCCCAGAGCTCTGAGGCAGCAGCACTAATCACCACGTCACTGTGTGACAAAACATCCAAAGATGTAGACAGAAGATTGCCACATCTCTTTAAATAAGGGAAAAACTATTTTATAAAACCTTAGAAAATCTAAAAATGTAATACCATAATGAAAATATCTCAGTGTGTACTGTTCCTTTACAAATGTTCAGGAAACGTCTGTTTGGTGTGATGGTTTATGCAACTGCAAGGATTCTCTCTCTCTCTCTTTCTTGTAGATAGGCAAAGTTATATTTATTATTTTTTCACTTGAACCCACGTGAGAAAAGCCAATTGCAAAAAATCAGAACTTTGTTGCTGCCAGAATATTAGTCCACTTTTTGTGATTCAGTAATTTGGAATTCTATCAGTCAGAGCACCTCAGTGCAACAGGACAAATGGAGATTTTTTTCAGGTTGATGCCACCTTAGTAGCTGGAGTCGGACATAAGATGTAAATATCAGCAAAGAACTTACAATGCTCATAAGCAATCACTACAACACTAGTGTGGCTTAGTCAGAGTGGCCATAACATTTACAAAATTCAGATACAACCATTACAGTTACATGATTAAAATGGGCTTAATGATGAACCTCTGTTCACTGGATGCACCTTACATCCCTCTTTCTTTATGTGCATCGTGGCCTTTCATCCATCTTTCTTTGTGCTTCCGATTTCCTCTGTTCATCAGACATTGCCGCCCTCTTGTGGATGGCAGACGACATTATGCCTAGGTATGGACACTGGATGTTTGATCTCTTTATACCTGTACACAGAGAGATGTGTCAGGCTTACTGATACAGTAAGTGTTATGTAACAGCCAGGGTTTGGTCTCTGAGTTATGTTTGTTTTTGGTTTTACTATTGTTTTTTAATTCCTATTTTTCATGTTTTTGTTATTATGTAATTTTTTAATACTATTGTTTATTATTTAGCATTTATGTATTGTGTATTTTATGTTCCTTGTATTATGGATGGAACTACAAGAGAAGGGGCCAGTCTGGAATCATAGCTGCTCTGACCGCCTGTCGCACCAATCACAGGTCATGATCTTTAAAGTCACGCCCTGTAAACTTTAATGTAGACATAATGATGGGTTAAAAAAATAGTGCCATTTTCAAAAAATTCAAAATGGCAGACAAAACAATCCAAAAAATTATACAGCTCCTAACAAATTAGGAGCATCAAAACCAAAAAAAAAAACTAAAATGAGTCCAAAATCAAGAGTAAGTATGTACAAAATGTCATAAAAATGGTAAAACCCAAATCATAACATCAGTATTGCGTTAGTTTTTCTGATTTCTAAATTATATTTGGCTTTACTCTTGATTTTTCTCATTTTACAGATTTGGACTGTTTTTTTTATTCTCAAAGAGAATTTTTGTGCATTTGTTTGAACGTTAATAGTATTTTTTGCTCTAAAAGTTTACTTTCCATTTTGGGCCTGGTTAGGCCAAAGACTATAGGTAGAATTTGGGGGCTAGCAGCTTGGGTTAAGGTCAATTCAGAACAGCTTTATGAAGGTCTGAGCCCTCCTATGGAGCTTTCAATTGTCCTCATGCTCTTTTTGCGATGTTTATGTCATCATATCACAACAGTAAGAGTCCATTCATCTATTCATGTTCAATCTCATCTAGTTCAACTATAAGCTTAGAGCGACTCCACCCCAGTATTAATGGGTGCAAGGCATGGCACCAGTCCATCACAGGGCACACTCACTTGTGCTCTTATAAATCACTTTTTCTTGTCTTTCTCTTGCATAATATTCATGCCTCCAGCTAAGAAATTGTGTTTGATTTCTAAGCCAGTTCAATATACTGGGCCCAGTAAGATCTCACTTTTATTACACATTAGACATATGGATGAGATCTTGTGCTGCTGTCCTCCTAGTTGTCCATAAACTCTCATTGAATGTTTGACACACATATATGTGGCTTGGAGGAGTTCAAGGTGTGAGTTATGAGGTCCTGATTGTTTCTTGCTTTGATTTTTCCAACTTAAATAATAGGAAATGTTAAATGTTAACCTTTATACTCAGGCAGAAGTGCTTGTAGTGGGCCATTTATCTCTGGCATACAGAATCAGCACCTCTTCCAGTTTCTACATAAAACACCGGCAACATTTCCTAGTGTACCAGTGCCAGGTGAAGTTTCAAGGGGGACACCACACTGTATGTTATCACAACACTCAGTTTCACAAGGTACTCCCCTCCTGCTATTTGATGGAGTACTAATGTATGCCATAAACAGAGTGCTGTCAGTATTTTGGTTCCATTACAAGTACTGTGATGTGGTATAAAGATATCATCTGTCACACACTCCCGGTCTTGCTGTTAGAAACAGCCTGGTAACCCTGCATCAAAAACAACAAACAAGGGTGGTGCCTATAATAAAAAAAAATGGCTCAGTGGGAAGACATATTTCAAAAATAGCATTTTAAAAAATAATCTAAATAAAAAAAAAATTAAATTAAATTAAAACAATCTAACCATTTAATTCTTTGACCTCTCAAACCATTGATGTATACATTATTTATTTATTGTTTTAAAGGTCAAGAAAAAAGCTGAAAAAATATAAAACAAAATCCAGATTTTGGTATAGACAGTCCACACATTAACATTTCAATACAGAAATATAAATATAATTCTTCAGGCAGATGTGGTCCCTGTTTTTTTGTTAATTGTGCAAAATGCTAAATTGTATTGTAACTAAATAACTGACATCATTCATGATAATGTTGATAATGACTATTCCAGTGCAGAGAGATGTACAAGTTTCCTCAGCCTTTAAACTGCTTCAAGGGGGGACTGAAAAGTAGAGGCTGCACCAGTTAACATGCACAAAGGTATATTGAAACACTGGGGGGGTCAAAGCAAATGCCCGAGGAACTTTGAAACTTCAAAACCGGCTAGTGGTGCCTGTGCCTGGCAAAATGATTTCTCAAACACGGAAAAAATATATTTTTCTAGACAGGAATTTTCATTGAGCATATCATTGAAATAGGAAAAAACATAATTATGACAATCAAGACGAGTTTACTAATAGACATTTTAACAATCTCTCTCTCTCTTTCTGTATATATATATATATATATATATATATATATATATATATATATATATATTGTGAAAGATAGCGGCCCGGACACACCCAAGCAGACACCATTTGCTCCATCACCCACGTTTATTTACACAATTATACTACAAAGTCAAGTGCACCGCCACCAAACCCCCAGTTCCCCAAAGTCTAGGCTCTCACTAGCCACTGTCTTAACACACAAACACACGGGCCTCTCCTCGCCTCCTCTGCCACGACCTTGTCTTCCTCCTTACCCGACTCCAGCCTTGATTGCAGGGCGGCGGCTCTTAAGTAGGTGGCTGATTGGTGACCACACCCAGCCACCTGCGACAGTATATATATATATTTAAGGCATTCGTACTCTGAATCACAATCTGATTGTGTGGGTGGTTACCTACCAGGCAACGCTTGTGGTTGGTCAGCAAGTCGGCTAACGTCCGCCACGGTGCCCTCTTTCAGTTGCGAGGAGCAGATCATTGAATGGTTGAAATAGTTTTTACTGTCAAATAATGCAAAGAGTACGCGACACGTGTTTCACCCTAATTCTGGGCTCATCAGGAGTACACACTCACTGCACTCCCTCACGGGAATCGAACCTCGGGCGTCAGCACTAGAGACGAAGCCCCTCCCGTTGCGCAACGGCGTGTGGTTCGTTTGTTTGACAGTCTGTAGATCGGTGTAATTACATTCAAGGCATTCGTAGTCTGAATCACAATCTGATTGTGTGGGTGGTTACCTACCAGGTAACGCTTGTGTATATATATATATACATTTATATAAATAACATCCATCTGTCAAGCAATTACTCACAAACTATAGGAGCTAAAACCTTGATCCTGGTCTTGATTAAAAGCATATGACCTGATATATTCTGTAAATTCAACAAATCTGAGGTGCTTAAGGGTGTCTTACAGCAAAGTGATCAGCAAACGAATTGACATGGTACAAAGTGTCACATGCGGCTGGGGGTGGAGCCCAGCCGGGACGCCCGAGGGGACCGGAGGAGGGCTGGTGCCTCCTCCCGACCACAAGGGGGCGACCGCCCTGGTTTGGTCAGTGGCCTCAGGTAGGGCGCTTGGAAGCCCAACCCTGTAAGGGCCCATGGCCACCGCCAGGCGGCACCCCGGTGCCTGAAGAAACCTGGAGCCCAGCACTTCCGCCACACCAGGAAGTGCTGGGGGGAAGAAGAATGGGGACACCGGGAGGGCTTCCGGGTACACAGCGGGCCATTCTGCCACACGGAGGCGTATCCAAGGAGGAGTGCCGGGAAGCAGCTGGAGCCCATCCGGGGTGGTATAAAAGGGGCCGCCTCCCTGCATTCGAGAGCGGAAGTCGGGTGGAATTAGACAGAGCTGAGGAGAGGACTGGAGGCGGCCAGAAGAAAGGCATAAAAGACTGTGAAAGGCCCGGACTTTTGGGGGATCGGTGCTGGAGGCACTGGGACGTGCACTAAAGTTTGTAAATATTGTATATAGTGGTGGTGTAAATAAACATTTGTGTTGGGTGCAAAACGATGTCCGTCTGTCTGTGTCCGGGTCCCGTTCCACAAAAGAAAACTAAGACCAGTGATAGCTGCTGAGTATCAAGCAAACTGCAGAGTCTGATGACATGACGAAGAACACTAGGAAGAAGAAGAGAGGCACCCTCTGCTGAGCATCAAGTGTGGAATACAGAATGTAAGAATGATAAAGACAGAGAAATCTATGTGCTTGAAGGTTTATGTGCTTCACTAGTATTTTAAATTCCTGAGTTTACTACTTATTTCATTATTGTAAAACAGTACCATCCGCTCAAAATGGGGGGAAGTGCCACACTTGCCCCTAATGTGGAGACGTCACTGCTATTTTGTGTAACTCCCCATTAAGTGTCTTATTATACAACTGTATAAATTCAGATCTTTAGAATTGCTCTGGATAAAGAAGTTGACTACGAGGTTGTCTCTCACCCCATCTTACTGTGGTAGTTTTGAAAGTCAAATTCACAGCTGTTATGTCCACCCATCCCACTTGCAGCATATCACGGTGTATTAAGCTCCTAGGGTGTTCTTAACCTCCATGGCCTGGGGTTTCTGTATGGTGGAGATGTCATATGCTTTTTGTGTCTATTTGAGACCTTCGTACACACACTTCTGTTGCTGCTGATACACTGACTTTAGCTAAATACATAGAGCACATCGATGACAGCCCACAATTCCTGAATGAAGATGGAAGTTTGTTGCTTGGTGTTTCTTGAAGACATGCAAAGCAGAGAGCACATTGTAATTGGGAAGAACATGTGAGCAGATGTCTGCTATTACAGAAATGCATATTAAAAATGGATTTGTTTAGAGCATAAATAGTGTAATGATTTGAGGCACAATACATCTAGATTTTATATAGTGGATTACATGTTAAACTCCATGTATATCACAGTTCAGCCTTCAGAAATATACCTTGTAATGACAGACAATCCCATAAAACATCACACGCGTTTATCCACTCATTCCAGTCAAACGCGACGGAAAGCGTTTATTTGGACCAAATGTGCAGTAAATCACCACTTCACGTCAAACCAGACAGATGGATGGCTACATTTATTGGAAAGCTCGTTTTGATGCATGAGCTGATTTCAGAGCAAGAAGCAATCATGAGTGGAGTGCTGTCTCCCACCCCCAACACCCCCCAACCGGCTCTAAGTAATTTACGCTCCTGAGATTAGACCTGCCCACACAGGTATGGCGAGACTTCGCAATGAGGTCACCGAGCAAGCAGAAAGACGGATCAATTATTCATAAAAAGCACAGACTTCTAAGGAGAAATCTGTGATTAGTCATGTGACAGAAGGCGGGCCGCAAAAATGAAGCCTGCAGATGTGTCACAGATTGCACTTGCTGGGCTCAATCAATAAAGCATTCACCTCCATAATGAGGAGGGTCACTGAATCAAATCATATCCTATGTGAACTGATGCTGCAGTATTCAGTCCTGCAGCTGCAAAATCATTTGGAAAAAATAGCTGTCCAATCAAGATGTGAGAAATGACCAAACCACCCACTTGCTCAAACTTTATTTATATATTCATTGCATTAGTGCAGCATCTTTGGCAATTTCCTGCTCACTCAGCCAGCTTCTGGAATAGGGAGCTTTAAAATCATCACAAATTCATTCATTTATTTTCCAAGCCTGCTTATTCCAAAATATGTCACCAAATAAACCCAAATTCCTTTTCTTGCAGCCACTTGGTCCCCTGGCTGCCTATATTCTGGCAAACTCTTTGTCTTCCCATCATGTCCAAACTTTACCTATTTATTCATTGCATCAGTTCAGTGCAGACAGAAACCAATTGGAGCTGCTCTAGCGCCACCTTTCTGTGATGAGTATAGTACTAAAGTGTAATGGATTCAAATGTATTCCATGGCTATGTGACTGGAAAGTTCAAACACCCAAAAGACAAAAAATTAAGACTGGGTGACTGAATTACTTAAAAGAAGTCCGTTTGGGTTTAATGGCTCACAACTGCCATGTTTCCTTGGATGCCAGGGCTCTGCAACCTTACAGTTTCTGCTCTAGATCTACGAATGGTCTGAAAGCACACATTAGAGACTGCTAACAAAGCACTCATCATTCCATTTGTGCAGTGCTTTTACCAGCAATAACCATATGATTTTCTATATTTAAGATACTGCAAGGCTTTATCTATTCAGGATGATGGCATGTGAGTGGGCTTTGCGATGGATCAGTGTCCTATATGGTGTAGATTCTACACCTCAGTCCAGTGCTTCTGGGTTGGACTTTGGCCTCCCCCTGACCCTCAGCCAGACTTCAGGTATGATGGAAGAGTCTGTTAAATTCACCCAGAAAACGATTACTTTTGGTTAGTTCTACTAGAGGTGGTCTATTTAAAAAAATGAATTATACGCAGTTTGCATTTTTCACACGTGGCATCTGCATATTGGCTTATTTTCTTTGCTGAATAAATGACAAAGGTATATTTATTTTGTGTTCTTTGTCACCTGAGTTTAGAATTATCTAAATTTAGATCTTAGTAAAGGCTACAGGTTTATGAACTATATTCCAATATAAAAAAAACCCACTGTATATAAATAAAGGAGGATGTACATTCATTTTCACTCTTCTATATAGACACAGCTCTAATAACACATACAACACTTGCTGTAAATTAAAAAACCCCTCCACAACCCACCATTCGCCCTACTGATGAACTTCAGATAAGATACCATCCTTACAACCTTTAGAAGGCAGAAATGTTGTGGTATTGAGGCAAGGTTTTGGTATTTACAAATATGTATAATTCAACCTGCTCACAAAAGGGCTTTGGTAATTATATTATTCAAATACATGCAACACAGAAGGGTATGGCTGAAGTAATCACTAAATATCATCCTGTGGATGTGGCTGTCTCAGGCGCCGGTGTTATGCAGCTTACTTTTCCATCAGTCTAGACAATCAGGAAGCTGGCAGCCTGTTGTTGCCAATTAGGTCTGCAGCTCTTATTGTGTACTCTTTCATTTGAATAACTAGAAGCATGTGGCATAAAGTAAATGTAAAGAAAATAAACAAAAAATAATAATAAAAAACAACTGGGGCATCTCTGAAACGTTACTGGAGTTATGGAAGGCCAAATGGCACACTCAGCGACTCATTTCATTGTGCAATTGGCTGTACTTGATAAATCCTAATCTAATTTACAACCAGTGGAACAGCCCGGAAAAATATCTGCGCACTCCATTGTCACTGGCTGCAGCAGCCGACAATTGAATTAAGCTCCTCGTGAGCTTTATTGAGAAGCGGTTAATCTCAGAAGGCTGCTGATTCAGCAGAGGCCCCTCTAAATCACTTGGCCCCCAGTGAGCAGCCAGCACAACTGACGTCCTCATTCTCCGTTACACTCGCCCCTCATTAATTGATTTTGTCTCCTCTTATCTGAGTGAAACAGAAGTAAACGTGTGATACTGAACAAAACAGAGATTGAAGGCAGCAACTCTTAATGGCTCCACAGTCCATAACATAACAAGAGTCCTTTTGATTTTAAAATAAGCAGAGGTCAAATGGTGGCTTTGATAATGTGCACATCAAACATCATGCAGGGGCCCATTGGCAGCCCTCTCAGTCCTCTAACTGTGTTGGGGGACACATCCCAGACTCAGTCTCCCTACTTTCTGTCTTTTATCTTGAGGTGAATTTCCTTTTTTGAATGAAATTAAGAGTGTGTAATAATACAGATTTTGGAATACTTCATTCTTAAGTGGAGCATGTGATGAATAATAGTACAGTGCTAGATATGTTAACTGTACCTGTGACATTTCTAGATGATAGTCTTTATAAGAAGAGTTACATCTTGTGTGAAGAAGGGGCCTGAGTTGCCTCGAAAGCTTGCATATTGTGATCTTTTTAGTTAGCCAATAAAAGGTGTCATTTTACTTGACTTTTCACTACATTCATAATGGCTAACAAGGTACACTACCCTAGTAAGAAGAGTTAAGAAATAAGAAATAAAAGAACGTTATTAAGCAAGTTGAAAAGACTGAACCAACCCATTTAGACTTTTATAAATCACTCTTCATATAGCCCCTTTCATAGTGAAAGGCATCATAAGGCTCTTTCTTTTGTGATAAATTGCTTAGAGCCGTGTTTCCAAACCTGTGACCCACAACAGCACTGCAGGTGGAGTGCAGCCAACTCCAGGTAAAATCCTGCCCCCAAAGCTGACGATTTTGCACTTGAATCATAGCATCAGCATTGCAGGTAAATCAAGGCTAATCCTGAACAGCCTCCCATATCCCTCCTCTGACGATTGTAATCTTTTCACCATGGAGGAAAAGCATTGACGATTATGTGCTTGATTCATCTAACACTCTGATAATCATGTAGTACCCAGCCGCTATGATAATTGTGCTCGACCACTTCACACCATGTGCTCACATGACTGTGCTAAGATAGATAGATAGATAGATAGATAGATAGATAGATAGATAGATAGATAGATAGATAGATAGATAGATAGATAGATA
>JANRMT010062827.1:31340908-31355318 GCA_026402145.1 Polypterus bichir lapradei | reverse complement strand
ATAGATAGATAGATAGATAGATAGATAGATAGATAGATAGATAGATACTTTATTAATCCCAAGGGGAAATTCACATACTCCAGCAGCATCATACTGATAAAAAAAACAATATTAAATTAAAGAGTGACTAAGTTCACGGAGGGTGACCCAGTGGTCACGAACAGACTGGCATGTGAAAAACTGGGTTGTGACACCACAAAGGTTGGGACATGCTGGCTTAGAGCAGCAAACCCCATTCTTATATGACATAGACTGAATAATGAACTGCGGTGGGTTGGCACCCTGCCCAGGACTGGATTCCTGCCTTGTGCCCTGTGTTGGCTGGGATTGGCTCCAGCAGGCCCGTGACCCTGTGTTCGGATTCAGCGGGTTGGAAAATGGATGGATGGATGAATAATGAAATGACTAAACAAAATCTCTCATTCAGCCAGAAGATTAGTTAAATGAAAGATTCTCATTGTAAAAAGAAAGAAGTATCTCCAGCTAAAACAGGAGTGGAAAAATCTCAACTTCATAATATTTTTCTTTAGGACTATGATTTTTAAAGTTTTTATCAGACCCAGAAATAATCTGTTATAGACTGGCACTCGCTACTGTCGAGCTCCTTCATTGCTGTCAGCATAGATTTGTATTCCCTGTTATCCTGATCAGAAAAATATGAGTTTAGAAAACAGATTGAAAATACTTGTCAAGTTCAGTTTGCATCTCATTAACTGGACTCATTCAGCTGCATGATATTGCTGAGTTACTACACACAAACACAAAGGTGGATGTTAATTCACTGAACTCATCATTAGAAGAGCTGAAACTTGTTAAGGATGACAACTGAAACATATGCAAACATTATATATTCAAAATCCTAGCCCATTTCACTGAAAATGAAAAAAGAAAATACAGTATGTCAAAACAAAGAAAGTACAACAATACACAAATGAAGTGAAAACACAAAACCATGTAAGTAAAAGAGTAACCTTGTACTGTTCTATGTGTACAGCCACATTATGGGCAATCACTTGTTAAATGTCTAAATGTGGTACCTGTTGGCACTAACCATTGAAGGTGGGGATTAGGCTGGACACCTCTAGCTCTGGAGGATCAGTAACCCCAAGCTCTTAAAAAGAAGTCATCACAAGGCACTAAACTTAAAGCTAAATATTTTAAAGCTCAACTGAAACTTTTATTCATTTTTATAAGTGCCCTCTAATTAAATATTCTGCATTTTTTTCCCACAGTAACTGTTCAAAATGGAAAAGCAACCCTCTAGTTTAGCCTCTTTGGAAGATAATTTTGTATGCATTCAAGCAAACATAAATCGGCAGAGAACGTGAAGTGATACCTCGAATTATGAATGCATTGGTCAGGGCATTTAACTGTAAATGAAGCTGCCATGCCTTGCTGTCCAGGAATGCTGTCACACTGGAAATTTTTCCCATAAAAAATGTATTTTTTATTCAGTTAATTTTTTTATTATGTACATTTTTATTACATAAAAACATGCATTAACAACATTTACATATATAAAAATGTTTTTTTTAAGAATTTTTAAGGAGGGTAAACATATCTGTTGCAAATGCGTTTATTGTGACCCTTTTTAGCTACATTAATGTTGTGCTTTTTATTCCTAATATGGGGTTTGAAACAACCTGAAAACAAATGTGATAAGGTTTTATAAATTTAAAATTTATTTAAATGAGTTAAAATATGTTTCCATCTTTTTCAACACTGTTTAGTTTTTTTTGTGGTGCCACCATTTTGTTTACAGTTGCCAAGAGGTTTCTATGGAAGAAAAGCACTATATAAATAAAAACAATTATTATTATTATTATTATTATTATTATTATTATTAACGAAAGACCCAGAACTGTGTGACCTGTGACAGCATCACTGCAAACAGGGTTAAAGGTCATCACTGAGCATTTCCTGGCCATCTGAGACTGATGGATAGATCCCAAGACTTTGTGTGTGACTCTGTTTATTGTTTTTTTTTTGTCATAAAAATTTTGCTCTGAATATACATTACAATTTACGGGCTGTGTTTTGGATTTGGTAATAGTTATGAATTTGGTGTGAACTTTTGACTATGTCTCATCTTCTTGTTTCTTTTCATTAACACACTGCCTCACCTTCTGAGACACCCAGTTATCTAAATGGGTGCCCTGTTCAAATGAGTGGTCTAGGGGAAGGCATGACAATTGTAATAACATAGTAATAACATACTGTATAACTACAGTGGGCATTGCTGTAAACCTGTGGCACAGGGAAGTATCGATTTCCAGTTGTAAATTTACACTTCCCTATACTGTTAATTTCACTACTCATTGAGTACATTGCTAGTTGCGCAGTGATTACCACTTTTAAATTTCCCCATGCAGGAGATGAACTGATGTGTGAACAAAAACACTTCAAACAGACTGTGATGTGCCTCTTAAAGCAATAACTTTCATTCATGAGTTAATTTGTGTCAGTTCTTGTCTTGTTCAACTTCCTCCTGGAGACTTTGGGTTGTCTTCAAAGGTTTTACAGTTCTTTCTCTTCTCCTATTATCCACATGTGAAAGAGTACATTGGAAGGAAAGTCTTTTTGCAATTTAGAATTGTCACCTTAAGTACTACTGTGGTACTTTAATTTTGATGATGTGGTGCCATGAATGGGCATGGTGCTATATGGTGGTTCACAGACTGAGGCTGATTACTTTTGGAGTAAGTGTAGTGATTTCATACTGCTGCTTCATGCATTCAGTGTCCTGGGTTAATTTCTTATGTCTGGTAGTTTTCCATGTGGAGTTTGCTAGCTCTTTCTTGTCTGCATGTGTGTTTTAGGTTTCTACCCATATCTATAAAGATTTGTAGGTTAGGTAAATTGGTCCCTTGTAAGTGTGAGTGTGAATGGACCTGTGATGGACTGACTCTTTGTCTAAGGGCTGATTCCCTTCTTGTGACCAATGTTTCTGTGATAGGATTGAGACCCACTTATATGTACAGTGGTAGATCTTCATGCAATCAGTACCTACAGATTGAAGTGGTCCGGTGCCACTAAGATTCACACAGTCGAAGAGACGGTGATTTATTTTTTTTGTGGAGATTCCAGGGATGCACCCAGCCTTGGCCCGACTTTCACACACTAACAAGCAGAGACAAAAAATCCACCAGTAATAGAACAACAATAAAGAATATATTAAACAATAATAAATGAAAACAATGATCCCACCCCAGTTCCCCTTACGGCGATGTACTATAAACACGAAAACAAACCACAACAATAAACACTCACTATAAAGTCCATGGAAAACAGCAGTGTATGAAATGCCATGATGGAGATAGATAGTCCAGAAATCAGCATGTTGAATGGGAATGTAAAGATAGCCCTATGGGTATTTCCTGATGAAATGAAGATATATGAATGGGATCAGGAGCGCTCCTTTCTTCATAGGATAGTAACAAATCCTCGCACAGTCCTCTTGTGCAGGAAGACACCAGACAGACCATAGCCCAAAACAAGAGACGATCCAGGACAAAACAAGAATCCACAGGTATCAGAACGGAAGGTAGACAGACAGGAACTTCAGACACGAAACACAAAATACTTCCCTCCTTTTTGGTAACACTAGCCCCCTTTTAAATGTCACGCTGGCCTCCTTGTACTCAACAGCCCCTGCACCATCAACAGATGACCAATCAGAGCTACTGCAGCGACTGCTGGGAGTTGACGTTTTAAGCACTGCTACAAGATGAAGGTAACGTACTTGACTAAAACACAAGAAAAACGTGTCTTCTTGATTATTCAACAAAAATATCAATAGATGTAACGGTCTACTGGGGAAAAAGTAAATCCACCCTTGGCCTCAGAAGCTGGAATAAACCCCTTTAGAAGAAATAACTTCTTGTAGCTGTTTTGCATAATTGTCCACCAGTCTCTGACATCAATAGTATAAAATTTTTGACTGCTCCTCCATGTAAAAATCCTTCAGTTGCATGATGTTTGTGGGTTTCCTTGTATTACATGCCATTTTCCAATCCCCCACAATACTTCAAAGGTATTCAAATCAGGGCTTTGACTTGGCCAGTCCATAACCCTACATTTCTTCCTTTTGAGCCATTCGTTGGCAAATTTCCTCTTGTGCTTTAGCTCATTGTCACATTGAAAGGTCCATTTCAAGTTCAAGTTCAACTTTTGGATATATGACCTCAAATTCCCCTCCAACACACTTTAATATGATGCAGAATTCATTACTGACTCAATGGCTGCACAGAAGCATCCCCAAATAAGAACATTTCCACCACCATACTTTCATGTTGGTATGAGGTTCTTCTTCAGAAATGCTAACTTCAGTTTGTTTCAAACATGTCTTCTGTTAGTGTAGACAAAACAACTCTATCTTGATTCATCTGTCCAGAGCACATTGTTCCAGATGGCTAGGTCATGGCCTAGATGTTCAATGGCGAACTATATTCTTGGTTCAATTTTTTTTTTTTTTTTGGACAACAATGGCTTTCTCTTAGCACACCTTGCATACAGGTCAAATCAGTGCAACCTTTTTCTGATTGTCCAGTAGATGCATACACTTGATACCAACTTTTGCAAAAGTTACCAACAGATCCCAGGGTGAAAATTTGAGGTTCTTGGAGACTTCTTTTAGTATCAAATGGTCAGCTCTTTGGCTTGATTTGCTGGGCCAGGAAAACCTGGACAAATGATCAGTCATTTGAAATCTACACCATGTGTAGATGGTTTACCTTGCGGTAGAATGATTGATTTCAAATAATATGGCCATTTTTTTTTTAATTCCTTTACTAGGATCATAGTCATCCACGACCTTCTTTCTGAAGTCCTTAGAGAGTTTTTTGCTCTTGGAATGATGACACCACACAAGTTGATCACATAGAGAACACCAGAACCTCGATATCTGTGGTTTATAAAGACAGGGTCCACTGGCATACTCCTGAAGGAGGTTTTAATCCTTAACACCTAAGCTGGGACCCCTCATTCTACTCTGATAGATTTGAACTACTGATAAATGTAAGGGTGGACTTGTTTTGTCCACATGATAAATCTGCATTTGTGTTCAATTATATCATGAGAATAAATACACCATGTCAGTATTATGTGTCATTTATTCAGGTAGATCACCTTTACCTGTAGGCACTGTTTGCATGAAGATCTAATTCTTGTTTGTTCAAATATGTTGAAAAAAATCAACAATTTCCATGGGTCCTATTAACCTTTTCATATGATAAAATACTTTGCTTTGTGATACAGCTTAGGAAACCTGGCATTATAGTGTAAGGATTTGAGGTCTCCAAGTCACTCGGAATCCCAAATTCACCTAAGAGACAGCACAGTGCATATGAAGGTATATATTTTAAACATCAAAGATTTTTTTTTAAATGGTTCTAGCTGGCTGAGAAAGCTGCTTCACCCTAAGGGGATGAAGCTGAGAAATAGCAAGTGGTGAATTAGCAGTCATGTAGGCAGTGGCATCACCAGCATTGGACCATAGATATGGCTTGTACATATGGTTCATATACTGTATGACATATATGGTGTGGCTGTCTGCTGATCTACAGGGCCAAACTTAAACGTGCAGCAGTCCCAACCAAGCAAGAGCTGTATTTGTGGTCTTGGACGCCACTGACTGCATTTGCCAAAGCAAAGCATTTGCCATGGATTAAAGATTTACAATCAGCAGGCTTGCTCCGTGCTGTGCTCCTCCGTCCTTCCGTCTTCCTTTCTAAAATTTTATTATTTTACTGCCCACCGGGTATAACATTTTAAACTGCCTTGGAAATAACAATCCAGCAGGGAGTTCATTAAAAATCTTAATAACTGTGCTAAAACCTTCCAGGCAGACGAGAGAAGAAAAAAAAATGACTAATTTAGAAGGGAGAACTGCGCCCCAGGAGAAACAAGAGAAAAGCAAACGTGACCTTGTGTGAGAGCATCAAGTGTGTGAAATCTACTCGTCGCTCAGGTCTCCGTGAATGAAAAAGCATTGCTTGAAAATATGTCACAAACTAGAAGGTGTTAATAGTAATACATTTTATTTATATTGTGCCCTTCTCATGTCACTTAGGCCTCCCATTTCTCTTAACTCTTTTAATATTTGGAGCTTTACAAATAAATTATACCTTGTTGGCACATTGAACAACAACAAGTAATCAGCATATTAAGAAGGAAAGTAAGAATAATCATTTTTTATAATCCTGAAAATCCTTATGTGAGTCTTAATGGGCTGCCTGTTTGCCAAACAAAATGCAAGGGCTGTTAGGGGCCAAGCAGAAAAAAAAAAACACCCAAAATGGCAGTTAAGGGCAATGGGTGCCACATAAGGTGCCTAAAAAAAGTATTCACCCTATTAGAAGTTTTCACATTTCATTGTTATAAAACATTGACTAAGAGTGGATTTAATCTGGCTTCTCTGACACTGATTACAGAAAAAGACTCTTTAATGTCAAAGTGAAAGCAGATCTCTGCAAACATAAAACAGGCATAATATACATAAAGTTAAACAGGCAATTCAAGAAGTGCCAAGGTTATAAAGTGTGTGCTGACCAGTTCACCGACTAGCCAGATGTCCAGCCTTGGAGTATTTGTGCTACTCATCTGTTGACTTCAATAATGTTAGCATTCATAACAGGCACATTAACATAAACATTGCACTTGTAATGGCCATGCACTGTGCCTGCAAAACAGGAAGAAATTGAAAGGAAAATATATGTATGAACACATCAATAGGATGGGAATAAAAATAAAGGAACAAACTTGCTAAAAGGAAAACCGTACAAAACCAAAGTACAACTACAAACCTGCACCTGAAGAGAAAAAATAAACAAGGATATTCAGCTTAAACCAGGCCTCTGTGAAACCAACCAGATTGCATCCTGGGATTTGGAAGGCCACCCATACAAGGACTCATGCAACGTACCTTGGTCAGTACCTAAACTTAAGTGAGAGCAGCAGTCTGGACAAGAGAATTTGTACAGTAGTTAAAGCAAAATGCATCCATTTATGCCTGCATTAACATATGAAACAACCAGATGGCACCACATTAAAAAGTTGGGTGTAAATGCGCTGATGAAGGACCACTCAGACCACATTCAGATTCAGAAACAGAACATATTTAACATGAGTGGAAATGAAAATGTGGTTTTTATCCACATACAACAATCAAGTCAGCAGAAAATGAAAGCATCATGTAAGGCAATGGCTGTAGTCAGGTAAGCCACAGAAGGGTGACCATCATTGATGCTTGTCAAGCTTTAAAAAATGTGGTGTGTCAGCAGCAGCATTTGTGAAGTCGACCTACCATTTTCACATTTTGGCACCATGCTTAAACAATAAAGTTACTCATAGCAGTGGGGCATGCCACCTTCTCTTCAATTTTTCGTGTTGGGTCAGTTTGAGCAGTCAGTTTCCATTCTAACTACAGGTTACACTATTCGGTAAGGGGCACTATGCTGCACATATAAATGCACTGGAAATGAATTTTAATGGCAGGTGTAAATTTAAGCACCTTGCCATTAACCCGAAGTGTGACTCTGGCTTGGAATTCTTCATAATTACATTAATCCCGAGTCAGGCACAGAGTGACATGTAATGATACGCTTTAAAGTGTCAAGCCCTGGATAACTCACAAGATAATACTCTGCTGCCATTGGTGGATGAAATAACATAATGCCAAAATAAAGACATGAATATTTCTATTCCTTCTGCCACTTTATGGTAATTTGTCAATATTCATGAGGACAGAGATTCCAATGAATAACACAAAGGCAAGCAAAAAGCCATAAAGGTTTCCTCAATATTGAGCGATAGTGAGAACAATGTGAATGGATCATCAGATGTTGACGTGGAAAGTGAAACTGATGCATGATACGGCACTGTATGATGACCTGCCATGATATGCCCGGTGAATTTGGTCGTGTGAAGCTCCACTGTGGTGCGACAGTGATAAAAAGACAAAATAATCGAGTTTAAGTACCAGGACAAGCATGGCATTAGCCCTCTAAACACTTTTCACAATGCAGCAACTGTCAATGCTCATCGAAGAGGAAATGTGGAAGTCACTAAACCTTGTGCTGTGGTAGCCTGCAATAAGACAAGGGGCACGTCAGTCGTGCAGGTCAGGTACTGACATTCTACCGTCTCATGTGCATGCAACAGAAAAGAGCGCAATGGAACACACATCTGCTGTCTTGATTGCAACACTGGGCTGTGCGTTGGTGACCGTCTCAAACTATACCATTAGAAGGACGTGTATTAAATCTGCATCAGTACAGCAGTGGAGATTAGACATATCTTTTATACTGAATTTATGTTGATATTTTGGTATTTACATGTTTCTGTTACAAGTAAGAACATTTTTTTCTTGTTGAAAAATATTCAACATTTTTGGTTCATTCAAATATAACTCTATGGAGGCTACATTATATACAGATAAAATCTACATATGAATGGTACGTTTAAAGGGCGTCTTTAGGAAAACTAACAGCCTTATGTAACATGTTTTGAATGCTGATGAAGCAGGTCCAAGGACAGATGTAATCTGCAGGTCTTCAGTTTGACACCCTTTCTAAGCCAACCATGTATTTTTATGGTGTGGCATGCACAGGTTGGCTCCGCAAGCAAAGCTTCTTCACCGTGAGTATTTCTGTGCACTTGGGGCCTCATTATCTGCCAGTGTTTCCTGCTTTTTTGTGCATCTGGCTGTGTATAGCCTGCCTAAATGTGTACCCAGGCAACAAATGCACACTGGGACTTCTCAATCAGTCAAGTTTAACAGTTCAGAGCCAAGTGGCCATTTGGTGTGTATTGAGCAGAAGGCAGTGGAACAAGGAAAAGAGGCTTTACATGTGACAAAGCGACACTAAGACAAGGGAAGAAAGAGCTGCTGCAACACTCCTACACACTTACTTGACGGCAGTGTAAATGAAGCCCATTATCCTATTGAAATTAAAAACAGGCACACGCATACATATTAAAAAACAAAAGTGGTATAACTAGACAGGGACCAGAGGTGCACAGCCCTAAATACAGAAAGCTTAATTACTATTCTCATCCTTCTTGATCTGACTGCGGCCTTTGACACTATTTGTCACACTACTCTCCTTACTAGATTATCTCTGATTGGAATTACCCACACTCCACTTGATTGGTTCAGATCCTACCTCTCAGGCCGCACTCAGTTCATTCAGCTTAAAACTTTCACATACCAACCCACCGCTGTTACTTCAGGTGTGCCCCAGGGCTCTGTCCTGGGGTCTCTTCGTTTTATTATTTACCATCTTCCCCTTGGCAATATCTTTCGTAAAACATAACATTAATTCTCACTGTTATGCTGATGACACCCAGCTCTGCCTTGCTAGTAAACCCACCTCTTCCTTTACACCATCTTTGCTTATTCACTTTATTGCTGAAATTAAATCCTGGTTTTCTTCGAATTTTCTTAAATTAAACAATGACAAAACTGAGGTTCTCCTCATTGTTTCAAAATCATCATTATCCAAAGCCGATAATCTTTCTCTTGTGATTGATAACTCTGTTGTTTCCCCATCATCACCTCAGGTTAAGAGTATGGGTGTCATCCTTGACAGTACTCTCTCTTTTCAATCTCACATTAATAACATCACCCGGTCTGCTTATTTCCACCTACGTAATATTAATCGCATCCGCCCCTCCCTCACTCCCCATACCACTGCCATTCTTGTTCATAGTCTTGTTGCTTCTCGTCTGGACTATTGCAATTCATTACTCTTTGGTCTCTCTAATAAATCTCTTCATAAGCTTCAGCTAGTCCAGAATTCTGCAGCTCGTATCATCACTCGAACCTCATCTATTCACCATGTTACTCCGGTCTTGCAGCAGCTTCATTGGCTCCCGATTAAGTTTCAAATTGATTTTAAAATTCTGCTATTAACATTTGAGGCCATTCATAGCCTCGCCCCTCCATATCTGTCTGACCTTCTTCATTTGCCATTCCCTCCCATAACCTTAGATCCTCTTCCTCCATCCACTTGACCGTCCCTCTCTCCCGTCTAACCTCCATGGGGAGCCGAACATTCAGCCGTTCTGCTCTCAAGCTCTGGAATTCATTACCTACTGAGCTCAGAAATTTCTAATCATTTTCAACCTTTAAATGTAAACTTAAAATGCATCTGTTTAAAATGGCTTTTTCTTTATGATTACAGTGGCTTTGTTTAGTTTTAATTTTTATATCTTTTGTTTTTTTCTGATGTTTTAAGTTGTTTATAATGTGTCTTTTTATTTATTTATTGTTTGTTCGGTGTCCTTGAGTTCTCAGAAAGGTGCCTTGTATAAATAAAACGTATTATTACTATTAGAAGACTCTTCAATGCCACCACCAGGAAGAGTTAATATGTTATTTCTCTTTTCTGTTAATGCCATCTCTGAAAAAATCTTGAAAGAGCGTCAGTGGTCAGGAACAAAGCAAAGCCTCCCCCTCACATGTGACAGCAGGCTTTCAAGTCGCACAGCCTGCTCTTTCCTTTTTCATTCGATTGATTCTTGGAGCTGCCAGTGGACATTTCAGTCGAGACTGCATCACGTCTGCTGCCACCACAGAATTAGCTTATCAGATGCCACTTATCTTTCATTGGAATGATGATAGGGCCACCTGTAACCACCAGACATACTTGTTTTTGCTGCACCAAGTCAGTTTATTGATTTCTCTAAACAGTTCACAGACACTGTGCTGTCCTAATTTCATGCCCAATGCCCAACTTGCTTGGACCCAACAGCAACTAGCATGTGATGTCCAGCAGTAGACAGTCAAGTGTGAGCAGATTGCTACAAGAAATACGCTGCCGGAGAGAAACCATGTCTAGGTACCACCCTCCATGTCCCCATTCTGAAGCGAAATACTTGGGAGACGGTCAGCAGGCCTGCTTTTGTCCCTTTGACCATTTAATGTTTAAGATAGTCTTATTTTCCACAGATCTCTATTCATTCACCACTAGACCAGTAAAAGAAATAAAGAATTATGGGAAAGAAAAAACTGGCAGCTCATTCCCAACAGTCTGAACTCTTTCACATTCATGGAAATATTCCTCCTTATAATAGCTTTCATGTTTTTCAAATTGAAAGTCTGCCTGTCAACTTATTTAATAAAAAAAAAACCTGACCTATAATTTAATAAAACGAGGACGATCTAATTCACAGTTGCCAGGGTGAACAGTCCATATGCTTTTCTTACTGAGGAAACGTTCCAGCTGATTAGATTACAACAGCGGCGACAAATGAGATGTGGCAGCACACGATGAAGGCTCCAAACTACACTGGAGTGCAGAAATATTCAGTGTGTTTGTTCCCAGCTGCCATTGTCATCTTGAATTGAGTAGCACACAGACAGGGAAATGCACCAATAGACATGCATGTAGACATATGGATGTTGAAAAGACAACTATGCTCTGGGCTTGATTTAGAATATGTCAGGTGGATTTGTTTTAATAGGTCCTGGCAGGTATGTCAATGTCATAAATAATCAATCCGAATTACAGCTCAGGACCAAACAGACACCTGAGGGCCTTTACAATGATGGCCCCAGGAATTCCCCAGGTTATTTCTAACCTGGGCAGTGATCTCCAGACCTGCCCCAGAGGATGTATCTGAACAGGGTTTTAACATAATCCCTTATTGGGATTTGAGCTTGGAGTCAGCAGAAGACAAGCTATCAAAGGCTTACCTGACAAGGAAAGTGGAAGGAAAGGAAGATAGGAAGGAGTGCTTTGGCTGTGGTCTGATTCAGGGTCTAAAGTGGACAAGTCACCACACAGGCCTTGGAAGGATCTTACACATGTTTTAGTAGGTCTAGGGAAGCACCAGACTTTATCATTTTGTTGTTATTACTCTTTCTATATTACCTTGCCCCACTATTTTATTTTAATAAAGCACCCTTTTTCATCTTACCTGGGCCTTTTAAATTTATTCGGTGTTTATGCATATCTCAAGAGGTCCTCAAGACCATAACAAACACAAAGAAAAAGACATGCATGTAGGCATAAAAAGAAACAGATAAACATGTACACACTGTAGACACGCATCCGGACAGAGATACAGGTACATAGGAGGACGTGAATAGAGATGCACATGGAGACTCAGGGACACTGATGTGCAGACAAACAAACTTGCATGGAGATACAGTAGCATCAGAACATTTTCAGAATGTTTTTTTTTTACATTATTTTATGTTGTAGCCTTGTGCTAAAATCATTCAAATTTATTTTTTCTCTCATCAAGCAACACTCAATATACCAAATGGCAAAGCTAAAATAGGATTTTAGGATTTGATACAAATGTATTAAAAATAAAAAAAAAACCTGAAATATCACATTGATACAGTACAAGTACTGTATTTCAGACCCTTTTCTATGGACACTTGAGATCTGACTCAAATGTATCCTATTCCAGTGATCATCATTGAGATATTTCTACACCTTGTTTGTAGTCATCCATTAGTAAAGTCAAGTGACTGGACAAGTTTAGGTTTAGGATACGGTCCCCAGATTTGAGAAAAAACCAAGCCATGAGGTCATAGGCCTTGTCTGCAGAGTTATGAGACATGTTTGTATTGAGACAATGATCTGAGGAAGGCTAAACGACTCTTTCTAGAACTGGCTGTCTGTCCAAACCAAGCATTTGGGGGAGAGTGGCCACTGTAAGAAAGGTGAATAAAAACTTGATGGTCACTCTGGCTGAGTTCCAGAGAACCTGTGCTGAGAGGGGATAAACTTTCAGGAGAACAATCGGAACTGCAACACTCCACTAATCTGGGCTTTATGGCAATGCAGCCAGACAATAAAGGCACCTAAAGTATTCTAAGACTAAGAAAAACAAGATTCTCTAGCTTGATTAAACCAAAATTGAACTGTTTGGTCTCACTCAGTTTTAAGCATCATGTCTAGAGGAAACTGCATAATAGCATTCCAACAGTGGAGCTTGGTGGTGGCAGTATCATGCTATGGGGTTGTTATCCAGTGTCATAGACTGGGAGACTATTCATGATTGAGGGAAAACAGAGAAAAACAGAGAACAGTATAGAGGTATCCTTAATCTTCTTCTTCTTCTTTTGGCTGCTCCCGTTAGGGGTCGCCACAGTGGATCACATTCTTCCAAATCTTTCTATCCTCTGTACCTTGTTCTATTACACCCATTACCTGCATGTCCTCTCTCATCACATCCATAAACCTTTTCTTAGGCCTTCCTCTCTTTATTTTGCCTGTCAGCTCTATCCTTAGCATCCTTCTACCAATATACTCAGCATCTCTACTCTGCACATGTCCAAACCATCGCAATCTCGCCTCTCTGACTTTGTCTCCCAACCGTCTAACTTGAGCTAACCCTCTAATGTACTCAATTCTAATCTTACAGACAGACCTCAGTATGTGCGTCTTGGGAACTGCAGGTCTGACATTGTGGTCATCAACATAGGAGTGCCGCAGGGAACTGTACTTTCTCTGGTCCTGTTCACCCTGTATACATCGGACTTCCAATACAACTCGGAGTACTGCCATGTGCAAAAGTTCACTGATGATGCTGTTATCGTGGGCTGCATCAGGAGTGGGCAGGAGGAGGAGTACAGGAACCTAATCAAGGACTTTGTTAAATGGTGCGACCCAAACCACCTACAACTGAACACCAACAAAACCAAGGAACTGGTGGTGGATTTTAGGAGGCCCAGGCCCTTCACGGACCCTGTGATCATCATAGGTGACTGTGTGCAGAGGGTGTAGACCTATAAATACCTGGGAGTGCAGCTGGATGATAAATTGGACTGGACTGCCAATACTGATGCTCTATGCAAGAGAGGACAGAGCCGACTATACTTCCTTAGAAAGCTGGCATCCTTCAACATCTGCAATAAGATGCTGCAGATGTTCTATCAGACGGTTGTGGCGAGCGCCCTCTTCTACGTGGTGGTGTGCTGGGGAGGCAGCATAAAGAAGAGGGATGCCTCACGCCGGGACAAACTGTTGAGGAAGGCAGGCTCTATTGTAGGCACGGAGCTGGACAGTTTGACATCTGTGGCAGAGCAACGGGCGCTGAGCAGGCTCCTGTCAATAATGGAGAATCCACTGCATTCACTGAACAAGATCATCTCCAGACAGAGGAGCAGCTTCAGCGACAGACTGCTGTCACCGTCCTACTCCACTGACAGACTGAGGAGATCGTTACTCCCCCACACTATGTGACTCTTCAATTCCACCTGGGGGGGTAAACGTTAACATTATACAAAGTTATTGTCTGTTATACCTGCATTTTTATCACTCTTTAATTTAATATTTTGGGGTTTTTTTATCATCAGTATGCTGCTGCTGGAGTATGTGAATTTCCCCTTGGGATTAATAAAGTATCTATCTATCTATCTATCTATCTATCTATCTATCTATCTATCTAT
>JANRMT010062827.1:31311357-31326749 GCA_026402145.1 Polypterus bichir lapradei | reverse complement strand
ATAGATAGATAGATAGATAGATAGATAGATAGATAGATAGATAGATAGATAGATGCATATTGTACAAAAACAGTAAAATGCCCAGTGGCTTTACGCGCTCGTCATCGGCGTTCAGGCGCATTTCTTGTAAGCGTCACACAAGTTCATTTGTTATTATTGTTTGTAAATACGGAAAGAAACTTTAAACCAATTTAAGACGAACATTAACCGTTTCAAAAATGCAGCATACTCGTGAAGACTATTGTTGAGTTTAATTTTAGAGAAAAAAAATGTTCGCAAAAAGGAACTGATCCACAAAACTCCAGCCTTTACCAAATTGCAGGTCGAATTGCCGGTCGCTAATACACACGAGCTTTGTTATTAGCACTTATTAAATCTCCGCTGGGAAACCTTTGAAAGTTTCCAGAAGCGGGTATACAGCTATTCCTGTTTACGTCTACTTCAAGTAAGGTATACTGTTAAAAAGAAAGGTGCCACAGTGGTTCTTCAGAGCGATACCATTGGAGAGCCGTTTTGGTTGCTAAAAAGAATCATCCACTTGAAGGTCCCAAAAAGAACCTTTAGTTTATTTAGATCCGGAACAGGCTCAGCCATAAATAGACGATAACAGTTGTGGGCTCATGATTGTGAAAGGACTCTTGCAAGAGCTAAGTTAAGGTTTTCTTGATCTCCGGTAAAGAGTTGTTGTTGTATCCACATTCGGAATTCTTTTCAAACTCCCAAAAAACAATTTCATATGCAAATAACCCTTGTCGGAATGAAATGGTCCTTGGTCAAGCTGTGGCTCTATGAAGAACCACACAAGCCAGTGAAGTGCCGTTACAGAGACGTTATGTTTAAGAGTGTACGCAGGGGCCATCCCCGACAGTGTATTCGAAGAAGGTGACAAGCGTTCGGTTGACACCGTTCTGGGTGTTTCCATTTCACTTCGGTATTACGGTAACTGCTTCAAAATGTGTGGGCAACATGCACAGCAGAAATCGGGTGTTACACACCCTGAACAAAATACTAGCTCGTAAGAATAAACTGGGATTGGATGATGTCCAACTTTAAAGATGGTCTGAAATCAACAGCATTAATATATCCATCCATCCAGTATCCAACCCGCTATAACTACAGGGTCACGGGGGTCTCCTGGAGCCAATCCCAGCCAACACAGGGCGCAAGGCAGGAAACAACCCCCGAGCAGGGCGCCAGCCCACCGCAGAGTATTAATATATTTAAATGAAAAACTGATAATTCTTACAAAAATTACTGAAAACATGCAGTTCGGGGATTGCCACTTGTATGTTCTGCTATAAAGCACAGGCAGACGTTAACTGAACAGATTGCTGATTTTCAACACGGATTGATTTATGAATCCGACACTCCTTAAAGGCCAATTATGCAGGATTGTAAGATGAACATGAAGCATTACAGGTGATCTTCTGTACAATAAGTATTAAGAAAGCTACCTCGTGACGGCTTTTAAATTTTAAATTAAAAAAAAAATCCATATTGAAGTATATGTAAACACAGTGATATTTATCCCAATTTGACCCGAATATCAGTAACATATACCAAATTACCCTCTCAAAAATAATGGCAGCAGAATTGGTCTTCAGTGCAATTCCATTGGGGAACCATTTTTTGTCTCCAAAGTCCTCTCACATGAAAGTACTAGAAATAATCTTCATTTATTTAGATCCATAACATATTCAATGAAAAAAACATGAATAGATGGTAACAGATGTGTGAAAAGCTGATGGCTTCCTGAGTTTAGAAGGATTCTTGTTGCATATCCTGCCTAAAGTTCTCAGCTTTGCCCACATTAACCTTTTCAAAGCCCAAAGAAGCAAAGTCATACGCAGAGAACACTTCCCAGAATGAAATGGCTCTTTGTCACACAATGGACCTATAAGGAACCACACAACCCAGTAAAGAGCCATGAATATGTTTAAGAGTGTAGGCCGTATCCTTGAACTGTGTGTTTAGAATATGAATGGATTGTGCTTCATTTCACTCTCAAATCTGCTTTTAAATAGGACCTCTCAGGGGCAAACGTGTGTCTGTTAGTTCTGCACACCTCATTCTGAGTACACTACGTGTGTTTTTACAGCCCCTGGGCACCTTTTGTGTCAGACTTGACTAAAATGGAGGGCAGTTTTGTTTTCAGAGTAAGTGTCAGTACACTAAATGAGACAAAATACAAAAAGCTTAGCATTTTCAAAAATAATAATTTTAACAAGTGAATCCTCTACTTTTTTTACTTTCATTTAGTCATTTTTAACCCAGTTATTGCAATAAGCTGGTGGTCCTGCAGCCTAGCCTAGCTGCTTGGGGCACACTTAAAAATAACTGTTCTAAAATGGCACTTTACTGGATTGTGTGGTTCATTCTGAGAAGGGTCCTTTGGATATGACGTTGGTTCTTTGGGCTTCGCTAATTTGTAGACAAAACAGAAGTCTTTAAAGTGTAGGCTACATAATCCAGACAGCTCAAGAAAATCTGAATTTAGCTTGTTACTGTGTGCAGCAACGGTCCTTTTAAATTGAAAAACTCACCAGTCTGTTATGATCATAGCTGTTACGTGAAATGTATATGGATCTAAACAAATTTTTTTTTAAAAAAAAAAAAGGTTCTTTCCAGAATTTTAATGCTTGGGACCAAAAATGGTTCACTTATAGGGAGAACCGCTTTAGGTAAGGAAAATTATCTGTAACATCCAGCCATCCCAACAACAGCCTCGCTTCTCTGCTCCGGTCAGATAAACACTCAAGTCAGGAAACGCTGCCTAAAGTCCAGCTCAGGGAGACTGAGGGGGGCTTCTCTCCACAGTCCATCCGCATCTTGAATAAGGAAAGTGTCTGAAAGAAATGATGCCCTATTTTTAACCCTCTCACATTACAGAATTTAAGTCATTAGTTTAGTTATTATTGTTGTTACTACAATAGTTTATTAACACTTATTACATATTTTTAATTATATTATTAAGGTTTGAATTTAAAAAGTTATGTATTGTTATTCTCTCTTTATATTTTTCTCAAGGCACAGTCATTGGAGTTGAGCAACTAAGTATTTCACTGCATATTGTACTCCATGTACAATTTCTATGTGACAAACCAAATTTGATTTCATTTCATTTTCATCCAGCCATGGGCAGATGGCCATGCAGTTGACTAACTGACTCTGTGAACCGCACACCCTGCACACTCCCTCTCTCCTGGCACATCTGAGTCATCGTTCAACCAAACACTTGAAGACTCTGAGAAACATATGAGCACTCATTGGCAGGGGTGTCCATAGTGGTCATGGGGGTACAGATGTCCCCTCCCATCAAAACCTTTTTATTTTCCTTTTCACTGCACCACTGGGCCCTTGTTCTTAATGACCATCCATTTTCTGTTTTGTGGTTTGGTAACACATTAAATCTCAATGTCCAAGCTAAATTGCCCACCATGACCTGGTAATTCTGGTCTCCTAGTAATCCCTATCTCTAATTGGCTATTTCTCTCACTGTCTTCACTACCTAACAGTTAATGTGTGGTGAGTGTAGTTGTGCAAAAATGGCTGCCGTCACATCATCCAGGTGGAGGCTACACATTAGTGGTGGTTGAGGTGGCTCCTCACTCACTGAAGCACTTTGAGTAGTGAGAAAAATGCTATAATAATAATAATAATAATAATAATAATAATCTGTGGTGGGCTGGCACCCTGCCCAGGGTTTGTTTCCTGTCTTGCACCCTGTATTGGCTGGGATTGGCTCCAGCAGATCCCCGTGACCCTGTAGTTAGGATATAGCAGGTTGGATAATGAATGGACTATAATAATAATAATAATAATAATAATAATTATTATTATTATTATTATTATTATCTATACATCACATAAGAGAGACCTATGGGACACCTTCTCTGATCATGTTCCCCACATATCAACCAGCCAGGACTCACCATTTTCCTTTATAAATGCTTTGTATTTGTGTCTGATTGCACAGGTTTATAATCATGAGGATCAAGGGTGGATCTACTTGATCAGTGAGTTTAAACTAATAAGGTTTAAGCTTCAGGGCCACTAATCCCAGAGGAGCCCCAGAATCGATAGTCAACTTTGCTTAAAATGTTTGGATGTTTATTGTATGAGAAGGGGTGTTTAACAAATAATAATATTTACTATATAATAAAAAAAAAAACCTACAATCTGTGTGTCCAGTCCCTCAGATCAATCTGATTGGTCAGTCTGGCTTTGGTGACATGACAAAAGAGGAAGTGTGAGTGTGAGATACGAGGAAGAGTAACAACACACAAGATAATCGCCTTTGAAGATGGAAAGTATAAAACAGGACAGGAAGCAAGAAAGCTGCCTTGCAATTAATGACAGAGTCTGAGAAACAGGCTTTACCAGAACACACTCGAAAAAGGGAGAATCAATGAAGAGACGTTCAGACACACAAGGATACAGGGGAAAGGCTCTGAAAGTACATGCAGCTCAAGAGATAGAAAATGTTTTTAATTTGTTCAATTGCCTGTCTTCAATGGGCACTGTGACTAGTTAAGAGTATATTGCAGTTCACTACAGCAATTTTAATCAAAATCTAGTAGTTAAATTAAAAAAAAAATTGTGATGATCTATCATAGAACTGCCCCTTTAAAGATGATAACAGTGGTTACCCAGACCACATTGGTGGTGGTTGCAAATGGGGGTTCCCATAACAGTTCAAGCTTCAGGGCCCAAAAAATGAAGGTCCACCACTGGCGAGGAGTGAAGTGCACGGGGTGGATTGCTGTGGGGGCCTGTACTGTAGATGACAACATGTACTTTTCCTGTTATTAGTCTTTTCTTTTCTCTTGAATATGCACACCCAGGTCACCCTGATGGTAGATCCAGCCATGCATATTATACTCTTCTCTATTGAACCTCACAATCTTAAGACTTGTTTATTGGATTATAATATCATTAATTGAAACAATTAAATGTCATTTGGGGGTCATTTCTAATACTGCTATTTAATATCAACCAAATATACATTTTACCTCTCTTTCTTATTGATCTCTATGAATATTCATTAATTTTGTGATTCACAGAAAAGTTTGCCCCAACCTCCAATTTTGTAGGACACCCATGCTCAGTGGAACTATAAAACGAACACAAACACCAAATTACGATATTCAAGTACGCCCTACATCCAACACCTTTCTGATTTACAATGTTCTTCTCCATTCTGCCAGTTTACAGACGTAAATTAATTCTTGTGAAGTGCAATGTCTACAAATTGCCAGATTCCAAGAGAACTCCAACACAAAGGAACTTTTGCGTTTTCAAAAACATAAACACCCAAGCCCCCCAAACCCCCCCTTCACATTCCGCTGTCACTGAAATGACTACAAAGCCTCTGAGTTCCTTTGGCGTACTCGAAATGTAAATGTTGCAGACAAAAGAGAGATCAACACTTTGCGGCTTTCACAAACAGTTATTGTCCCTGGCATATAGCCAGATGGCGCGCCCACCGAATTCCTGTGTACATTTTAAAGAATAGAGAAAGACGATGTAGGTGCACCTGTCCTTCTGATCTGCTCATCAAAGACAAACAATCCTTCGGCAGTGCTGAAAGAGACTCGCTAGTGTCTGCCATACAAAGCTCCGCTATTTCTCGGAGACAAGACTCCAATCCGGCGGTGACTTTTGTATTTGTGAATATGCAGATCTGCAGATCTCGTACTTTCTCGGCCAGGCTGACAAACTGCTCTGGGCATTCCAAAAGCGCAGAACCGTGCAGTGAGCAGCAGAGACATGCTTACAAAATCCTGATGCAATTATAAGTAAATATTGGGAATCTTTAAATATTTATGTCTCATTATACAGATTAGACAAGACCGGAGGAATCCAACGTCTGGTGCCTGCCGGGGAGTAAGACTGTTGTTTTTAATGCGGAAGTCTGCTCAGAAATTGCTGATTTAATAGAAAGGCGCCTTGCATTACCTCGGCAGAAGGATGGATATTGAATTATTTCAGCTCGACCGAAAGCAAAAGCGCAATCGAAGCCACTTAATGAGCAATTCGGAATGCATGTGAACGGAGGTCGCCGTCCTCCGTGCTCTGAAACAGAATGCGGTGGTCAGCAGGTTAATGAGTAGCGCCTGATAAGCTATGCGCCTTCACAGCCAACATCCCAGCGCAATTCTGAGCTCCAGTCCCAAGCCCGCTTTGTCTTCTAAACAGTATTTTTTTAACCACTGATTTCAAAATATAATATCAAACGTATTTTTAAACCATGAATACAAGGACTACACCCCAACATTTCACGTACACCTATTAGAATCACATTTAATGTTAAACGGACGAGTCCAAAACGAAGCCATCACTGTTAGTTTTAGTGCAACAGGGGGGCAAGCCAGACACAAATTCCGTCGTTCTCGAAAGGGTCAGTAGAATGACCTGCAGCTGCCCTAAGGCGGCCCTTTTGGAAGCTTATTTCTCCTAAAACATTTTTGCGGTATAGCCCCACAAAGACAGTTGGTGAATACAAACTAGAAAAGCAGCCCCAGGGAGCGAAGTCATGCAAAATGCAAGTGTCGCTCTGCATTGGGGGAGGCTGAGCCCATTCCCAGCTGCTGCCCTTGTCCATGGTGCTGAACACAGCAATTAGACGCACAAAGAGAAGACGCGTGGCTTATCTGCCATCTTTTCCCAACTAAAATGGATGTATGCTATTCAGCGAGCACGTGTACTTGATTCAATTAGTGCTCTCTAGATACCTCCTTTGGGACCGGGCTGCAGGGAAAGGTAGTGGCTTCTGTTTAACAAAGACATTTGTTGTGCGTGTGCCCTGCTGTATCCAACTCATTAACCATCTAAGCGACCGCGCCAGCACGAACACACACACACACACACACACACACACACACACAACACACACACACACACACACACACACACACACACGAAGCCAGACAGGCCATTCCTAGCTGAAAGAGAATTTCTTTTTAGCCCATGTGAATTGGGGGGAAAAAAAAAACATAACTTGCCTCTTCATGTATGAGCTAGAATGGCGCAGTTGTGCTTATTTGAACCCATTACATCCATTATTTACTTTTAATTAATATGATTTCATTCATTTTTTCAACTCTACTAATTAAATATTTGAGTCGTGGGGTGCTAGAGCTTTTACTAGCAGCACTGGGCACAAGGCAGGAACCAGCCATGTACTTGATGCAGAGGCAACTCTAGGGACTGTGGGGGCCCCAGGCAAAAAAAAAAAAAAAACTCGATGGGGACCTCCAAATCCCTCTCCCCTCTTGTGTCAACATTATCCATCCATCCATTATCCAACCTGCTATATCCTAACTACAGGGTCACAGGGGTCTGCCGGAGCCAATCCCAGTCAACACAGGGCACAAGGCAGGAAACTAACCCCGGGCAGGGCGCTAGCCCACCGCAGTGTGTCAACATTATTTTAGCACAAAGTCTACATTAATAGGATCAACAGAAATAATTTAATAAACACATATACTTTATTTGGGCAGCACAGTGGTACAGTGGTAATGCTGCTGCCTCAGAGATCCTGGGTCCTCACTTGCATAGAGTTTGCATGTTCTCCCAGTGTCTACATGGGTTTCCTCAGGATGCTCTGGTTTCCTCCCACAGTCTAAATGCTAAGTGGATTGGTGACCCTAAATTGGCCATAGTGTATGACTGGAGAGTGTGTGCGTGTGGGCATGTGTGTGTGTGCATTCACCCTGGGTGGACTGATGCCCTTTCCAGGGTTTTTCCTGCCTTGTGCCCTTTGCTAACTGGGATTGGCTCCAGCAGACACCTGCAACCCTGTTCGGACTAAACAGATTACAAAGTGACTGACTGATATGCTTTATTTAAATTTTGTGAAAAACAGATTATAGAAATATAACAGCACATTAAATACAACTTTTGGCTGGAAAATACAAAAACACTAATTTTTAAATAAAGTAAATTTAAAAAATAAATGAAAAATAAATAAAATGCAGATAACTGTATATTATCGTGCATATTACAATAAAAATATATAAACTGCATATCATAAAATTATAAAAAAAAATAAAAAAGTGCACATTCTAGAAATTTAAAAAAAGTCTCATAATGGTACTATAGTTAATTTCAAAATCTCTGTTTACAGTCTTTGGCTGCAGCAAATGCAGCCATGAATGGCTGAAAGCTTCTTCTGGCATATGGTGGATAAGTAAGTAAGATTTAATCAACTTTAATAATAATAATAATATATGTATTTATATAGCACCTTTCCCATGCTCAGTGCACAGAAAGAACAGCAGGGTATACGTAACATTGGATGCAAATATTTTCTGCATAGAATAGATAAATACAGGATATGTGAAGCGATAAACAGAATAAAAAGAAAAAAACAAACCAAAGTAAAATGCTAAATTAAATACTAAAAGGAAGGTGTGAACAAATATCATAATCTGTGATGTATCCATCCATCTATCCATTATCCAACCTGTTATATCCTGACTACAGGGTCACGGGGGTCTGCTGGAGCCAATCCCAGCCAACACAGGGCGCAAGGCAGGAAACAAACCCCAGGCAGGGCGCCAGCCCACCGCAGGGCACACACCCACACACCAAGCACACACTAGGGACAATTTAGGATCGCCAATGCACCTAACCTGCCTGTCTTTGGACTGTGGGAGAAAACCGGAGTACCCGGAGGAAACCCACGCAGACACGGGGAGAAGCGAACTTGGGTCTCCTAACTGTGAGGCAGCAGCGCTACCCACTGCGCCACTGTGCCACCCAGCTGTGATGTAACACACACACAAATTATCTGGAGCATCTGGACAGGGAAGAAAACTAAAAAAAGGGACAGAATGTCATGTTAAGTTAAAAGCCTTCCTGGAAAAATGCTTTTTAAGTTGTTTTATAAAAGAATGAATGGAGTCAGCTAACCTAATTAATTTCAGGAGGTCATTCCAAAATCTGGGTGCTATACATCTAAAGGCCCTGTCACCCATGGAGAGGAGGTTAGTGTGGGGCACAATAGATTGCCAGAATCAGAGACCTTAGTGGGCAAACAGGAGCATAGTGATGGAGGTCACTGATGTAGTCTGGTGCAAGGCCATTTAAAGCTTTTTAGGTTAATAATAGAATTTTATATTCAATCATATAAGATAGAGGGAGCCAGTGAAGGTGAAGCAGGATGGATGGTATGTGCTCGCTGTTACTGGCCCATGTAAGGACATTTGCAGCAGAGTTTTGAATCAACTGGAGCTGTGATATAAGATTAGAAGCGGCACATGCTGGTGATGCAGGATGTGATAAAAACATGGACAAGTTTCTCAGCATTGGAAAAGGAGAAGAGTGAGTGAACACAGGATATGTTACGGAGGTGGAAGTAAGAAAGGTTCTTAATGTGGTTTATGTGGGCGGAACAAGAAAGGGAGGAATCAAAAATGACACCAAGATTCCTTGCCTTAGAAGAAGGTCTGATGAGATCACCGTCAAGAGTCACAGAGAAGGAGCTCATTTTCCTAAGTTGCACTTTAGTGCCAACTTGCGGGAGTTCAGTTTTATTGCACAGTTTAATTTTAAAGACTTCTGCTTCATCTGGGTTTTAATTTAAGACCACAGTTTGTGTGGCTTAAGAAATGTGTATCGGGCATTGTCATGAGTAGCAGAGGGTTTCCACAAGCCCAGGGGTTCCACAGGCAGTTATACTGTATCCCTGTCTACTCTACTCCTCTGACTTTAGATTAAATACTAAATCATGGCATCTGCAGAAATTTTTGGATGCCACAGTCATAGTTGGATGTATCAGTGGTGTGCAATAGTATGGATACAGGACACTAGTGGAGACCATTGTTGAATGGAGCAGAATGAACCACCTGCAGCTCAACATTAATAAGACAAAATAGATAATAGTAGATCTAAGAAGAGTCAAACTCACTTTGCACCCAGTTTTCATTGATGGCACAGATTTGGAAGTGGTGTGGACATGTGCGTACCATGGATTGCAGTACTAGTGGAGTACTAACGCTGAAGCTGTATACAGGAAGGTCAGAGTTACCTCTATGTCTTGAAGAGGTTGAAGTCATTTGGTGTATGTAGGCCACTCTTACATGTTTTCTAACCAGTCTGTACTGGATAGTGTGCTGGGAAAATGGCATATAGGGCAGGTGATTCCAACAGACTGAATAAACTGATTGAAAGGGCTGATTTAATATTGGGAGTCAAGCTGGACTCACTGGAGGAAGTCATAGAGATCACTCAGGAAGCAATTTATTATACTGGACAATGACGCTCACCCCCTGTACGAGACAGATGAGCACCTTTAGTAACAGAGCAAGACAACTGCAGTGCATCAAGGAGAACAATGTGAAGTCATTTCTATCCTTAGCCAGCAGAGTCTATAATGAGTCACGCCATGGATGAGGTGGTATTGTACTCTTTGTGTTTTGAATGGTATTGAACTAATCAAGCAGACATCTTAACAGATAATACCGACGCCCTGTGCAATTTACTGTGCCAATAACTGATATTCCTGTACTGTAAAAGTGTAACTGTAATTTGTAATTCTAATTGTAATTTGCATGTGCAAGTCTAATCACTTTACACTAAATTCCTACTTTTTCTTCTTCTTTTGGCTGCTCCTGTTAGGGGTTGCCACAGCAGATCATCTAGTTCCATATCTTCCTGTCCTCTGCATTTTGCTCTTTTACACCCATGACCTGCATGTCCTCTCTCATAACATCCCTAAACCTTCTCTTAGGCCTTCCTCTTTTCCTCTTGCCTGGCAGGTCCATCCTTAGCATCCTTCTCCCAATATACTCAGCATCTCTCCTCTGTACACGTCCAAACCAACGCAATCTTGTCTCTCTGACTTTGTCTCCAAACTGTCCAACCTGAGCCAAACTTCTAATATAGTCATTTCTAATCCTGTCCATCTTCGTCACACCCAATGCAAATCTTAACATCTTCAACTCTGCCATCTCCAGTTCTGTCTTCTGCTTTCTGGTCGACACCACCATCTCCAGCCCATAAAACATAGCTGGTCTCACTACCGTCCTGTAGACCTTCCCTTTCACTCTTGCTGATAACCGTCACTTCCGACACTCTTCTCCACCCACTCCACCCTGCCTGCACTCTCTTTTTCACTTCTCTTCCACAATCTCCATTCCTCTGTACTGTTGGGCCCAAGTATTTAAACTCATCTACATTTACCAACTCTACTCCCTGCATCCTCACCATTCCACCTTCCCTCCCCTCATTCACACACATGTATTCTGTATTATTCCTAAAAGCCTTCATTTTTCTCCTCTCTAGAGCATATCTCCACATCCTCAAGGTCTCCTCAACCTGCTCCCTACTCTTGCTACAGATCACAATGTCACCAGCAAACATCATAGTCCACGGGGACTCCTGCCTAATTTCATCTGTCAACGTGTCCATCAACATTGCAAATAAGAAAGGGCTCAGAGCCAATCCCTAATATAATTCCACCTCCATGTTGAATGCATCTGTCATTCCTACCACAGACCTCACCATGGTCACACTTCCCTCGTACATATTATGTACCAATCTTACATACTTCTATGCTATTCCCAACTTCCTCATACAATACAACAACTCCTACACATTTCTCCCCATTTTCTATCCAACCATTTTTAAACCTGCTCAGGATGGATCTGGAGCATATCCCATTAAGCATTGGGCAAAAAGCATGAACAACCCCTGGAGAGGGTGCCAGTCCATCACAGGGTGAACACACACACACACACACACACACGTGAGTCAATTTAGCTTCACCAATCGTCCTAACCTGCATGTCTTTGGGCTGTGGGAGGAAACAGGAGCACCCAGAAGAAATCCACATGAACACGGGGAAGACTTACAAACTCCACACAGGTGGCACCGGGGATGTGAACCCTGGCCTCCTTGTTGCGAGACTGTGCCTCTCTTATCTTACAAACTTAAAATATTACAGGGTTTCTTTTTGCATTTAATTTGTATTAAGTAGGGGTAGGAGAAGTTCTTCTTTAATTGCATTATACATTGAATTTATTTATTTGGCTGACTTCTTTATCCAAAGCAATTTACAACATATGAGATGCAATCAGTTGTATTTCTTTTGTTTTCTAATTGAAGGAGAAGCAGGTGGAGTGAGTTGTTCATGGGCACACAATGGTAGGAGTGGAGTTTGAACCCACAACCTCAACACTTGAAGCCCAAAGCCTTAACCACTATGCCACATTGCCTGTTGCTCAAATCGTTTGGGCTCACTATTCAAACTGGAAACTAAAGTTCCTCTAATTCATTCGGCTTTGGCCAATTCAAGTAAATTTCTTTTTATCCCTGATTCCAAAACAAATTTTCCCTCATCTGTTAAGGGTTTGACTTTTTACATTTCATTTTGTGGATATTTTCTCTTCTTCCTGTATAACTATAGAAATTAGGCTCATTACTTCATTTTCATCATTTTGAAATAAAGTTAAAAACATTGCAAAAGATTTGTAAGAGTGCTCTCAAAAAGATTCTATAAAAATGAAATGCATTTCAGTTCATAAAGTTCATAGCTGACTCATTTTCCCTTTGAGACGGTGATTACTGTCCTTCTTTTGCTGATTGACAAACACAAATTCCGTCTCTAGAAGACTTTGGTATAAATCTTCAGAATTTTAGACATGTCAATTTGTTATCTCACGGTAAACATCATAAGAAAGTTGATGAAAGCAAATGTTTGATAGCCAATTTCACAGAGGCGATAAGCAATTTCTTCACAAAGGTACTGCTGGCGAGCATTTAGAAATGTGGTGATATGAGTTCACAAGTTTGTTTAAAGGCACCTTTGAGATTCATATTCAGTGAGTCCCATTAATGTGCAGAGCAAAACAAATTGACTGTCAGTCAGGCACACAGAAAGGTTATCCGAGATTTGCAGCCTGAAACACATGCTTTGGAATTCCAATGGATCTCAGTGCTAACATGTGTGGCAATTGGCAGCAGTGCAACTGCTTACTTCAGGTAATGTCAGGCTTCCTAGTGAGGTAAATGGCAGGTAATCAAGTAGACTAAGAAACACATTTTATTTTATATCACACTTGTGTAACTGAACATCATCAAAAAGGCAATTCATATGTATGTTACAATTACATCAGGAGTAGACAGGAGTAAAGACATTTACTTAGTAAATGAGTTGGATAGAACCCAAGACCTTTTTGATTTTATACTTTGGATTTCTATTGTGGATCTCTTATTGCATTTAAGACTGAGAGACAGAGAGACAGAGGTTGGGAGCATGCACTGATACATCGCGTTGCTGCTCCCACTACACGACGAACCTCCTCAAGGTCCCAAGCTAAGACCCGAGTATGCAACAGGTGACACCTCAGCAGCACATTAGTTTCAATGGAACAGTGTGAGGTTTCTTTTACGGTGGCTAGAGTGCCAATCCTGCCATCAACCCCCAGGTTTTCCCAACAAGCTGGAGGACCTGCTTGCAGGGCTGGATGCAGGTTAACGTCATACACAAGATGTAGCAATTGCAGGTTAAGGGCCTTGCTTAAGGGCCCAACAGAGTGAAATCACTTTTGGCAGTAGTGGGATTCGATCCGGCAAGGTGTTTCAGATTTTGTGAAGAATGAAAAAGCAACCCTGCTTTCTAGATTTGAATGTCAGCTCTGGTTGATTGAAAGTTCACTTCACTCTCACTGTGGTAGGAGGATGGTATAATAGCATTATGATAAAAAATATGTACTCAAGAAAAAAAATATTACTTAGAAACCAATTGTACTTTTCACAGGTCAAAACTAAATACTGTAGATAAAATCTCATAAATTGACTAGTCAGCTAGCCTTGTGGAATACAGGTGGGCTGAGATGAAAGTTCATTAACAGGTGGGCAGAGCCTGGAATGGAAGGGATATGTACAATTTATGGCATCCCTTGCCCCTCTAGAAGGAAAATATGGACTGGAATGGAGGTGGAATCTATCTGAGCTGAGTTGTGCCTAAACAGGACAGAAATGAAGCAGAGAGTCAGCTTATCTCATTGGTTTGGGAGGTACATCAAGCAAGTTGGATGAACATAAAGACAGGGTAACAAATAAATGGTCTGCCTCTACCTCTCTCAACTGCCATATTCAGACAGGCCATGCTGTCTGTTTATACTACTCCATCCAAGGGCCATCCTGGACCACACTGGACGAGAGGCCAATCAACATACAAAGACAGAGAGCCTGCTAGCATAAGCAAAATGTATTGATTACTATCCTGGTTGTATTATTAGTATTTTGTCAATATTAACATTTGTACTCTGTTTATATGTTGTGCATATTATCTATAAATTTGTAACTTTGTTTTCTGCCTGTTGTTGTGCTTTATCTAGTTATCTGATGTTGTAGAATTTAACAGGAAGTGGGAAAGCATTGAAATACAGGACTTTCAGTATGGTACTGTACAGTACTTTCATTAATGTTTAGAAGGTGGAAAGGTTAGAGGATGGTCCTCCCTTGCTAAGGTGACCATGAAACTGCATGAAATAAGGCCTGTTCCTGAACAGGAGCTAACGACTGACTCTCACCTCCCAAGGCCAACATGGAAGAGCATTTAGAGATTCTAAATTCATACAGTTGTATGTAAGGGCCTGATTGCTATGTTGTAACCAGGGTTCCCCTCCCTGGCTGGGATTCAAATTCCTCTTTTATGTCTGGGTTGGAGACGGTGCCACTGACCAGAAAGCAGGAGACAGAGCTGAAGGTAGCAGAGTTAAAGATGCTAAGATTTGCATTGGGTGTAACAAGGATTTATAGGATCAGAAACAAGTACATTAGAGGGTCAGCTCAAGTTGAACGGTTGGGAGACAAAGTTAGAGAGGCAAAATTGCGTTGGTTTGGACATGTGCAGAGGAGAGATGCTGGGTATATTGGGAGAAGGATGCTAAGGACAGAGCTGCCAGGGAAGAGGAAAAGAGGAAGGCCTAAGAGAAGGTTTATGGATGTGGTGAGAGAGGACATGCAGGAGATGAGTGTAACAGAACAATATGCAGAGGATAGAAAGATATTGAAGAAGATGATCCGTTGTGGCAACCCCTAATGGGAGCAGCTGAAAGAAGAAGAAGAATTTATATTAATATTGTTGATCATCTACTTTCTATGTGTCATGTATTTTGTGGGTTAAGGGACTTCCCTCACTCCTATAAAGGCTAAGAAAAATTCACAGTCCCTTGTGGTTCATTGAATGCGCTTGGTAGTTTTGGTGAGTTGTAGAGACAGATAGATAGATAGATAGATAGATAGATAGATAGATAGATAGATAGATAGATAGATAGATAGATAGATAGATAGATAGATAGATAGATAGATAGAACTGAAGAGTACTATATAATAGATAGATAGATAGATAGATAGATAGATAGATAGATAGATAGATA
>JANRMT010062827.1:31293290-31311347 GCA_026402145.1 Polypterus bichir lapradei | reverse complement strand
GATAGATAGATAGATAGATAGATAGATAGATAGATAGATAGATAGATTTTCATAATGTCTATTACATTTTACATTTTCACTGATTACTTTTCTGAACATCCTCTTGGCCAAGTCAGGAGATGATTGACTTGTTAATCGTTGTCTTAGCATTAATGAAATTACAGCATTAGAATTACTCACAAGATAACGCTGTTACGCAATTAGGCAGCAGGTAGGAGAAAGTTAATACAAGAACAGTGGCCTTAGAAAGCTTTTCAGAGGTTATTACTTGATTATTTGAATATCTGCTTGGGTGGCACATTCTCACTGGCACCCAACTCTTGTGTTTTTCAACATGCCAGAATGTATGTATTTTGGCACACAGAAGAAATTGTCTTTTTGCATGACCTTGTTTTTAACTTTGATCACTTTTTGGTTGTCTGTTACAGTGTTCGATAACGTATATAGTTGTAGAGTTGTAGGATGTGCCCGTTTGTGATTTGGCAGATCAGTGACTTCAGTGTCTTTTTTTTATCATTATTGCTGGATTTGTACAGGAACTTGTTTTTCTTGGATTATATTACTACTTTCAGGGAATTCCTCTTTTGCTTAATGTGTTCATTGGACATTCATTGTTGAAGACATCTTTTTTAATTAACAAATCTTTTATTTATAAAGATCAAGTGTTTACCCTTTGCTGACTAGATAAGGTTTAATGGTTTTCCTCCACTAGTGGGCATTTCGAATAATTCTTGGGACTTACTGTGCTTAGGAACCACAAGTTGATGACACTAATGGAGAAATGGAGTCTCAGCACCACCCACCCACATTTCAAGCCTATATTTTGTCAAAATCTAAACACTAACCAAAAAATCCAAGTTATATAGGAGTCTTATACCAAAAAACATAGGACTAAGAGGTGTTCACAAAAATAGTCCATTTTATTCTGATCTTTGACAATATGGAAGTGTCCTTTTATGTGATTATACTGATGATGACATGTGTTGAGAGAAAAGTTTATACTAAAGGAAAGTACAAATATTGTCAAAACATACTCAAGTCCAGTATTTTTACTTCATTACTGCACAACATTGGATCTGGAGGTAGTAATTCTCAAATGTTATAATAATAATAATAATTGTTGAAAATACAAAATATATCACAGGATAACTTATCAATAAACTAAAACAAACAAAAAAAGAAATTTAAGGATGAAAATCAAAAATAGGAAACAAATCAATTAACTAGTTAAGCAAACTGAGAATAATTACAGATTCAAAATCAAAAATGTAAAATACAAAACTAAATTGAAGCCTAAGAAATGAAAGAAAAACTACACGGATAAAAGCCTGCAAGAAGGGAAAGAGCAGAAGAGAGCAGAAACAAATGCAACAGCAAAGAGACTGGGGTAACAGGTGTCTGTAAATAGCCCTCAGGAAACAACTGCCCTAAAGACCACTGCACCTGAGGGCATTAATCTCATTACAGGGCCTTCCCCAGCAGACAAGGATCACAAACGATAAAGGAGTGGGAGGAAACCAAAAGCAAAAAAAGAAAATCAAGGCACGGGAGCAGAACAAAACAGGAAACCAAAAAGTAAATGAAACATCAGGTGAGGCGCTGCAGCAATGTTAAAAAGGACCTAAGTTTTTGGAATGATTCACAAATTAAATAAAACAATAGGGTACTCTTCTGGTTTTAAATCTCATTATGTGACATTTAAATCTTGCCTTTGGTGAAAGACTGTTTGATCTTTAATGAAAATGACCTTGACCTGCTAATTGACTATTCTCTGCCTAATCATTTTAGAACAGATGCTTGTTTATCTCTATTGCGATCTTTAAAGGACTAAGATGGGGAACATTTTGTGTCTGCACTTTGTTTTTCAAAGACTCTGATGAGCAAGAAGAATACCTTCTTGAGCAATTTTGTTTGTTTTCAGGCTTTTATTTATTTATTTATTTTTTTACTTTTTGTTTGCTTCCTGTCTTTATGATTCAAGCCTCTGGTTTTAGTTCCACATAGTGCATTTAATGTTTTCTGATCCTGCTTGTCTGATAGCACTTTTGTATTGACCTTTGAAAAACTGTAGTATTTTAAGAAAACAATTCCATGCCCCATTTGTTTAAACATATTCATACATTAAATCACAAAAGTGTGACAACATCATCTGCAAACAGCACAAATGCAACCTTCAGGTCACAACACTGCATACTCTAAAAGCTTCAGTGGTGCCTTCATATTCTGGTCATGAAAATTATAGACATGAGAGGAGAGGAGACAAGATGAAGCCTTGGTGGAGTCCAAGTAGTCCAAGGTGGCTACTTCTGATGTAGAGGAGCAGAGATTCTACTTTCAACTTCTTCTAAATGTCTATCTCTAAGGCTGAGCTGAGATACCCAGCAAAGGAAGCTCATTTCCACTGCTTGTATCTGTGATCTCATTCTTTTAGTCACCACCCAATGCTCATGGCCTATGTGACAACAGGAATGAATATCAGCCAGTAATATACATGGAAATGGCAACAAAATCTTTAAAATAGAGGATTTATTAGAAACAGCACAAAAATACAAGCAAAATACTCAAAAATTGAAAAAATCAGCAAAAAGAAGTTGCTTAAATCCTAAGCAAATAAGTACCAATAAAGAAACCAAATATTGAGAGGAATAAGTATACTTACAGTAAGACTCCAACAACTACAACACTTGGCTGCTGGCTCTCACTTCTGACCAGAATAAATAGCCAGAAGGAGGAGCCAGCATGTGAGACATCACAGTGGCCCCACCCATTTCAGGCTCCACCCACAAAACACAGGGAACAGAGATACAGTATATTTAAAAGGATAGAACATATATAATGATTGATTAGTGAAACCAGAAGAAATACCAAAAAAAATAACAAAAAATTACAAAAAGAACAACAAAACATAAAATACACATACATTTAAAGTGACATAACAACTAAATCGAGAGCTTTGCATTCCAGCTCAGGTCTCTGACCAGTACAAAGTTCACATAACTGCTTAGATTTTATCAGTCCGTTGTGTTCATATAAAATAATTCTGCTAGACTACACAGACACAATAAGCTTGCAGATGTAAACAATCAGTTAAACATTTCGACTGTTGCCAATTAAGCCCAAAATCAGGTGATTTGTTAAAACAGTAACTGTACTTACAGCACTAAAGGGAAGCAGTCCGAAATGAGAGCAGAGGCAGGAAATGGTGTTATGAATACACTGAATTAGAATTCAAGCTTGAATAATTTTCCCTTTGTTTAATAACTATGGTATATCTTTATTATGTTTTAAAAATAATTATGTTTTTGACATAATTTGTATAGAAATTAATTTGTATTTAATATTTATTTTGAAGAATTTTTCATGTGATGCCATTTTGTTCTTAGTGTGATTGCATGGTTGTGGTGCTGTCACTTGGAGTTACTAAGGGGACAGTACCCAGAAGTCACACAGGATGACATCAGGAAGGGATGCTAGCCATCCCGCAACTTCACATCTCTGTCGCTCGCTTATGTGGATTTCATTTCACCAAACAACAAAACTTTTAATTCTCACAGATTGGCCTCTTCATTGGGAAGAAACACTACTTTTCCTTCATGGAAACACGAATTAGACGATCTACAAGTCTCCGACTTAAAGTTTAAAGCCAAACAATATCTACATACTGTACATCTGTCATATCACCTATGTCCTTATATTCAATCTCTTTTCGCTTTTACCTTTTCATCAATATCGCATTGAATTTTAATTCCGTGTTTGGAATTAAATCGTGGCAATGCCTACAAGAAATGAGTCTGACAATGCATTCTCATAAATGAGAAATGATTAAACCGTGTGCATGGTTATGTGGGCAGGACTTTTCCAAATCTCTTTGCATAAGCTCTTGTCTCACGGGGCTTGAAATTTTCTCTCACGGGATTTCACTTTCACCAAACAACAAATCTTTTAATTCTTGCAGATACGCCTCTTCATTGGGAAGAAACACTACTTTTTTTTTCCCTGATGGCAACATGAATTAGACGATCTACAAGTCTCCAACTTAAAGTTTAAATCTGATCAATATATTCAGTCTCTTTTCGCTGTTCCGTTATTTCACCGAGTAATAATTTCTGCTTGTTTGCACTAATGCAATCTTTACTATCTTTTTTTGGAGACTTTCACATTTTTGTACTTCCATTATCTCTAACCTGCTCTGCATGTTTATTCGTGTGGTGAGTGGCTGGGGCTGTTACCCAGCCGACGTGCCCAGAAGGACCGGAGGAGGGCTTGCGCCTCCTCCAGACCACGAGGGGGAGACCACCATGGTGGCTTTGAGGACCACGGGTGCAGAGCTTGGAAGCTCAACCCTGTAGGGGCCCGTGGTCAACGCCAGGGGGCGCACCGATGCCTTTGGAGTCCTGGACCTCAGCACTTCCGCCACACCCGGAAGTGCTGGAGGGAAGAGGACCGGGGACTCCCAGAGTGTTTCTGGGTGCGCAGCCGGCACTTCCGCCACACAGGGGAGTGCCGGTGGAAGATTGCCGGGAAGCACCTGGAGCACATCCGGGTGTGTATAAATGGGCCGCCTCCTTTCATTCAGGGCTGGAGTCGGGTGAGGAGAAGGACAGAGCTCGGGAGGAGAGGCAAGGAGGTGGCCTGAAGGGACAAAGAGGCAGTGTGAGGCCTGGACTTTGCGGGTAGTTTCTGGTTTGTGTTGCACATTTGTAAATAGTGGATTGTAAAATAAACGTGTGGTGGTGCTTTAACCATGTCTACCTGTCTGTGTCCGGGGCTCGTTCCACACACGCCAACATTTTTGAATTCTTTACAACGTTGTACTTTGTCATCTACTCTTTGTCTTTTATTTCCGGCCCCGAGCGTGGTTAACTCTCTTGGCAAAGTCTCGTCTCGCAGGACATGAAAGTGTCTCTCTGAGAAAATCACATCTCATCTCTTTCCAATATTTTTTTTTATAATAGAGAGATGTCATTTTGCTATTACCAGCTGTCCAGGTTTGTGGATGAAACAGACAGAATTTTGCTTTGTATAGATGTGTTTATTTAACATTTCTTTGCAAAGACTTTCACATGCTCTTGAACATTAATTTTTAGTGTCATTTTGGTTAAGCCTTTGTCATCATATTTACGCCTCTTAGTCACAGGCTTTTTTTCCTGAGGTTGCTTGTTCGTTGATCCTTGTTGATGAGAAATGATGGTACAATCCAATTGGGAAGCTCCCCTCAGTTCCAGACAAACTGTTGGTTTCAGCTGCTGTGTCGGGCTTGCTGCAGGAAGTTTCGCTAAAAGATTTTGCCTTAGCAGACTTTAACCACTTATCTACTCTTTTTTATGAATTTGTTTTGTTTTTTTTTAGTTAACTAGGTAGCTTAGTTTTCAGGAAGATTTAACATGAGTTGTTTGTCAAACATTTCCTACAGATGCAACTAATAAAAAGTCAAACTCTTTATCCTCACTGGAATGTTTGAAGTAAGGCCACACTTTTGAACAAGTTTAGTTTATGGTTCACTCTGCACACCAGACGATAAGTGCGATACAACTCTACACATGAAAAATAAAACTAAACAAAGAGAATGGAGGTGATATGATTAAATACGACAATGTTTGTGTACCCCTTGAAGAGTTTTTACATACCCTTGGGGGTATTCGTACCACACTTTGGGAAACCCCTTAGCTGATAAAGTATCTTTTGAACTTTTCTAATCCTGGTCCATTTACTGTTATTTTCTCCAGACAATATTAACAGGATGTCTCTCGGATGGGAGTTGGTATTATCAGCGAGCTAAGGTCAAAACTGGGAGCTCAAGAGAAAGGTTGTGTAGCATATTGGTGCTGAAAAAGTACCAAAAAAAACCCAAAATTGTTAAACATGACAATACCAGCATTTTAGGATTTCAGTAAGTAAATGTCAGCTGTCCTCTCAATCCCTTGTGCACCCGCCTTCCCCAACACATGTTATTGCAGTTATGGAAAAAATGTCCATTTCTTAGACATAACAATGACATAAGTGGAACTTCACAGGACATTGTTTCAATGTGATCAGGACTTTATGGGGGACATCCCCCTTATTGCCTCAATGTGATGGCTATCAAGAGGAAAACTGTGTGTAGTGCAGTGCAATGGCGCGGCACACCAGGGAAGCAAGAAAATGTGTGGTGCATCAGGGAGGGTGGAATAGGAAGGGGGCTTTTGTAGTTAACTGTTGTTTGTTTCAGAACCATTTTGGTACAGTGGAACCTCGGTTCACGACCATAATTCGTTCCAAAACTCTGGCCGTAAACCGATTTGGTCGTGAACCGAAGTAATTTATCCCATAGGATTGTATGTAAATACAATTGATCCGTTCCAGACCATACGAACTGTAGTAAATATATAGTTTTTAAAGATTTTTAAGCACAAATATAGTTAATAATACCATAGAATGCACAGTGTAATAGTAAACTAAATGTAAAAACATTGAATAACACTGAGAAAACCTTGAACAACAGAGAAAACTAACACTGCAAGAGTTCGCGCTGTAGCGCTACGAACCGCTCGTTAAAAACGCTTTTTTTTTAAATAAGTTTTAAGCACAGGGAAAAAAATTAACATTTGAAAAATACATAATTTAATAAAACACCAAGAAAAGTAACATTGCAACAATACACGCTACGAACCAATCGCTGTAAACAGAAGTGAAGTGGAGGTTAAAATCCAATAGAAAAAAGTCTTCATTAAATACAACAAGGTTAAAACAATGCTGGAATCTGTCTCTTTAAAAACAAGCCCGGTGCATTCTTTAACTGCCTTCTCGGCCTCATTCGTCCAGCCATCTCTCTCTCGCTTGCTCGCTCGTGTGTATGTGTCTCTCTCTCTGTCTCGTGTGTCTCTCTCTCGCATGCGCGCGTGTGTGTGTGTCTCTCTCGCGCGCATGTCTATGTCTGTGTCTGTGTGTGTCCCTCTCGCGCACGTGTCTGTGTGTGTCTCTCTGTCGCGCGCCTGTGTGTGTGTGTGTTGTCTCTCTCTCTCTCTCTCTCTCTCTTGCTCGATGCACAGGGAATGCACAGGGAGAGACTAAACACGTGTGGAAATCATCGACACGCACAAACCAAGAGGGAAACTGGCTTGTTCGTATATCGAGTGTGTGCTCGTAAACAGATGCAAAAGTTCGGCGAACTTTTTGGTCGTAAACCGATCTGTACATGTTCCGAGACATTCGTGAACTGAGGTTCCACTGTACTGGTACTGAGGTCTGTAAGTTGGTATCAATACCGAAGTCAACATTTTACTACAAATCCAACACTTATCAAGAGTCAAGGAAACAAGCACAGAACGAGAAACTAATATCATCAATATCATACTTAAGGTGTATAGCAGGAGAGTCGAGTACCAGTAAAACACTGTTTGCACCAAATCAAGCTGTTGGGGGCGGGGGGTGGATTCCCAGAATTGTGGAAAAATGTTGTTATAAAACTTACAAGAATTCCCTTTAAGTTACCTTCAAAATCCTCTCCTTGAGATGCAATACATTTGTCCCAGTGTCTCTTCCATTCCTGTTAACATTTCCTGGACTCATCTGTGTTACTGTGTCTGGGGCCTGCTGTTTTTTTTTCCTGGATTTCTTTCATGTTAGCAAATTGTCCTCACTTTAGTTTCAGCTTTTAATTTCGGGAACTAAAAGAAGTAGCTGAGAATGAGATCTAGTGAATGTGTGTGAGTGTGTGTGAGTGTGTGTGAAGCAACATCTACATTGTTTTGGTCAAAAGCTCATTGAATGCCAGCGTGATGTAAGCAGGTGTACTGTCATGATGCAAAATCCAGTTTTGTGTGCTCCACTACTCCAGATGTTTGTTTTTTTTCCTGCAGATGCCTCAGCATTTGAATGTAATGTCGTTGATTAACAGTCAGTCAATGGGAAGCAAACTGCTAATGAACATGTCCATCATTGTCAAAAAAACAGAATCATCATTATCTCTTGAAAATGTGCCACAAGTGACTTGGAGAAAAAAAAAATTCTGTAAATGCGCACTCGATCAACACACCTCGATGTCAAAAGATCGGCAGACTCACTAACCAGACTTATAACCTTAACCTGGTGACATGTTCTAGAACTGCACCTTACTCTCATGTTATTGACCAATTCTGGGACCCCCCTAGGACACCAAAGGACACAGTCAAATCACAGAACAGGTTCATAACCAGAAATGAATATTAAACTAAATAAAAATCAGCTGAAGGTTTCAAGTTGTATCCACAAACTTGGAGAAGCAGGAAGCATAAGCCACTGACCCTTAACCCTTCCAGTTGACCTGTCCTAGAAATGGCATAGCAGCCATCAACAGAAAGGTCTCAAAGTGATGGAAGAGATAAGATGATGCTGAGGGAGAATGCATTTCGTTTTAAACACGTTGAGTTGCTTGCCTTTCATATCCTACAAAACAATGTAACAAATATTTTTGTAGGCCAAGAAACTACTTCAGATAATAAAAGACAAAAGGACAGATCCTGACAATAATTGTCTCAGAGCTTGAAACATAAGTACGACATAAGACAGAAATAAAAGCAGAACACCTGAGTAAGCTCAGTGATGGCCCATCCTGAGGACTCAATACAACTTATGACATGGATAAAAGTCGAAAGACCTCGTAAGCTGTGTGATGGCCCGTCAAACTCTACACGTGCCAGCAATTACACCACCTTGATTTCAAACAGCAGCCTGGATTTGCGCTCACTGTAAGCGTTCCAGCGCAGCAATAACACTCATCGAAATGAATTCCCCGACACTTTACTGCATGGCTGGAAGTGTTAATTTATTTTGGCGGCCAGCTGGAAAGAAAAGCAAATTAATTCAGCACTTAAATTCCCCTCTTGTGAATAATGCATTCCCCTCTTCCCTGTCTCTGTCACTCTCCTTGTGTCTCTAACAGTCTGCCGCTCTGTTTTATCTTGGAGAATCGCTGTCCAGCCCTTGTGTCTGTCTAATTATTTCAGATTATTCCAATTTAGAACATCTCAATTGGCAATGCGCTGCCCTTCTTTTCTTTCAGTCGCTTGCCTTTTCTGTTTTCTCCTCTTTTTCTAGTTTCTTTTCTTGCTCCCAGTTTATCAGCAATTCCCTGTATGAGTCTGGAGCCATTCTTGCCATAGATTTTATTGGATGGGCTTTGGTAACAGAAATATTGAATATTTTGTAATTTATAAAATAATTACTGAAATCATTCTATAAATGGACATTAGGTACGAGTGTAAATGTAGAGATCTGCTTCATGACGTAGATGTACATAATAAACAAAAATAGTTGTGAAATATTAAAATGTCTCCTTCAATATTTAAAGTCTAAGTTTTCTTGATTATGATAGAAATTTGTCATTTAGCACCTTCTGGTAGAGATCTAGAAAACATCATAATCATAATACTGACCTGAAATAGTCTAAAATGATACCCCACATGCTTGTGTTTGAAATTTGTCATTTTTTACCTTCTTTGAGTGATTCTTAGGGAGGATAGGACCACCGTTAAAGAACCAAATATCAAAACTATCATCATATTCATGATCAGCAACCTCAAAAATAGCATTAAAGGATACTCCACGTGACTATATTGCTGATACTCATTTTTTCAAAGATTTGTGAATAAATGACCCCAGGTATCCCATTAGAGGGTGAACCTCTATGGTCGGTTTACGTGGCACATAGAACTTCTGTTTATTTTTACTGCAGACACCTATTGGTCTGCTCTTTATTATAATGGTGTAATTTCTTACACAAAATTGGTCCAAATGTGACCTAAAAATGAGTTTTTTTTGGATTGGAACAACGTTTCTTAAACTTTTTTCTTACCAAAAAAGAAACACTGAGAATCAGAATCGTCGCTAATAGTCATCAACCTTAGGGGTGTTGTCTTGGAAATTTGCTGCTGCTGGTCATAGTGGAGTAATGTCAAATGCTTAAACTGAGCGTGGAGACCCAATGAGAGATGATCCACAAGCTGTACACAACCTTTAGCAATAAAATACTCTCGATTCTCTGTGACCCAAAATCAAGCAACCCATGACCCACAGTTTAAGAAACTATGGTCTCTTGGCTAAAAACAGAGTGGAACCCCAAAACACTCAATGTTTTTCATAATTAGACCTCAAGATGAGTCAGATGATACATCATATGTGTCAGGAGACACCAAACTGAAAACAAAAAGACTGAAGTGATTTCAAAGCATTCAGAAATAGTTCTTATGAGCCAGAAAAATGAATGCAAAAATATTCTGCTCTGCAACTTTGGTATTTCAGGAGCTGTCACAGACGATGTTGGCCAACATACCCAATATGTGTGGAGTTCAGTCTCTTAAAGTTACATTGCTGTGTCTCACTGCATGGGTCTTCTTGGTGATAGCGTTCCTTCTGCTTCTCCCTGTTCTTTGTTCTTCTATTTTTTTGCTGACTTTTTTTTAAAGCTTTTCAGTGACAAGTGATGCCTCTAGCTCCCCTCTGTCCAGTGTCATTTTGACAGACCATATCATTGCATGTTTATTAGGTGTGCATGCAGGAAGATACCCAGTGGATCAAAGGTATCAGGATACATGGGAGTGGAAAGTCCAGAAAACAACCAGTTTACACTTTAAGGTTCTAGCCTTTCATCATAAGTTGCTAGACTGCCCTGCCCTGTTTTACGTTTTTTGCTAGCCTTTGGTCTGCTGTCTCTGCTAACACCCATTCTGTGGTTATAATATTCACATACTAGAAAAGTGCACTTAAAGTTTAAGCATTCAGTTTTAACATCAAGAAATATTTTCGATAAACTTTCCTAACAATTTAAAGCACATGAAATACAACAGAATAAAATAAAATTCCCCTACAACTAAAAAATATTCTACATGGAGAAGCTCCTTCTCAATCATATATTGACAAAGTGGGTAATTTATTATTTCACTTGCCCAAGTCAATTGCTGTTTTGCAATGTGTCGGTGTCACCAAACAGTGTCCAAGCCCAACTAAACAGTGTCACACATCTCAGACACAGTGTCTCAGAAGAGAATCTTCCAGGCTCATCTAAGGTAGGGAATACCGTTCTGGGGCAAGCTGGGGTGTTGTTGCTGATAGTGTTGTCTCTTTTCTTCTACGCAACACCAAAAGGACGCCCTCTGAGGGCAACAGACTCCAAACCCTCTGGTCAGAGAACAATAAAAACCTGATGTCCCCAAATGTTGATGTCTCAGCTGGACCCGGACTTGCTAGTGGATGGAACTCCCCAATCCAGACCTGCTCTTATGAGCCAATAGTTTCTGAAGCCAGGGAGGCTGTTTCTGTTTAGTTTGTTTGCGTTTCGTGCCCTCATGCACTTATTTTATTTACATTCACCTGAAGGATTAAAAGGGGCAACCTAGCTGATACCCCAATACTTCTGTGGACTCACTGTTTTTTTTTTTTCCACCCATGCACAGTACACATGCTCATCATGCCTTTATTTTGCTCCTGTCTTGAGGGCAACCAGCCACTGAAATGGGGAAGCCATTCCAAACACATTTTGCTGGAACACTGCCTTAATAAAGCCCACAGCTCCCTTGAGCTTCAAGAAGGACGGACTTTAAATAAAAATAAATAATAGAGGAGGTGTAGGAAAGGGGGCATGCATAATCCTGGAAAAAAAGACTCAACTAAAGAACGGAAGTGAGGGGGCACACACACGCTCAGATGGCAAGTAGTGGGTGTTAAAACACTGGGGAGCTGGACATGAAATGTTGGATCAGGGGTCTTGCCAGAATTGCCAGATTGTTTAGATAAGCTCTTAATGGGGAGAGAGGTGTGTTGTGGGGGTGTATCTGTGAGGCTGCTTAGAACGACTTTGATTGGCATATTTCCATGTGCAGGAGGCCTCTGAGGCTAATTATGGTCAAAGCACTTGTGTGACAGATTTATCCAGGAAGTAAGAGCTGGGCTGATAAAGCCTTGAGCAGAAGAAACAGAACAGAGCACAACTGTAAGGACGGCTTAGCAGTCATATTATATTTAAAGGCTACATAGGCAGGTATGGATGAGAAAACGAGCTCCAAGGTATGTTTTTTTTCTGTATGATTCTGTAAAGCCTAACACTTATCTTTAAAATAATAATGACATCTGAATTATTGTCAGCTATTGAGCAATGAACCCTTTAGGACAACATGCAACTCATTAGCTGGGTGTCATCTGTCCATCAATATTCTCCTGATTGGGGTCGCGAGAAACTGCAGTCAATACTGGCAGTAAATGATGCAATCAGCATAGTGGTGGTAGTGATGGTGGTGATGGGGGCTGGGGGGAGGACGGGCATCACATCACAAACCACCCGCATGCACCCACTCACTTTTAGGGTTACCAGTCAGACTTTGGAGAGATGACCACCTTTAGGTTCTGCACTGAGAAGATATTCTGAACTCTGAACTAAGTACTCAGTGTTTAAAATACTGCAAGGTCTTTTCCAGCAATATGGTGGTTTGTTTCTCCATTCAAGTCTGGATTCCTCATAGGAGATAAACAAAATCATGGTCAGAAAGGCAAATATCCTTTTAAGGAAACAATCGGAATCAACAAACCTGCTTAATGGTCTAAAAGGCAAGATAATCCTACAGCTGCCTGTGAAATGCATCAGATTGGGCAGCAGGGCCCAAGAGTACATAATGCCCATCACAATATCATTCTGTTCAATTCTGGACTGCGTTAGGAAACTCAAAGCCACCTGCCATTATGTTGGTATTAGGAAATGGAAGATAGTGAGCACCACAGCATGGATAGTAGGAAGTGAATCACAGGCCCTAGAAGTAGAATCACAAGAAGACAACAAGAACCTGCAAACTCCTCACAGAAGATGTCAAACCCATTGCGAGCTGGTAATGCTACCCACTGTGCCACCGTGACTCCATAGGCAATAGTCAATGGTTGTATATAGAAAGTTGATTTGTTGAGACTAGTGGGGGTCCAAAAGGAAGATTGATGGATCATTAGAGCCAAACTACACTAGCAACAAGTGCAAAGTGGCCATGTTTCGAAAGGCACTACATGCAGCTGATTTTTTGACTTACTGCTCAGAAATTGAAGCAGATGCTATCGAGCGGTTTATCCACTTGTGGATAACCATATGCATTCCCAATTCAAACGTCTGCTCTGCTGGTGGTGATCTGTCATTAGATGGTCTCTTTCATGGATAACCTCTTACAGACCTCGCTAGAAAAATAATCAGCCAGTTGATTGAAGTGATAACCTATGTAATAATTCAGACATGGAGTGACCTCTGCACTCTAATGTCATGTTGTGAACCTGAAGTTCAAACCACTAAAGAGTTCCAAAAACAGGTAAGGTTTTTGAGTGACGTGCAACTTAAATATGAAAATGTTTTGTATGTTTACATGCTTATTAAAATAACAAATATATAACCTAAAACTTGTCTGTATTTATTTTTCTACTGTACTTCACGTCAGAAACATCTCTCCTGAATCCAGGAGTAGTTCACCAGAATACTGGAACTCCACCTGCCTTGGTGATGCTTTTTTATGTTGGAAATGTCCTGATAAAACAGCTCTCCATGTTCTTCACTGACTGCACAAAGTCTTTCAGGGAATAAAGTCCAAGTAATGAATCTCCAATGACATGTTGCACCCCATTGTTTGGTCCACACTATTTCAGGACTGTTTTCAGCCCTATGATCTCCCAAAATGTTTGTGTGGACAGTTTTGAAGATCTACATCTGAGGACCTACAAAAATGCCTTCCTTAATCTTGGTATCACTAATCTCCGATAATTTATTTCTCAAGTGTATGAATCTTATTTGTGTTTTATCCATTGCTTTATTAAGGCTTTTCATAAGTCCAAGTCTGATATGCAGTGAAGCAAACTAAACTTTCTTTGGGTCAACAAGTGGACTGTTTACCACATCCTTCTTTCCTGGAACAAGTGAGGCCTGTTTTGGCAGCTCTTTCTGATCACAGTGGTTCTTCTTACCCCTAATGTCCTGTAGCAGTGCTACTATTAGTCAAAACTGCATCTCCCAGCAGTCCCTGCAGGGGCTGTTGGGGTCGAAGGTGGTCAGAGGGGTTTAAAAGGAGGGCAGGTGTCCGAAATGAAGGGGAGTGTTTTTTGTTGTTTTGTTTGTTGTTGTTGTGTTTTGTTTTCCGTTTATCTGTCGGACTGCCTTCTGTTGATTAAGCTGTATTTACAACAACAACAACATTTATTTATATAGCACATTTTCATACAAATAATGTAGCTCAAAGTGCTTTGATGAAGTGATGAAGAAAAGAGAAATAAAAGACAAAGTAAGAATTAGAATAAGACAACACTAATTAACGTAGAATACGAGTAAGTTCAGATGGCCAGGGAGGACAGAAAAAAAACAAAAAACTCCACGGGACACCCCAATCCCCTCTGGACATTCTACCTAACATAAATGAAACAGTCCTCTTTGTATTTAGGGTTCTCTTGGAAGGACTTGATGATGATGGTCATGTAGACTTCTGGCTTTTAATCCATCAATGTAGGACATCATGGTGCTTTGATTAGGTGGTGATGGCGCAGATTGCCACCACAGAAAACCAGGAAAAGAAACAGAAGAGAGAGTAGGGGTCAGTACGGATTTTAAAGCCCTTTAGTCTTTGAGTCCTGGATTGTTTCGTTGTTGGGGTCTGGACCGTCTTCTGTCTACCTGTGTGCTGAGGACTGATAGTGGATTCATTGGCTTCCCTGCAAGAAAAGGAGCGCTCCTGAACCATCCATCCGTCTTCACCCTTACAGTGTCTATCGGTAGGACTGTTTTTTCATTCCCTTTTCAGCGTGCAGATCTCTGGACTTACTATTGTCATCTTTCATTGCATCCGGTGCTGTTGTTCATGGACTTTGCTGTGTGGAGTTGTTTGTGTTTATATGTTCGATGTAATTTCGCCGTAGGGGTAGAGGGGTGGTATTATTGTTTTCATTTATATTATTTAATTTCTTTATATTCTTTAATTGTTGTTAGTTCCCAGTGTGCGTTATTTTGTCTCTGTTTGTGGGTGTGTGCGGGTCGGGCCAAGGCTGGGAGCGTCCCGGGGTCTCCTCCATAAAAATAAATAAATCGCCGTCATATTAACGGTGTGAATCTTAGCGGCACCGGACCACTACACTCCTACTCAAACAAAAAACAGTGTTTGGTGTAACAAATGAAACGTACCATCACCTTCAGCTCTCCACAGGTACTCCACTTATATTTTTGACACTGAATGTTTTCCAAAAGTAACTTCATGTTCTCATGTAACTATATATGATTTACATTACAGAGACTTTTGAGAAGTCAATGAACAAGCAGCAAACATTCATATTACGTTCATGGCCAAGAGTCTCCATAACTTCATTCAAAAAAATGAAGTAACAATGATTTATATTTGAAAAATAAATATTAATTTATTAATATTTTTATCCTGCGATGACTGTAAATGATGAAAATATGAAGATGGTGTCCATATTTGGATTCAGCATTATAAAGTATACTTGGAATACCCAACATAGTCCATGGGACGAAATGATCACAGGACATTGATTTTCACAGAGAGCCCCCCATGTAATTATAGACTTAGATTTCTGGAAAACGTGACCATAGGCCAGACCTTCTGAACTGCATTCTTATATAGTACTATGCAGTGGTATTCTGTGTAAATGGAGCTACGTAAAATAAAGATTGACAGATTATTATAGGTAGGTGCATGAGTGTGCCCTGAGAAGAAATGGCTCCCCATGTAGAATGAGTCCTTTCCTTGCACCCAATGCTGTCAGGGAAGGCACTGGCTGCCCATAAGCCTGAAATAGATACATGTGTAAGAAAACCGATGGATGGACAGTTTGTTTTCATTTTTGAACAATTGATTTTTGCACAATCACATGATTGGACTGGTCACAGGTGTTTAAATTGAACAATTTTTGAACACATTTCACATTTTTCGCAGCTCATTCTTATAACTCCCTGCTGGTTTGATGCATGGATCTTAAAGCACACATGAGTGCATCACGGAGCCAATGTGAAGTCTGAGGCTGACTGGGTGTAATTGAAATTGGAGGTCATCCTGGTCGTTGGGATCAATCATAAAGTTTCATGCTTTAAGTAAATAACAAATGAGGAAAGGCAGTGCGTAAAGGAAGCAATAAAATAAAAGAGAAGTGCATAGATGTCAAAGCCCATCGAGCTTCCTTTTCTTAAGCTGGCTGGCGTGCATGCGGCCGCATTGAGCGCTTACTTGAGTTTACAGCTCTTCAATTTATTTCCATTATTGCCCTTCTCTCCCAAGCCTGCTATGATAAACATAATGCAGAGAGAAATACCGAGGAGAGCCATTTGTTCTGACGGGAGACTTATTAGCGCTTGGGAGCTGCCATAGCCAACAGTGATGAATGGCGGCAATGAGGCTCAGCCCGGCTTGTAAACACGTTACTGTCCCGCTGAGCCCATAAAAAAACTGTGCATTAAGAGAATGACACATCAGACAATTTATTAAAAAGCAGTAAATCAGGCGCTCACTGGATAGCTAGAATAGAGACGCACCACAAAACCCGAAGGCGTGCTGTCAGTGTCGGGAAGTCCAGCTGCCATCACAACTACCCCTTCTGTCTGTTGGCCTGAAATTTTGAAAAATGCTCCATATCTACCAAAGCAAGAAGCAAGTGAGTTGGGGCTCTCCTTACTGTGATCATCGTGGCTTAGGCATTAGTGTCAAGATGCTGCCAACATCATGCCATCTGAGACTGAATTTCAACTCCTATTTTTCCTTCATGATTGTCAGTTCCTTTTTTAAAGTGGAACTTTGAGAGGGAGATTGGAATCATTCTGATGGGAAACCTTAACTGTGGATAAGACTTTATTTTTCTTTTTGCTTTGCCACGCTGTTATGACATCTTCATTTTATGCTGTAGTATTTTTAGTGCTAATGAAGAAAATGTAAAATTTATGCACAATAACAATATATCATAATAGTGAGAGTCGCGCGTCCATTCCTTGGCAGTCAAGTGGCCAGCAAAAAATAATTTAAAAATAAAAAATTAGTTTCTTATCATGTGACTGAGTATTTAGATTGGCACCACAGAGGCAGCACTCTGGTGTGTGTATAACTTGACTTTGTGTCTCTTCACCACCCCATACTAAGATTGTTATCTAGTCCGATAGTGCTGCCTCCTGCTGCATCTTTCTCACACTACACATAACCCTGTATAGATGAGCACCACTACCACATGCACCACAAACTGCACCACTCAGTTATACAACAACAAAAACAACATTTATTTATAGAGCACACTTTCATACAAATAATGTAGCTCAAAGTGCTTTACACGATGAAGAAAGAAAAAAAGACAAAATAAGAAAAATAAGACAAAACTCATTAACATAGAATAAAAGTAAGGTCCGATGGCCAGGGAGGACAGAAAAAACAAAAAAAAACTCCAGAAGGCTGGAGAAAAAAAATAAAATCTGCAGGGGTTCCAGACCGTGAGACCACCCAGCCCCCTCTGGGCAGATACACTATACACTGCAATCCTGTGGCTCTGCCCCCTGCTGTTCATTCTTCATATTGCACAAGTCAATTAGGCACTTCTTAGTGTCCAAAGACAAAAGTCAGCAATATGTATGAACAGCATGGCTGTAATGTTCCTGCACAAGTCAGAGGTTCAGTCGAGTGCTTCTTCTTGATGTACACTCTACTAGTTGATTTATACAGCCAGCGGTCCCCTGCCGATCCTCATTCATAAGGAATAGGTTATCTCTGTAATCAAACTGCACTTCTCCATTCTGGCAACTTCTCAGACTCTACCATTCAGTCCTGCAGTCCATTAGCACTGCCCCCTGCTGTTCATTGTTCATACTGCAAAAGTCAATTAAAAATCCAGGCAGTGCTGCTCCCTGCATTCTCACTGCTCTTACTTCAGAAGGTAAATTACACAGTTGGGCAATGCCGCCTGCTGCAGCTTATTCTTTATTATGTACATGTCTTTTTTGTTAAATTTCAGCAGCTTATGCTCCCTGCTAATCCTTGTTCATGCTGCACAAGTCAATTATACAGTCGCAAAGTACTGACATTTTGTAGTCATTGTTCAGGTGACAAG